>JASFAT010000439.1:0-318465 GCA_031353405.1 Baronia brevicornis
GGTTGAGTAAGTTTAATTGATGACCGTAAAGAATAGTTAACTAAGCAATTGACATAATATTATTAAGCTTCGTATAAGAGTATAATGATTAATTGCTGTATGTTTCCAGAAACTGTTTAATTATTATGATTATGTATTTTTCTCGTATACTGGTTATCCTGAAATTTTTAACTGACGTCTTTTCAGAAACTTTTCATTTACGTTTCAAGTGCAAATGATCTTTGTGACCATTGCATACAATATAAAGCAAAACAATGAAGTAAACATTTTATGACGAAGTAAAATAAAAACATCAGCTATTAAAGTACTTACGTGGTGGACCTAAAACAATACGATTCTAATATGTAATCACCCAGAAAATCAAATTACAAATATAATAGAAATAATATTAAAATGAAGCATTATGAGCAATTAATTAACTTTGTAAAAAAATTGGTTTTACTTTTAATAATTTTACATAAAATACGAAGAATAAGAACTAACCTCCCTTAAAAGCTGAAATAATAATCAAAAAGGAAAACTTGTTGTTTAATTTTATATTATATTGTGATTTTTTAAAAAAAATGTGAAATATGCAGTCTAGATATTATCTAATATAGACATGAAGATTTAATGTAAAATAACATTATTGAGCACTTTGTCTCTATTTACAATTTAATTATTTTTCTTTATAAAATTATTTTTCACAATAACTTTGCATTCAAGTTTTAATTGCGAATGATTAATGTGTCTATTTTATACAATATAAAGTATAAAATATAATAAACATTTTACAGGACAATTATTTTACGTTCATATATTTTATAATAGGGTACGATGCCTACCCATTTAGTAAATAATTAGTTCATTTTTTATAAGTTGTAGCTTATAAAATTTTGCTTCTTGTACTTAACGCGGTGGACTTAAAATAATATAATTTGAGTTGATAACCGTCCAGAAAACGAAATAAGTAATAAGATATTAATAATAATCAAGTTAACCTTTATGAACAAATTAACATTTTAACTAAAAATAGAAAAAGCATTATAAAAGTTTAAATTTTGTTATGTATTTATGTCATGACTTATTATAAACACATGACAACAAAATGATCTATGTGACCTTTGCTTTATATTGTAAAGCAAAACAATGAAGTAAACATTTTATGACAAAGTAAAAAAAAAACATCAGCGATTAAGTGTAACCTCCATGTAACGTCACTCTATTTAACGACAAACTCCCTAAAGCGTCGATATCACTCGGCTTTGGTTGCTTTAGCTTGTTTCCCATACATTGATACACTCTATATAGCATTACACACACTCTCAATAACGACAGCAATTTAATAATAATATAAAGTACTTTTTAAGTTTCCAAAATTAGTAAAAATTACGCAGCTGTGTACGTTCTTTTGTCGCTTTATTATCCTAGCCCGTAATAAACTCGACTGTCGGCATTACACATACCGAACTTTCTAAGAAAGCTAAATTATTGGAAAAGTACTTTCTTTATCACCAAGATGCCTCAATATCGCAAGATATGAATAAAATAATTTAAAAAATACAATAAAATTACTGGTGCAGCAAAAGACGTCAGACAAAAATAACACACTATAAATATAATATAATAGCGATTAAATAAGAATTGTTTCTTATGTAATTACTAACACTAGTCTGAAAAAACTTTTTCTTTTTATAATACAGATTTTTCTTCTTTCCATTTAACGACAACTCTCTATAACGTCAAAATATGCACAATTCCTAGAGGGTCGTTATATAGAGTTTGCACTGTATATGCATCCGGAAAATTAAATAACAAATAAACAGAAATAATTTTGAAGTTAAGCAAGTAATTGATTAACTCTAAAAAGATTGATTTTATCTCTCTCCAAAAAGATTATATTTTTTGTTATAAAAAATTCCGCCTCCGGAACTCAACCGCTTACCGGTCGAAGCACGGAACCTAAGGTACTACTCAGTCGCCTCGTCACGTCACGTCACGTCAGTTCCCTAGGCTAACCGGCCCATTCATGCTACAGACAAGAAATATGCCATTCTTGAGATTGTATTCGTATGCAGCGTTGTTATCTATACCACTAAAAAACTCACGTGGAACCCACTTCCGCTGTTAATTCACGTGTGGTTTTAAATTAATTCGTTTTCACTACAGCTTTCAGTTGATCGTCATTTACACTGTCCTCAGGTCGCCTTCATAGTTTTAGATATTAAAATTTCCAAATCAGAATTTTTCAAACAGACGTACTTTACGTTCATTAGCCACATCCTAGCCGCACATTTCGTTTATCCTTCGACATGTCTGTGGTGCATTATTTACATTGAACTCATATTTGTGAATTTTTAACTTTTATCAATATTCAACCCTCAGACGACAATACGATAGAATACTTAAAAAAATGCGTCTGCCAGCCTGTGACATAACGGAAACATCGAATATCAAACTGATATTTCAGGAAAAATAGAAATAAATCTAAACTGCATGGAGTTTGAAAATTATGGGCATTTAAGAAAAACCTAGTTTTTCTTAAATGCCCATAATTTTTAATATTTCTTAAATTTGGTCAAACTGTTTTCGGTTATTGTGGTTAATTTTTATTATTTTTGTTCATTTAAACATTGGAAACGTAACCCTAAATAACATTTCTAGAATCACAGTAAACAATCATGACACAATTGCCCAAAGTTTCCTAGAATTAAGACTATTTGTTAAACTATGAATTTAAAATTTTCAAAATTTGTCGACTTTGAAAGGCCCTCCTTTAAAAAAAAAGTACTAGAGTGCCTTGGCAAGTGCCATTAAAAGTTGGCGCATTTAATGGATTGTAAACTGGTACAAAACTTTTAGTTTCATACTAAAAAAAAAACGAGTAATAAAATAAAAACCTTAAGTAACCCGGTTTTTGCTAACCCATTTTACTCAGTTATAATGTTTTTTATTCGCACAAGCTCTTAGTAGGTTCTTAATTTTAAGATCTTCAGATTCTTTATCTGATTTTTCTCATGATGGTTACAATCAATTCTGTTACTCCGTTTCGGCTATTTATGTATATATATGTATGTGTGTGTGTGTGTGTGTGTGTTAGTAAAACTTTATTCAAACTGTATGACTACATAACACCCCTAGGATTCAATTCTCAAATCGTAACATATTTGAGTTAATTTATATTTAAGTTCCATATTGGTCATCCGCATTTCAACAGAAACTTTGTTTAATTAGAAAAAAAATGTAAAATAAATAAATTATTATGATTAATTAAAAAATAGTAAATTACCTCCCTTAAGAGCTGCAAAAAGAAACGAACTGTTATTTTATTGTTTATAATTGAGTTCAAGAAAATTCCTTCGAAATCGGATTTGACATTTTCAAGATAGCTGGACAAATAAACAGTCGAAAAAATATCTGGTGACATTTAAGTACAAAACAATACTTAAGGTATTTAAGTATAATCTATCTAATAATGAAATAAAATGGATAAACAAATATGAAGAAATAAATTCGAATTTTCATCGGTATATTATATTATATTTATTATGTTGATTAGAAATTTATATATACGACGCAAAATGAAGTACTAACGCCATCTTTGACGTTACACTGCGCCATCTCGTGATGTTTTAATCAGTCATCACTTCAGTTCGCTTTGTCGTTCTATTTCAGTCTATATGCCATGTAGGTACTACTGCTGTGGACCTCCCCATTTCTGGAGGAATCGTGATTATCCATTACACTTGTCCAAAGTGGATTGGCATAGATTTGCGGAGATTATAGAGCAGAAATAAGGAATATTAATGAGGATAAAGAAAAGTTATCAAGAATTCGGAGTTCCTAGAAAATTATCTTAAAATGTCAAATATTTCTAATTAGAAATTTCTTTTTTAAATTTTTTAACACTTAAATCCTAGAATGCGTGTTTTAGTCAATGTAAACAGAAATGCGTGAGAAAATAGACATTTGTTTGGGTATAGTGAATTTAAGGCTACGAGTATTTTTATAGTTATTTAATAAAAAAAGACATAAAAAAAAATAACAATAGTAAGACCTCCCCTTGCAGCAATTACGGCATCTTAAGTCTTGGCATGCTTTCCACCCGGTTTTTGATGGTGTCCTATCGAATGTGTTCTCACTCAGCCGAGGTCAGACTTTTAACCTCTCTGATGTTTTGTGGAGGTGGTTGGCCAGATCGTATTCATCTTTTTAGGAGGTCCCTAACATGCTCAATGGGTTTAAGATCGGAGCTTCGCGCTTGCCTGTCCAAATGAAAAATACCGAGCTCCTGCCAGGCATCTACGTCGCCAGAACGCTGGGCTCGAGCATAATCATCCATGAAAATGGCATATTCACTAATTACAGTCAGTGCGGGTTATGCATGTTGACAAATGATTTCTGTTATGTACCTTTGCGCATTTAGTGTACCATTTTCAATGAATACTATCTCGGTACGATAGCTGGAAGTTACGTCCGCCCAAAACATAACAGATCCTCCACCATAAGGGGTGATTTCTTCAAAAAACACGTCAGCATAGTCACTGGTTTTCGTAACACCATGCAGACAAATTCAAGCGTAATCGGAGAAGAGTACGCTATTTTTGTTACATAGTGTCCAGTGCTCACGGAGTATCTTGAGGGCCCGTACTGGTCGTCGATAGCGTATATCAGCCATTATAAGTGTCCTCCTCACAGTGCATAGGGCAACTTGTGCCCCTCGTACCTCATGAAGGTTTCTTTTAAGGTATTTTAAACTGCATTTGCGGTTCCTCAGCGCCTGAGTTACTAAGAAGCGGTTATCTCGTGGGTGTGAACGTTTTCTTCCAGGACCTTGCCTTCTTTAAACGGGACCTGTCTCTTGGTATCAAGTCCAGGTTCTTTGGATGGTTGAACAACTCACGTTTAACCGCTGTGAGACGTAACATTGGCTACACCCCTCTTCCAGCAGCGCTATAATTTTACTAGTTCTTATAACATCTTCTGCCATTACAATAGACACAGAGATATCTGTTTTAAGTCACAATACGGCAGAATGATGCGGCAAACATAAATCAATCTACTAAAAATAACAAGTTTGTTTTAGTTACCTGATATCCTTTTAACAAGAAACTCATGAAAAGTAAGTAAAAAGTTACAAGCTTAAAAAGTAAAAACAAAAGATTATTTTTTTTAAGATATCTTTTTTCATACCCAGACTTTTTATTAAGTGCCAGTAATATAGTTTGGCTGTTAAAACGTCTTTAGAAGTAAGTTATTACCATTTGTGTAGAAAAATCAAAACCGCCCGTTTTTGTAGGAGTGTAGTAATTGTAATAGTAAAGAGAACAGAGTGTAGTAATTCGATGTTTATAATTAACTTACCTAAACAAGCGAGGCATGGTTCTGAAAATAAAAAAAAAACATATTTTTGAAAATTTTTACAATTATATTACTTTTTTTAGGACAAACATTTGTTTTTGATTTTTTTTTATTTTGATAATAACTTACTGCTTCTGACAAAAGTCACAAAAGTAACGAATAATACCGCAGCGAGCAAAAAAGGTTTCACCATTTTTAAGAATAGGGGCAAAGCTAATTATTTATTGTACAAAATCGGACTCTAAAATGAAAGATAATTATAGATTGTAAGGTATTTATGTGCATATTAAAATAAACAATAAAGTTATTCATATATGTAATAAAATAGTCATACGCATGATTACCATAGTTTGAGTGTAAATAGTCGTAATCGTGATTCACGATATATCGTATGTGATGTAAATATTAATTTTTATTTCATAAAAATTATCTGCAAATATTAATTTGAATAAAAGTAAAAAAATGTTTAAGTACCTCCATCTGCAGTTATTTATAGTTATTTATTAATATAAAGAAATAAGTGTAGAGATATTAAGAATATTTGAGTGTTTATGTACACTGTGAATCTTACATAAGGGATGATTTGTATCATGAGGATCTGTCGAGGAAGATCGAATTGGCTCCATTGTGAAGCGCTTTTGATGTCAATAATCGTGGGTTCGATTCCTGTATTTCCAATATTAAATATGTATTTGTACAAATGTACGTCTGTATTTGTTCCATGGAACTGAGAACAGTCAACAGCAGCGTTTAACCGGAGTAAAGAAAACACATGTGTGATCTCCAATCCGCGTGGAAAGAATGGGGTCATATTTCCAGATGAATTGCCATAATGTTTTACTCCTCCTTCGTAAAAGGATATTAAAAAAAAATATCATACGCAATTCAAATTAATCAGTGTTCTTATTATTAAACCAATCCTAGTCAAAAATATTAATAAACCAATTTATAAACCAATACTATTAATAAACCAATCCTAGTCAAAAATATTTCGTGTATTTGCTTGACATGAATTGACAATTTACTGCTAAGAAATTATTTTATTTACTTTAATAGAATTAAAACACAAGATACATTTTAATGTATAATTTTTATTTTCATTTAATAAATCAATAAAAACTACAGATATCTTCAAAAAATTCTCCTCCTGTAATATTTTCAATTAACTTATTTTATCATTGTTATACAAAGTTTTTTTAATTTTGTCTAAAGATAAAATTATACAAGCCGATGAAAAACTCCTTATCAAATCTTTTATTTCTATCTTTCACTAAATTTTCCCAAGGTGGATTTGCGAGACATTTTTATTCGGAATTAATACTCAAGTGGCTGGACACATTAATTGGAGAATCTATAGCTGATTTACTAATATAAAAAAAATCTAAAAGAAAAAATGTACTTACGGAGTCATATTCGTTTTGATATTTCACAATTACATTTTTTACGTGAAAATATGTACTTGTATTTTGTTACAAATAAATTTTAAACCCCCCACTTAGTTTTTGTAAACCAAATTCATACTATGTGAAGGGTAAGTATTATTGTTGTTAACTTCTACGATGGAAAGAATTTTTTTTGTCTATTATAATAATCATCAATTAAGTCATAAAAGTGCACTCCTGGATATTGTCATCCTCAAAAATAAGGGGTGTTCCATGCTCGTTTAATGTTTATCGTCGTTTCAAGTTTTGAGTTTTACATACACATGAAAAGATTGTTTTATATTTTTAGTAAAAAATGAGTTTCATTCCCTTAATTTGTTCTGTTTTGAAGAGTTTTTTTTTATAAGCAGGTGTTTCTCTTATTTTGAGAGAAAAATAATTAAAGTTATTCAGAAAAGAACTTCGATGATCGATCAATATATATAAAAAGCGTGATACAATTACATTTAATCGATATCGTTGTGTGTCGCAGAGTTAAATTGCGTCATGTAATTTGGGTTTGAAGCGAATCTCACCCTACTGAGCGGTTGCCTTGGACCTAGTTTCCTTACATTGATTTCTATTATAAGTAAATAATGTTCATAACAAAGGAAAACGCAATTTCAAAATAAGGATAGTCTGGCTGATTGCTATGCTGTTTCGCTAATTTAGTAGAGGATAGTTGGGCCTGAAGTGAAAACTTCTTTAGCACCTTTGTGATTTGAAACTCAAACAAAAAAGCGACACTGGTACATCTACAGGATTCAGGCTGCGAGAGGATGGGATTGGATTTATTATACAGTGTTTCATATTATCTCCTCTTTGTGAATTGTTTAGTCTTCTGAGGGTTTCACTTCTGCCGCATGGAAGCTGCACACATATTTTTTGTTAGATAGCTGCACACATGTTTTTCGAAGTAATTATTCGGTATATTCATTTCTGACTTGCGGAGGTTGGTAGCCAATTTAGCACAACTTTCCTCCCTGATCAAGACTTTCTTTTTCGACCAACTTATCAGTTGCAGCAACGTGTACCTGTCATGTCTCATGATATGACCCAGGTAAGCAACATTTCTACCTTTGATGGTCTGTAAAAGTTCACGTTTTTGCTTGACTTGTCGGAGGTTCTCTGCCATTGGCCATATTTATACTAATTTAATTGTTTAAAAATTTAGTATAATATAAGTTTTAATATTATAAAAGTTTCTTTATTTATTTACACGTCCCTAATGGTCAAATATGGCACATAAGTTACATAGTTATAACCATTTAGTATTCCACTGGTATATAGGTCTCTCTGAAGATGGGATGATTTGCAATATATATATATATATATATATATATATATATATATATATATATATATATATATATATATATATATTTGCAATATATAATATATATATATATATATATATATATATATATTGCCATTTGCAATGCATTTCCAAATTATAATGGTGGCGCTCCATGGGGGAGGCCTATGTCCAGCAGTGGACTGCCGTAGGCTACTGATGATGATGATGATGATATATATATATATATATATATATATATATATATATATATATATATATATATATATATATATATATGATGCGTTAAGGCACCACAGTACCCGGGGGAGCCCGATCCCGGGACGGTCGGCATGCTTGCGACTAAGCTCGCCCTTAACCACTCATCCATTGGCACGGCAGACCGTGGATTGGCGGAGAGGAAGGGAAAGAATAGAGAAGAAAGGAAACGGCAGGAACGGAAATGTGGATTGAAGGAGTTACCAGACTCAGAATAAATATTTATAAATTCATATACACACATATATATATATATATATATATATATATATATATATATATATATATATATATATATATATATATATATATATATATATATATATATATATATATATACATACAAATATAATTATATTTAATAACAATTTTGGTATTCGTATATTTTTACAGTGAACGTGAACACGAATGTAAAATTAACACGAACATCGTAATTTATTTTAACGGCATTATCATTACACTTATAACATTTGTTATCAGTATAAGTGTCCACGATTTTCAGCGCATGCATTCATTTTATTAAATAAAATAAATATGTTTTTCATTATTCATTTTAACAAAAACCTTTGTTTCCTTACATCTACCGAGTTTGTAATATGAACAAGAAAATTTTAATTATTACTATATTTTGTGTTTGTTTAGCTGTATTCATAGATATTACTTTTATCTATTTCTTCATAGATATTGCTTTTATCTATTCTATTTATATATATGGTAAGAATAATAATACTTGTGCTATTATCGTTATGGGGCGAAAAAGGCTACATTGATATTTTGTAGTTTCGAACCTCGATTTTACTAGCTTTTGATTAATCACACTAGAAAAACGAGGCTGATGACTAACTTATGTTTATATAGCCTTCTCAGATTTTTTAAAGAAGTATAATACTACATGAATATTAACAAAATGCCTGTTAAATACACCACGTATATATTGCATATGCTTATGAGTTAGGAAACGTAGTTCAAGTGAATTGTCCAAAGGTAAGAAGGATGGAGGATCTAACTGGATGGGTTGGCCCATCCAGTTAGATTGTGGGTTTAAGTAAAAAGACTATTGCTAATTCACTTAATTCGAGCTTACGAAAATCGGAAGGCGGCCGAGTTCCGGAGGCCCAATACCCTCGCCCTCTCTCTCAGCTCGGCTAGTCATTATATGAATACAGTTATAACATATTACATTTATTGTCTGTGGAATGTCTTTATACTCATTTTTTTAAAAATAGAAATGTCCAGATTTAGAATATTAGAGGTAGATGATAATGAATCATCATAGGGGGCCATCCATAAATTACGTTCAACTTTAAAGAAGTGGGAGAGATTCAATAGAAAGTGACATAGAATGGCAAGAAAGACAAGTTATAAGGTTTTAGAACCTCCATTTTATTTATCATTTGGAGATTTTTATTATTTTAAAAAATACTACTTAATATTAATACTTAATATTATGTTGATATTATTAGAATTCTTAGTAACTATTCGAACTAACTGAATAATGCTTGTGTTAGAAAAATAGGGTTTACATTAAAGGCCCAATTGTACAATCGAACCCACGAACCTCGATCGTAAGTAAACTCTTAGTCACTTGAGCTATTGGTGCTTCAAACATTTAGGTAAAATTAATATTAAATGCACATTTTGCGCATTTCTAATATCTTATTAGGAAACTAACAACTTTTTTAAAATTGTTTAATAAATCACAATATATATTCCGTAACAATATCTCCATACTTAATTAATGTGATTCGTTTAGCTACTTTTGTTTTTACACTTATAGATAAAGATACATTGTCCGTGGAACCACATATAATCTGTTAAGAATAACTGTTTAGAGCCAATCTCACAATTTTGATCAGTGTGCAACCTTAGTGGAAGGCAATTTGTCGAAAAATTGAGCAACATAAAGCGATAACGGAACAATCTACCTAACAATAAGTAGAGTTCCAGGAAGTTTTTGATATTTTTAAAAATATTTTGTTACCTTAATAAAAAAAATGCAGGTAATTGGCAACTTTAAATTATTAAATTTTGTTTTCATCATCAGGTACGTCAACAGTTTGCGATAGTCTTCTAAACGCGCTGTCTAGTGCGAGCTTCGGTTTATGCCAGTCGCCCTGCGCAGTATGTCCCTCTGGCCGGAGGACATTTAATACCAAGGTCATAAGGCCGCGGTCTCCACCTCAGCACTCGTCTATTCCAACCGTTGTTGGTTCTCTGACAAACGTGACTATCCCACTACATTTGTTAATTCAGAGTCATGTTGAAGATTTACATTTTGAGGCGCATTTCTTTGTCAGATTGTATAATTATAAATATAACTGTGAACGAATTGAAGTTGTAGTAGACTATGTTTGAAGCACCCTTAATGTGAGAGGCTTGAGAGTTACAGTATGTTTAAGTTGTGTGGCAAAAATATGAAATTTAAATGTACCACACGCATACTGGAAGAGAAATAATGATGCTACGCTGACAGGAAAGGAGAAATAAAGCCCTTTTTTAATTACATACTGTTATCGAAAGAGTGTTATTGTAAGATTCTAAGATAAAATATAAGTTAAATAATACACAAAAAGGTTTATTAACTGGACGTCTATGATAGACTTAAATAGATTGTTCATCTCTTTACATTTTACCTAAATCGTAAGTAGGAACACATTATTTTGTCTTCAATTCTTATGTTAAAATAGAGCTTAGGTTTTTCTTTCCAAATACTAGATAAAAAATTTATTTATTTATAATTTAGTTAACCTGCTAATAATAGTTATATTGGTGTCAGTCGTTAACTGTAACCAGTTTCTTATAAATAAATAATTTTCTAATTAGAACTCGTATGAGACAATCGGTCGGCTGGCTCAGTCAATATAAAGTTATATAGAATGCCTTTAAGGACTGGGCTTAAAGGTAATCTACCTTTTAGAACGTTATATGATTACATACATAGTTATCATGCTGCGCCTTTTAAATGTTTTATAGCAAATATTCTTAATGAACCAATAAATCAAATCCCCTGATGAAGACATGAATATTTACATTGCCTAAACTTTGTAAGATAAGGCAATTTCGATTTTTGAAAAGCAAATTCCTTGTGTCATTGTTATCAGCAATTATTATTTATTTGTCAAACATTAGACTATTATAATCAAACTTTAATGACTGTTTTGTAATATGGTTTCTCTAGACGGAGGAAAAGCGGCAAAAGAAACACCTCAGAAATCTTCTTTTTGTGTTTTTCTATTCAAAGAAGTTTGGATACAAAATATTACAATACATACATACTAGTAAGTATTATAAAGATGGGATCTTCCAAACCCCGCGCAACTCGTTATTGCGGGATGTGAGAACAAATCTCGGCGATAAACCCCACAAACTCATGCGACATCTTGAAAGGGCAAAAGGCTCTTGGTCATGGGTGCCGCTGAACCAGCGGCATTTTAGGCGTCCTCAGTATTACCGTGATTGGGTCCGTTGCTCATATGCTTTGGGGACCGTATGGCGACTGGGGGAGCTCACGTTGGAGTGGGCGTCCCTCCGGTTGACGAGCATACAATGGCGCAAATTTGTTTAAGTGAGTTTGTGGTCCATTGTCAACTCGGTCAAACATCTTCCGATTCAGCCGGATCACAAACTCGTGGATACTGTCCAACCTGAGGTTTCTTGCTATGATGACATTTCGTACATAGCGAGCCAGGTTTCGTACATAGAGAGCCAGGTTCCGCTGGACTTGAACGCGTTTGCGCTGTGTATCCGATAACAATTAATTACTTTTAATTGTCCGATTTAATTGACCGATTGGCTCAGTGGCGGGGCCCTCCGTCCGCGGAGTCAAAGGTCGCGGGTTCGATTCCCGCATCGGAATATATATTTATATGGATTTATAAATGTTTATTCCGAGTCTGGTAACCCCCCCAATCCGCATTTCCTTTCCTGCCCCTTCCTTTCTTCTCTATTCTTCCTCTCCGCCAATCCACGATCTGCCGTGCCAATGGATGCGTGGCTAGGGGCGAGCCTAGTCGCAAGCGTGCTAATCGTCCCGGGGTCGGGCTCCCCCGAGGACTATGGTGCCTTACCTCAGCATGCAGGGCTCTGCTGGGGCTGACCTCCATCCTCCCTTGCGGCTCGTGGGATTCACTAAGACGAATTTAATATACCTAATTTGTCGAAAATGACGGCGACGTGGTTCGCCACCCGTCACGTCCTGATTCTCACGAGGGCGAAAAGCGACCAATGACGAGCTGTTTCGCTGCGATGAATGGCAGCGGATGGAGCTCTGTGGTCACTGCCAACCCCTGCGGGGCATAGGCGTGAATATATATATATATATATATATATATATATATATATATATATATATATATATATATATATATATATATATATATATATATATATATATATATATATATATATATATTTAATTGTTATCGGATACACAGCGCAAACGCAATTAATAAACAAAAAAATAGTATTAATCTTGTTGACATAATGGATGTCTGGCTATTGCGAGATCTCACATACTAATCACAACAAATAAAATTGAATCATGTGAAATGTTGTAAATATGTCGTATGCTATAAAAAAGTGTATAAAACTTTATATCTTTTCATTCCATATACATGATTTTATTACGATTTTTCTTATTAGTTTTTACTAGAAGCGTTATAGTCAGGATCCAAATTGAAATGAGTTTTTGAAGGGTCAAAATAGATTTTGGAAAATAACTTTAGAATTACGTCGTTTTTATTCTTAAAATTTGTCCACCGGGTTCGTATAAAATTGAAAGATATTTTAGTATGACTTTGTTTTTATACCTTGAGTTTTTTTGATTATTTCATTTACCACCAAGAAACTGAAAAACCTTTTAAAATATAAGACTCACACATTAAATTTAGATATCCTACTTCCTATCCTATCTTACTTCCTACTTTTACTTATATTATAAATGCGAAAGTTTGTGAGTATGGATGTATGTTTGTTACTCTTTAACGAAAAAACTATAGATTTACGGATTACGGATATTTTAATACGGATTTTGATGAAACTTTACATTAATTTAGGTTATATATCGAAATAACATATACTCTACAATTTGTAATGATTTTATGTAATTTTGGTCGTAATATAACGATACATGTCAATTTAGTCGGAAAAAATCTGGCCTCTGAGAGCTATCTTAGCGTACGCTGCCTAAACCATTGAAGTTGCACAAAGATGATATTTGTCTTGAATAGTTCTAAATAAAAGTTCGGAACAGCATATATCTACCTTTTATGTGGAAGCTACTATGATCAAAATTGTGAACCATAAATTTAATTAAATTAGATACTAGTTTACAATGCACATTTAAGTATATTTATTAAACTATTATCAAAATTAATACATTTGTCGCTTTAAGTATTTCATGTAGATAAACTTTGTCTTTCACACTAAGTTATTTGGCCAAATAGTTTAAAAGTTATCACGATATGATTGATTTGAATGGAGCGCCATAAAATGCCTAATACGCGCGGCGTGCGACGCCGGGGCGGAGGGGTAATTTATCCCAAAGAGATTAATTACTTTTTATGGAATCCGTCAGTTTTGACGTTAGACAACTGAAATTTTGTATGTACGAGTAACCAAATAAATATATTTTTTTTTACTATTAAGTAAAAAAAATATATTTGTTTAAAATGATCTGTCACGAAACTTAATGTGGCAGACCAAATTCCACGCGAGCGAAGCCGCGGGCAAAAGCTAGTACAAATATATATTAATATAAATTAAGATACATTAATATATTGAAGGAAGAGTGAGACTTTACTGTCATTATGAAATTGAACGTAAATGGATATATTCTATTTATATTTTATGTTTCGTAACCTTTTTTCAGACACTTTGAATCTTTTTCTCCTATTTTCCTTGTACAATTTCTTTGATTTCTATAATGAATAAATAAATATTTGAAAAAACTGTATTAAAACTCATCCACTACAAGTTTAAAAAAAATGTATTTGAACTTCAGTGGATGAATAAAAATAATTTTAGTGACGATTTATAATTTGTACAAGATATATAAGGAGACTGAACTAATGGTAGGAATTGAAAAAACACATCTATACATTGCGAGAATGTCACTATTCCATATTTTCATATCAAAAAAATTTTGGAAATTATTTTTTTTAAATATCTAACTATTATCAAAAATTAGAGATTTACATGTTACCATTATTTACTTGAGGAGCATAGAATATTTTGGAGTAAGCAAACGTGAGACGTTGAAACATTTTGCTTTTTGTTTTTTAATGTTGGTAACGACGCAGACTTAAACGCAAAAGTTATTATATTACAACTGGTATAAGAAAAACAGAATATTTTAATAAATACGTTTTATTTTTAATAAATAATATTCATTACATAACGTGACGACCTTCAAATATTTCATTCCCTGCAAAAGTTTAAAATAGATTATAATAATTATATTTGAAACGGTATAATAATTTTATACTTTGAATCCAAATAATAATAAAATTATATAAATTATTATCCATTACATCAGAATATTTAATTATACATCTTATAAATTTGAAACCAGATACACGTATATAGGTACGTATATTTTATATTCCTTCAAAAGACGTCACTAATTCGTCATTATTTTATTTAATGGCACCTAGAACTTGTAAATCATTTATTTTACTTATAAACAAATCATATTTATGACTTTGATATCAAGTACGTTGCCTAGTATGTATTTAGTTTTTGAACTGCACTGTTTTAATTATCTTCCTTTATATAATAAAATATTTATTTAGCTTTGAGTTTTTTATGGTTCAGCAAAATTTAATTTTCACTCGATCTAAATTGATATACTGATATAAACATATTTCATCATCAACATTATAAGATTTTAAAATGATATTCACTTCTTATTACCTGATTCGAGATTATGATCTACTTTTGTATCTTTTCCATTTTGCATATTATATTTACTCACCCTTGCTTTGATCTTCACGCGAATAAATAATATTCCTCATTAACATGTCTGCAATAAAAAAAAGTTTGAAATTATAATTTAATATGATAATAAGTTTTTTCACAGTATTTTTGAGAAAACAACCTGAACTAACAATAGACGTTTGTGGAATAATCGACAATCATTGGAGAGGACGCCTCTCGGCAAAAACATTGTGGGATGCCCCCTGCCAGATAAAATGATAATCTGCGTAAGGTTTATTTAGCCCTTACTTCCTTCACCATATTTCCAACGTTTTAACGTTAAAATTTAAGCTATATTTGGAAATGATAAATAAATGTTTAATTATGAATAATGAATATGTGTATTTTCTGTCTGCTGACAAAATAGGACAGAAATTTAGCGGCCATTCTTCGTTTTATGTTAGGTATATAATGAAAATATTTTTTTAAACTACTTACTACAACAGATAGAATGCCTAGACCCTGAAAAATTGTCAAAATTAAGGAATTATGAAATAAGTTATTCAATATAAACTGCATATTAAACCAAATATGTAAAGTCTAATCATTTTTTTTTTGTATTAACTGATGGTTGGAATATACGAAATAAATGCTTATTGGCAAATTTAAAACAGGTACGACATAAGAAGTGGTTTCAAAAAAATAACGATGCTTGGTTATGTTGTTTTGATATATTTATTAATATATAGTGTAAATGAAATAGGTCATTATCAGTCAATATAAATATTTAAGCTCGATAATATAGAGGCTAGAAGAATTCTTTTTCTAAATTAAAATCTAAAAGTAATATTAAAGTAATATTAAAATAATACTTACGGAACCACAATTTTCTGGAATTTCAAAATAAAAAATTATACTTCCGAACATCAATATTCATATTTTATTAAAAAATTGAAATAGGCTTTTTTTTACAGAATTAAGGTATAGCTTTTCTTAAGAAGGAAGAGAGAATGAAGAAAGCAAATGGGTTAACCGATGATATATCGGTTGCTGCCTATAGAAATCAAGAAAAAGAAAAAGGTGGATTGGGGAAGTAGGGCAGTAAGGACAGATTTCCCTTTTGGCTGACTCTTTGAACAAAGTACGGATGTTAGTCATAAGTCAGTCTTCTATAAGACTATGTATCGATGTTGATTCCTTGGATGTGTTTACTGCAGACGAAAATTGCCTGCAATGAGGGCTGTACCATAATGAACATGTAGAGTATATACAAATCAGCATCAACTCGATAAGCGCTAAAAGTTGGAGCTCATATCTCATCTCTGTCGCACCTTTGTCACTATTAGACAGTGCACCTGATAAATAATCTGAAGTATTGAAGTACTTACTTGTTCGACCTGAAACCATGTGATTTTAATATATAATCACCCGGAAAAAAATTACAAATATACGGAAATAATATTTGAAGATAAGCAATATGACCAATTGATTAACTTTGTAAAAAGATTGGATTTGTGCTTAATAATTATGAAAAATTATTACGATATTATTATTATTAAAATACGAGGAATAAGAACTAACCTCTCTTAGAAGCTGAAATAAAAATTAAAAAGAAAAAGTTGTAGTTTATTTAATATTATATTGTGATTATTCAAAAAAATTACAATTTAATTATTTTTCTTTACAAAATTGCTAATGATTAATGTCTCTATTCTATACGATATAAAGTATAAAATATACATGAACATTTTATAGGACAATTATTTTCTGTTCATATGTCTTACTGTAGGGTATGATGCCTACCTATTTAGTAGATAATTAGCTCATTTTTTATAAGTTATGGCTTATAAAGATGTGCTTCTTGTACTTACGCGGCGAAACTGAAATATGAAAATTTGAGTTAATAACCATCTAGAGAACATAATGAGTAATAAAATATTAACAATAATCAAGTTAACCGTTATGAAGAAATTTACATTTTAACTACAAATAGGAATTACAAATACAAATATGAATGTTTAAATTTTGTTATCTATTTATTGTACTTTGATAATAAGAGTTAAGTTTTATGAATTATTTGGTGTTTCTTTCACAAAATAATCTAAATTAAATATCAGAAATAAGTACTAACCTCCTTTTCGAGCTAAAATAATAAGAAAAGAAAGTTTGAGTAATTTAAATTGATGACTGTCAATAATAGTTAACTATGCAATTGATATAATATTATTAAGCTTCGAGTATAATGATTAAATGCTGTACGTTTGAATAAACTGTATAATTATTATTTTTATGTATTTTTCCTGTATACTGGTAATCCTGTACTTTTAAAACGACTGTTTTAGGAACTCTTCACTAACGTTTCTAGTGCAAATGATCTATCTGACCATTGTATGCAATATAAAGCATACAATGGTCAGAAAAATGAAGTATACATTTTAGGACAAAATAAAAAAAAACAACCAGTGATGTACAGTGTGTGTTCAATAATATCAATATCAGCCCGCGGCAGTCCACTGCTGGACATAGGCCTCACCCAAGGCGCGCCACCTAGCCTGATCTTCGGCTACACGCATCCAGTCTCTGCCAGCTGCCTTGCGCAGATCGTCGCTCCATCTAGCAGGAAGGCGTCCCACACTACGTTTGCCGAGTCACGGTCTCCACTCCAGCACCCGTCTACTCCAACGATTGTCGGTTCTCTGACAAACGTGTCCAGCCCATTACCAAATCAGTCTGCTAACTTGAAGGGCTATTTTGAGGACCTTGTCGATATCTACAGAGGGTTCCAGGGCATCGAATCGATTTTTGAGTTCCAATTGGAAGCGTTGAGAGCCAGCCACGGTTTGGAACAGAGTCGGTCGGAAAGTGGACTTTACCAGACTGCATCTTTCGAACTTGAAGTTGATATTCAGAGTGCCTCTCACAAGTCGGTGATCGCTCCCGGTGTTAAACCTATTGATCACTGAGACATCCCTGAATATGTGCCTTTTATCGGTCATGATAAAGTCAATCTCATTTTCGTCACAGTGTCGGGGCTTCGCCATGTCCATTTCCTTTGGGGCCTTCTGAAAGAAGGAATTCATCAGATACAGCCCCTCTTTTTTGAGGAAGTTGATCAGCATTTGCCCCCTGTGGTTTCCCATAGTGTGGAGGTCCCATAATCGATTCGATTCCTGTATGCAACCCTACTTTGGCGTTGAAGTCCCCCATGACAGCATTGAAGTGGGGCTTTGTTGTGTTGTGCAAAGCCCTGGATATGTCTTCGTACATAGTCTCCATTTCGTCATCCAAGTATATCGCCGTGGGTGCGTAGACCTGCACTACCTTAAGACTATACTTATTAGATAGCCGGAGTACAAGGTACACCACCCTTGGCGACACACTTGATATTTCTTCAATATTGTCAGTGAGGACTATGTTGACGAGGAACCCCAATGCGCCTTGGGAAGGATTATGTCCCTCTCGATGGTAGAGCAGATGGCCAGATTGTAGAATCAGCGTATCCTCCCCCTGTCTACGGACTTCGCTTAGTCCCACAATCTGCCACCTTATCTTTTCTAGCTCTACCTCGAGTTCCTTAATGTACTCGTCGCGCCGCAGACTGCTTCCGTTGTACGTCGCCAGGTCCAGTCGTTTGTAGCCTTTCCTCTCTCGGGGATTCTTAGCACCCCCTGCTCCATCGTAACCATGGCCGCTACCGTGGTCAGGAATAATGGGGCGACCGGGAACTGGGGGCAGTTTTTTGATGGTGCGCTTCATGAGTGGTGTGCCCGTAGTCGCCACACTGGGCAAGTGGGTTGGCGACCGCGGAGCGAGACATTTCGCACCGGCAACGCCACTGCCCGTTGCCGGCCTGTGTCGTTTGAGTCCGGCCATAATTGTGATAGTTATACCGCCATCAATCGGTCGTCAGTGCCTCGTGCGTTGCTCACCTGCACGCGTTGCTGTTAACCTAGGTTAACAGTTGGGGCAACATAGTGTAATTTTCGTCCCCTTGCATCCCATAGTGTGTGTGCGTATGTATATATCCTGACCGTGTACGGCCACGGTGACTGGCAAATCTAATAAGTACTTCGTTGGTGTGCTCTCAAATGGCTAACACAAGCGGATTTTGCTGTATGTTTATTTCCAAATACACTACAAGTTAAGTCTCCCCATGCATAATTAGAAATTATCTGAACTATTAAAGTACTTACCTGGGGGACCAGAAACAATACGATTCTAATATATAATCTCCCGGAAAATCAAATAACAAAAAAACAGAAATAATATTGAAATGAAGCATTATGAGCAATTGACTGACTTTGTAAAAAAAATGGTTTTACTTTTAATAATTTTTCATAAAATACGAGGAATAAGAACTGACCTTCCTTAGAAGTTGAAAAAAAAATTAAAAAGGTGAACTTGTTTTTCAATTTCATATTATATTGGGATTTTTATAAAAAATTGGAATATGTATATAATACTATTTAATATAGACATGAAGATTTAATGTAAAACAACGTCATTGAGCGCCTTTGTCTTCATTTATAATTTAATTATTTTTCTTTATAAAATTATGTTTCTCAATAATTTTGCACTCAATTTTTAATTGTGAATGATTAATGTGTCTTTTTTATATAACATAAAGCATAAAAAATAGATGAACCTTTTGCAGAACAATTATTTTTCGTTCATATATTTTACTATAGGTGACGATGCCTACCGATTTAATAAATAATTAGCTCATTTTTTATAAGTTATAGCTCATGAAATTGTGCTTCTTGTACTTACGCGTTGAGTCTGAAATAGGAAAATTTGAGTTACTAACCATCCAGAGAATAAAATATTAACAATAATCAAGTAAACCGTTATGAATAAATTTACATCGTATTTACAAATAGGAATCAGCATTATGAAAGTTTAAAGTTTGTTATCTATTTATTTTACTTTGATATTAAGATTTAAGTCTTATGAATAATTTGCTGTTTCTTTCACAAGATAATCTAAATTAAATATCAGAAATAAGTACTAACCTCCTTTTGGAGCTGAAATAATAAGTAAAAGAAAGGTTGAGTAAGTTAAATTGATGACTGTCAATCATAGTTAACTATGCAATTGAAATAATATTATTAAGTTACGTATAAGAGTAATGTTTGTTATAATGTTTAAATGCTGTTCGTTTGAATAAACTGTATAATTATTATTTTTATGTATTTTTCCTGTATACTGGTAAGAAATTGAATTATAACAACAAATAGGAATTAGTATTTTAAATTTTGTTATCCATTCATGAGTTGACTTACTTATTGTATCTACTTTGATAATGAGAGTCAAGTTTTATGAATTATTAGTTGTTTCTTTCACAAGATAATCTTAATTAAATATTAGAAATAAGTACTAACCTCCTTTTGGAGCTAAAATAATAAAAAAAGAAAGGATGAGTAAGTTAAATTGATAACTGTCAATAATAGTTAACTATGCAATTGACATAATATTATTAAGCTTCGTATCAGGGATTAACGACCGATTGGCTCAGTGGCGGGGCCCTCCGCCCGCGTTAATGGTCGCAGGTTTGATTCCCGCATCGGAATAATAAATATTTATTCTGAGTCTGGTAACTCCTTCAATCCGCATTTCCGTTCCTGCCGTTTCCTTTCTTCTCTATCCTTTCCCTTCCTCTCCGCCAATCCACGGTCTGCCGTGCCAATGGATGAGTGGTTAGGGGCGAGCTTAGTCGCAAGCGTGCCGACCGTCCCTGGATCGGGCTCCTCCGGGTACTGTGGTGCCTTAACTCATCATGAAGGGCTCTGCTGGGGCTGACCTCCATCCTAGCTTGCAGCTCGTGGGATTCACTAAAGACGAATCTAATATACCTAATTTGTTGAAAATGACGGCGACGTGGTTCGCCACCCGTCACGTCCTGATTCTCACGAGGGCGAAAAGTGACTAATGGAGAGCCGTTTCGCTGCGATGAATGGTAGTGGTCTCTGCCAATCCCTGCGGTGCATAGCCGTGAATATAGAAAAAAAATCAGGGACCTATACGGCAAGTATTTATCCCTGATTTTTTAAGGTTGAGTATGTTTAATTATTTATTGTACTTTGATAAGTTTTATTAATCATTTGGTGTTTCTTTCACAAGATAATCTAAATTAAATATCAGAAATAAGTACTAACCTCTTTTTGGAGCTAAAATAATAAGAAAAGAAAGGAAGTGTAAGTTAAATTGATGACAGTCAATAATAGTTAACTTTTCAATTCACATAATATTATAAAGCTTCGTATAAGAGTATAATGATTAAATGCTGTACGTTTGTAAATTATCTATGTGACCATTGTATTATATATACAATATAAGTACTTCGTTAGTGTGCTCTCAAATGGCTAACATAAGCGATTTTTGCAGTATGTGTATTTCCACATACACTACAAGTTAGGACTCCCCCTACATAATTCTAAATTATCTGAACTATTAAAGTACTTACGTGGTGGACCAGAAACAAAATGATTCTAATATGTAATCTCCCGGAAAATCAAATTACAAATAAACAGAAATAATATTGAAATGAAGCATTAGGAGCTATTTAATATAGACATGAAGATTTAATATAAAACAACGTCATTGAGCGCCTTTACCTTCATTTACAATTTTTTTCAATAACTTTGCACTCAATTTTTAATTAATGTGTCTATTTTATACAATATAAAGTATAAAAAATAGATGAACATTTTAGAGAATGCCTACCGATTTAGTAAATAATTAGCTTATTTCTTATAAGTTGTAGCTTATAAATTGTGCTTCTTGTACTTACGTGGCGAATCTAAAATAGGAAAATTTGAGTTAATAACCATCCAGAGACCGAAATGAGTAATAAAATATTAACAATAATCAAGTTAAACGTTATGAAGAAATTAATATTGTAACTACAAATAGGAATTAGCATTATGAAATTTTAAATTTTGTTATCTATTTATGTCTTGATTTATTTATTGTACTTTGATAATAAGAGTTAAGTCTTATGAATTATTTGGTGTTTCTTTCACAAGATAATCTAAATTAAATATCAGAAATAAGTACTAACCTCCTTTTGGAGCTAAAATAATTAGAAATGAAAGGTAGAGTAAGTTTAATTGATGACTGTAAAGAATAGTTAACTATGCAATTGACATAATATTATTAAACTTCGTATAAGAGTATAATGATTAAATGTTGTACGTTTGCATAAATTCTATAATTCTTATTATTATAATATATTTTTCCTGTATACTGGTAATTCTATACGACTGTTTAGTAACTCTTCACTCACGTTTCTAGTGCAAATGATCTATGTGACCGTTGTATACAATATAAATCAAAACAATGAAGTAAACATTTTAGGACAAAATAAAAAAAAAACAACCGTGAAAATCCAATGAGTAATAAATTATTAACAGTATTCAAGCTACCTGTTATGAAGAAATTTACATTATAACTACAAGTAAGAATTAGCATTATGAAAATTTAAATTTTTTTATCCATTGATGACTTGACTTACTTATCGTACCTACTTTGATAATGAGAGTCAAGTTTTATGAATTATTAGGTGTTTCTTTCACAAGATAATCTTAATTAAATATCAGGGATAAACGACCGATTGGCTTAATGGCGAGGCTCTTCGCCCGCGGAGTCAATGGCCGCGGGTTCGTTTCCCGCATCGGAATAAATACAGGGTGTGTCACGGCAGATTTTAATAGATTTTAATTTGAATATTTAAAAAACCGTTGCATGTAAGCGCGGGGAGAGGAGCGCAGTAGCTTTGTCGTTCATGCGGATTCGTTAGTCACTATGTCGCAGTGGTCGGGGGAGCACCGCGCGTTCGCTATCGAAGCGTTTTTAAAGGGTATCGTACGTTGTGGCTCGGAGACAGTTTTAAAATATCAGACGTTTACGCGATGGACGAAGCGAAAATTTGATTCGTAAATGGATTATCAAGTTTCGAGCTACCGGGTCCGCTATATATCAACCGCGTCCAGGCCCAAGCAGAACTTCAAGGACGGAAGAAACAATAAACGAAGTGGCAGCTAGCGTTCGTCGCAATCCACGCTTGTCAGTACGCAAAAGAGCGGCAGCTTTAAACGTCACCAAATCAACCTTAGAGCGGATTTTAAAACGTGATTTGAAATTCCATCCCTATACAATAGATAGTGCAAAAATAAATGAAAATGACTACAATTTACGTAAAAGTTTTTGCCAGACAATAATTGAGGGATTTCGCACTTTGAATACTGTGTTTTGGAGTGATGAAGCTCATTTCCATTTAAACGGAAATGTTAACAAACAAAATTATCGCTTTTGGTCAGTTGTCAATCCCAGACAAAAACATCATAGCCCAAAAGTGACAGTGTGGTGTGCTCTTTCGGTCCATGAAAAAATCGGGGCGTATTTTTTTGAAAATGCGACAGGTGCTTCGATAACTGTTTCTGGCGAGGCGTATCGGCAAATGATATCAAATTATTTTATACCCCAACTTCAAGACCATCCAGCCTACAGCTCAAAAACATGGTTTCAGCAGGATGGAGCCACTTGCCACACTGCAAGAGCCACTATGGACCAACTTCGTGAATTGTTTCCTCAAAAATTGATATCCCGCTTTGGTGATATCGCGTGGCCTCCGCGATCACCAGATTTGACCCCCATGGACTATTTCCTATGGGGGTACCTTAAGAGCAAAGTTTACGTCAATAATCCAAGGAATATCGCTGAGCTAAAACAAAATATCCAACAAGAAATACACGATATCGAGCCGGCTATGCTTAGGCGCGTAATGCAAAATACGATGAATCGGTTCTGTGAGTGCGTGCTACCAAATGGAAGACATCTGGAAGATGTAATCTTTAAAAAACATCCGCATTACAATGCGGATTTTATTTTTTAAAGATTATAGTCTATAGTCCAATAACTTTCAATAAAAATGTTTTCACAAAAATATGCCAATTGACTTTTATTTCATTTCAAAACCCTAACTCTGCCGTGAGACATCCTGTATATGTATGGATTTATAAATATCTATTCCGGTTCTGGTAACCTTCCATCCGCATTTCCTTTCCTGGCCTTTCCTTTATTCTCTATCCTTTCCCTTCCTCTACGTCAATCCACGGTCAGCCGTGCCAATGGATGCGTGGCTAAGGGCGAGCTTAGTCGCAAGCGTACCGACCGTCCTGGGATCATCAGGCTCCCCCGGGTAGTGCATAGTAATGCTTGCCTGCCCTGCTGCTGAAGTATCAGCATGCAGGGCTCTGCTGGGGTTAACCTCCATCCTCCATTGCGGCTCTTGGGATTCACTAAGACGAATTCGATATACCTAATTTGTTGAAAATGACGGCAACTGGGTTCGCCACCCATCATGTCCGGATTTTCACGAGGGCGAAAAGCGACTAATGGAGAGCCGTTTCGCTGCGATGAACGGTAGCGGATGAAGCTCTGTGGTTTCTGCCAACCCCTGCAGGGGATAGGCGTGAATATATAAAAAAAATCAGGGACCTATACGGTAAATATTTATCCCTGATTTTCTTTAAGGTTGAGTATGTTTAATTGATGACTATTATGTTTTGACTTATTTATTGTTCTTTGATAATAATAGTTAAGTATTATAAATTATTTGCTGTTTCTTTCACAAAATAATCTAAATTTAATATCAGAAATAAGTACTAACCTCCTTTTGGAGCTAAAATAATAAGAAAAGAAAGGTTGAGTAAGTTAAATTGATGACAATCAATAATAGTTAACTTTTCAATTGACATAATATTATTAAGCTTCGTATAAGAGTATAACGATTAAATACTGTACGTTTGCATAAACTGTATACTTATCATTTTTATGTATTTTTCCTGAATATCTGTACTTTTTAAACACTGTTTTAGTAACTCTTCACTCATGTTTCTAGTGCAAATGCTCTATGTGACCATTGTATACAATATAAAGCAAAACAATGAAGTAAACATTTTAGGACAAAATAAAACCAACCGAAAAGAAGGTAACCGAAAAGAAAACACTTTTTGGTTGCCTTCTGTAGAGTCTACTATACCTGAAGATGTCTCGTGTTGGGGCGAAACACGTGTCGTTTAAGATGGAAAAGTAGTAATATGTGTTTGGTGTTGTGTATAGTGGTTGGTGGGTGGAGAATTTATGGCCGATTTTCGATAAGTTTTTGTTTTCAGTTCCAAATAAATCCACTTCATCCAGCAGAAAAACACACATTATTATTTTTCTGTTATTGTTTTGCTTGTCGCGGATCTTAGCTAAGTAAAACTTTTGACTGTCCACATAGTGATAGATTTCCGCAAAGTGACGCCTGACTCCATTAATAATAAGTAATAATATTGAAATGAAATATTTTGAGCGATTGATAACTATGCAGAAAACCAAATGAGTAATAAATTATTAACATTATTCAAGCTACCCGTTATGAAGAAATTTACATTGTAAATACAAATAGGAATTAGCAATATAAAAATTTAAATTTTGTTATCCATTCATGACTTGACTTATTTTTTGTACCTACTTTGATAATGAGAGTTAAGTTTTATGAATTATTAGGTTTTTGGTTCACAAGATAATCTTAATTAAATATCAGGGATAAATACTTACCTCCTTTTGGGGCTAAAATAATAAGAAAAGAAATCCATCTTTCTATTTGTATTTACAATGTAAATTTCTTCATAACGGGTAGCTTGAATAATGTTAATAATTTATTACTCATTTGGTTTTCTGCATAGTTATCAATTGCTCATCTCTAAGTTAAATGGATGACTGCCAATAATAGTTAACTATGAAATTGACATAATATTATTAAGCTTCGTATAAGAGTATAATGATTAAGTGCTGTACGTTTGCAGAAATTGTATAATTACTATGTTTACGTATTTTTCGTGTATAGTGGTAATCTTGTACTTTTTAAATGACTTTTAGTATCTCTTCACTCCATTTTCTAGTGCAAATGATTTATGTGACCATTGTATACAATGTAAAGCAAAACAATGAAGTAAACATTTTAGGACGAAATAAAAAAAAACAACCATTGAGGTGTGTATGTATAGTTAGTATGCGTGTGAATTTATCCTGACCGTGTACGGCCACGGTGACTGGCAAATCTAATAAGTACTTCATTGGTGTGCTCTCAAATGCCCAACATAAGTGATTTTTTGCAGTATGTGTATTTTCATATACACTACAAGTTAGGATTCCCCCTACATTATTATAAATTATCTGAAATATTAAGGTACTTACGTGGTGGATCAGAAACAATACAATTTTAATATATAATCTCCCGCAAAATCAAATTACAAATAAACAGAAGTAATACTGAAATGAAGCATTATGAGCAATTGATTAACTTTGTAAAAAGATTACGCGGCGAACCTGATATAATATAATTTGAGTTGATAACTATCCAGAAAACCAAATGAGTAATAAATCATTAACAGTATTGAAGCTACTCGTTATGAAGAAATTTACATTGTAATTATAAATTAGTATTAGGAAAATTTAAATGTTGTTATCCATTAATTTTTTTTATATATTCAAGCCTATCCGCCGCAGGGATTGGCAGAGACCACAGAGCTCCTTCCGCTACCAATCATCGCAGCGAAGCAGCTTTCCATTAGTCGTTTTTCAGCTTCGTGAGAATGAGGACGTCACGGGTGGCGAACCACGTCGCAGTCATTTTTCATCAAATTAGGTATATTAAATTTGTCGTTTAGTGAATCCCACGAACTGCAAGGGAGGATGGAGGTCAATCTCAGCAGAGTCCTGCATGCTGAGGTAAGGCACTATAGTACCCGGGGGAGTCCGATCCCGGGACGGTCGGCATGCTTGCGACTAAGCTCGCCCTTAGCCACGCATCCATTGGCACGGCAGACCGTGGATTGGCGGAGAGGAGGGGAAAGGTTAGAGAAAAAGGAATGGGCAGGAAAGTAAATGCGGATTGGGGGGGGGGTTATCGGACTTGGAAGAAATATCTATAAATCCTAAATATTTATTCCGATGCGAGGATCGAACACGCGACCATTGACTCCGCGGGCGGAAGGCCCCACCTCTGAGCCAATAGCTCGTCTATTATCATCGTCTATCCATTCATGATTTGACTTATTTATTGTACCTACTTTGATAATGAGAGTTAAGTTTTATGAATTAGATAATTTAAATAAAATATCAGGGACGAATACTAACCTCCTTTTGGAGCTAAATAATAAGAAAAGAAAGGTTGATTAACTTTAAATGATGACTGTCAATAATAGTTAATTATGCAATTGACATAATATTATTAAGCTTCGTAAAAGAGTATAATGATTAAATGCTGTACGTTTGCAGAAACAGTATAATTATTATGATTACGTATTTTTCCTGTATACTGGTTATCCTGTATTTTAAATGACTTTTTACTAACTTTTCACTCACGTTTCTAGTGCAAATGATCTATGTGACCACTGCATACAATATAAAGCAAAACCATGAAGTAAACATTGTAGGACAAAATAAAAAAAAAAAACAATTATTAAGCTGTGTATGCATAGTGTGTGTGCGTGTGTATATATCCTGACCGTGTATGGCCATGGTGACTGGCAAATCTAATAAGTACTTCGTTGGTGTGCTCTCAAATGGCTAACATAAGCGATTTTTGCAGTATATGTATTTCCACATACACAACAAGTTAGGACTCCCCCTACATAATTATAAATTATCTGAACTATTAAAGTACTTATGGGGTGGACCAGAAACAATACGATTCTAATACATGGTCTCCCGGAAAATCAAATTACAAATAAACAGAAATAACATTGAAATGAAGCATTATGAGCAATTCATTAACTTCGTAAAAACATTAGTTTTACGCTTAATAATTTTTCATAAAAAACGAGGAATGAGAACTGACCTCCCTTAGAAGCTGAAATAAAAATGAAAAAGGAAAGCTTGTTGTTTAATTTTATATTATATTGTGATTTTTTTTAAAAAATAATGTGAAATATGCAGTCTAGATAATACTTTCTAATATAGACGTGAAGGTTTAATGTAAAACAACATCATTTAGCGCGTTTGTCTCCATTTACAATTTAATTATTTTTCTGTATAAGATTATTTTTTCAAAAACTTTGCACTCATTTTTAATTGAGAATGATTAATGTGTCTATTTTATACAATATAAAGTATAAAATATAGATGAACATATTACAGAACAATTACTTTTCGTTCTAATATTTTACTAAAAGTTACGATGCCTACCGATTTAGTAAACAATTAGCTCATTTTTTGTAAGTTGTAGCTTATAAATTGTGCTTCTTGTACTTACGTGGCGAATCTGAAATAGGAAAATTTGAGTTAATAACCATCCAGAGAACGAAATGAGTAATAAAATATAAACAACAATCAAGTTAACCGTTATGAAGAAATTAACATTGCAACTACAAATAGGAATTAGCATTATGAAAGTTTAAATTTTGTTATCTCCTTATGTCTTGACTTATTTATTGTACTTTGATAATAAGACTTAAGCCATTTGAATTATTATGGTGTTTCTTTCACAAGATAATCTAAATTAAATATCAGAAATAACTACTAACCTCCTTTTGGAGCTAAAATAATTAGAAAAGAAAGGTTGATTAAGTTTAATTTATGAATGTAACGAATAGTTAACTAAGCAATTGACATAAGATTATTAAGCTTCGTATAAGAGTATAATGGTTAAATGCTGGGCGTGTGCATAAACTGTATAATTATTATTTTTATGTATTTTTCTTGTATACTGGTAAACCTGTACTGTTTAAACGACTGTTTTAGTAACTCTTCACTCACGTTTCTAGTGCAAATGCTCTATGTGATCATTGTATACAATAAAAAATCAAAACAATGAAGTAAATAATTAAGGACAAAATAAAAAAAAACAACCATTGAGGTGTGTAAATATAGTGTGGGTGCGTATGTCAATATCCTCATAGTGTACGGCCACGGTGACTGGCAAATCTAATAAGTACTTCGTTGGTGTGCTCTCAAATTACTAACATAAGCGATTTTTGCAGTATGTGTATTTCCACATACACTGCAAGTTAGGACTCCCCCTACATAATTATAAATTATCTGAACTTTTAAAGTACTTACTTGGTGGACCAGAAACAATACGATTCTAATACATGGTCTCCCGGAAAATCAAATTACAAATAAACAGAAATAACATTGAAATGAAGCATTATGAGCAATTCATTAACTTCGTAAAAACATTAGTTTTACGCTTAATAATTTTTCATAAAAAACGAGGAATGAGAACTGACCTCCCTTAGAAGCTGAAATAAAAATGAAAAAGGAAAGCTTGTTGTTTAATTTTATATTATATTGTGATTTTTTTAAAAAAAAGTGAAATATACAATTTAATTATTTTTCTGTATAAGATTATTTTTTTCAATAACTTTGCACTCGAGTTTTAATGTGTCTATTTTATACAATATAATGTATTAAATATAGATGAACATTTTACAGAACAATTATTTTTCGTTCATATATTTTACTAAAGGGTACGATGCCTACCGATTTAGTAAATAATTAGCTCATTTTTTATAAGTTGTAGCTTATAAATTGTGCTTCTTGTACTTACGTGGCGAATCTGAAATAGGAAAATTTGAGTTAATAACCATCCAGAGAACGAAATGAGTAATAAAATATAAACAACAATCAAGTTAACCGTTATGAAGAAATTAACATTGCAACTACAAATAGGAATTAGCATTATGAAAGTTTAAATTTTGTTATCTCCTTATGTCTTGACTTATTTATTGTACTTTGATAATAAGATTTAAGCCATTTGAATTATTTGGTGTTTCTTTCACAAGATAATCTAAATTAAATATCAGAAATAAGTACTAACCTCCTTTTGGAGCTAAAATAATTAGAAAAGAAAGGTTGAGTAAGTTTAATTGATGAATGTAACGAATAGTTAACTAAGCAATTGACATAAGATTATTAAGCTTCGTATAAGAGTATAATGATTAAATGCTGTATGTTTGCAGAAACTGTATAATTATTATTATTATGTATTTTTCCTGTATACTGGTAATCCTGTACTGTTTAAACGACTGTTTTAATAACTCTTCACTCACGTTTCTAGTGCAAATGCTCTATGTGATCATTGTATACAATATAAATCAAAACAATGAAGTAAATAATTAAGGACAAAATAAAAAAAAACAACCATTGAGGTGTGTAATTATAGTGTGGGTGCGTATGTCAATATCCTCATAGTGTACGGCCACGGTGACTGGCAAATCTAATAAGTACTTCGTTGGTGTGCTCTCAAATTACTAACATAAGCGATTTTTGCAGTATGTGTATTTCCACATACACTGCAAGTTAGGACTCCCCCTACATAATTATAAATTATCTGAACTTTTAAAGTACTTACTTGGTGGACCAGAAACAATGCGATTCTAATACATGGTCTCCCGGAAAATTAAATTACCAATAAACAGAAATAACATTGAAATGAAGCATTATGAGCAATTCAATAACTTCGTAAAAACATTAGTTTTACGCTTAATAATTTTTCATAAAAAACGAGGAATGAGAACTGACCTCCCTTAGAAGCTGAAATAAAAATGAAAAAGGAAAGCTTGTTGTTTAATTTTATATTATATTGTGATTTTTTTAAAAAAATGTGAAATATGCGGTCTATATAGTACTATGTAATATAGACATGAAGATTTTATGTAAAACAACGTCATTTAGCGCTCCATTTACAATTTAATTATTTTTCTTTATAAAATTATTTTTCTCAATTACTTTGCACTCAAGTTTTAATTGCGAATGATTAATGTGTCTATTTTATACAATATAATGTATTAAATATAGATGAACATTTTACAGAACAATTATTTAACTTTAATAAATTAAATATCAGAAATAAATAAAAGCCTCCTTTTGTAGCTAAAATTATAAAAGAAAAGGTTGAGTATATTTAATTGATGACTGTAAAGAATAGTTAAGTATGCAATTGACATAATATTCTATGATGAAGCTTCGTATAAGAGTATAATGATTAAATGCTGTACGTTTGCAGAACCTTTATATTTATAATTATTGTGTATTTTTCCTGTATACTGGTAATCCTGTACTTTTTAAACGACTGTTTTAGTAACTCTTCACTCACGTTTCTAGTGCAAATGATCTGTGTGAACATTGTATACAATATAAAGCAAAACAATGAAGTAAATATTTTAGGACAAAAAAATAAAAAACAGCCATTGAGGTATGTATGTATAGTGTGTGTGCGTGTGTATATATCCTGACCGTGTACGGCTATGGTGACAGGCAAACCTAATAAGTACTTCGTTGGTGTGCTTTCAAATGGCTAACATAAGCGATTTTTGCAGTATGTGTATTTCCACATACACTGCAAGTTAGTACTCCCTACATAATTATAAGTTATCTGAACTATTAAAGTACTAACGTGGTGGACTGGAAAAAATACGATTCGAATATATAATCACCCGGAAAATGAAATTACAAATATACAGAAATAATATTGAAATTAAACATTATGAGCAATTAATAAACTTTGTAAAAATATTGGTTTTACGCTTAATAATTTTTCATATAATACGTGGAATAAGAACTAACCTCCCTTAGAACCTGAAATAAAAATAAAAAGGAAAACTTGTCGTATAATTTTATACTATATTGTGATTTTTTTAAAAAAAATTGTAATACGCAGTCTAGATAATACTATCTGTTATAGACATGCAGATTTAATGTAAAACAACGTCATTTACAATTTAATTATTTTTCTTTATAAAATTATTTTTCTCAATATTTTTGCACTCAATTTTTAATTGCGAATGATTAATGTGTCTATTTTATATAATATAAAGTATAAAATATAGAGGAACATTTTAAAGACCAACTATTTTACGTTCATATATTTTTCTATAGGGTACGTCTCAGAAATAAGTAGGTACTAACCTAATTTTAGAGCTAAAATAATAAGAAAAAAAATGTTGAGTTAGTTTAATTGATGGCTGTAAAGAATAGTTAACTATGCAATTGACATAATATTATTAACCGTAATGAAGAAAATTATTTTAACCATTAACCGTAAAATTTAAAATTTAGTTAACCGTTATGAAGAACTTTATAACTACAAATAGGAATTAGCATTATGAAAGTTATTATTTGTTTATATTTATGTCTTGACTTATTTATTTTACTTTGATAATAAGAGGTAAGTCTTATGAATTATTTGGTGTTTCTTTCATAAGATAATCCAAATTAAATAGCAGAAATAAGTACTAACATAATTTTGCAGCTAAAATAATAACAAAAGAAAGGTTGAGTAAGTTTAATTGATGACTCTAAAGAAAAATTCACTTTGACATAATATTATTAAGCGTCCTCCTTTATGAAAAGTCAGAATGTGTCAAAAACGGCCCGACTGGTGGTTCATCAGGGGGTGCTTGTTCCGACGCTTATATACGGTAGTGAAAGTTGGGTTTGGCAGAAGAAGCATGAAAACAGACTGAATGCGGTGGAAATGAGAGCATTAAGAAATATGTGTGGTGTAACCCTGAATGATAGAATAAGAAATAAAGATATAAGAGAGCGATGTGGAGTAAAAGAAGGTGTTGTGACAAAAGTAGAAAAAGGGATGCTTAGATGGTTTGGACATATAGAGAGGATGGATGAAAGACGACTGGCAAAAGAAATTTACCTTGCGAATGTGGATGGAAGGGCCGGAAGAGGAAGACCACGAAAAACATACCTTGACCAGATTGCTGAACTTTTTAAGAAAGGCCAGGTCAAGAGTACCCTCAACCGGCGGGCTTGCATGAGGAGAATAATGAGTGTGGAGGAAGCAAGGGAAGTATGCCGAGATCGTAGCAGATGGAGATCTGTGGTCTCTGCCTACCCTTACGGGAGACGGGCGTGACGATATGTATGTATGTATGTTATTAAGCGTCGTACGGTTAGTACACACTGGTCGAAGACTTTCTTCTTCAGGCTCTGAGGTATGGGGGACGAGAAGATCTGACGAAGTTTCGTAAATACTGCCCAGATTAGCTGAATCCTCCTATCGGCTTCTTTCTCGAAGTTATCTCCACCCAACTGCATGACTTGCCCGAGGTACTACTATACTACGATACTCCTGGATAACTTCAAGAGTTTTACCATTGACTATGGTCGGTTCTGGGTCCAAATGATCGTTGACCATGACTTTAGTTTTATCGAAGTTCATGGTCTAACCGACACGTTATAAATTTGAGTTAATAACCATACAGTGAACGAAAAGAGTAATAAATATTAACAATAACCAAGTTAATTGTTATGAAAAAATTTACATTGTAACTACAAATAGGAATTAGCATTATATAAGTTTAAATGTTGTTATCTATTTGTCTTGACTTATTTATTGTACTTTGATAATAAGTGTTAAGTCTTATGAATTATTTGGTGTTTCTTTCACAAGATAATCTAAATTAAATATCAGAAATAAGTACTTACTTCCTTTTGGACCTAAAATAATAGGAAAAGAAAGGTTGAGTAAGTTTAATTGATGACTGTAAAGAATAGTTAACTATGCAATTGACATAATATTATTAAGCTTCGTATAAGAGTTTAATGATTAAATGCTGTACATTTCCAGAAACTGTATAATTATTATGATTATATATATAACTGTATAATTATTATACAATTCTAATATATAATAATCGGGAAAATTAAATTACAAATAAACAGAAATGATGTTGAAGTTAAGCAAATAATTGATTAACTCTAAAAAGATTGATTTTACGCTGAATAACTTTTCATGAATTTCGAGAAATAAGAACTAACCTCCCTTGGGAGCTGAAATAAATATTAAAAAGGAAAATTTGTAGTTCAATTTTATATTGTGATCATTAGCAAAATTGTGAAATATTTAACCTATATAATTCTATCTAGTATAGACATGAATTAAGCACCTTTGTAGACATTTGTATTTTTTATTTTATTAAATATTATTCAATTTTGTATTTTTTTAAATATTTTTCTCAATAACTGTGCACTCAAGTTTTTATTGCGAATAAAATAAAAAAGGAATTAACAGTTTATTTGATCATAAAAAATATTATCAATAGGTGATTAAGTGTGAAAGGATGAGACATCTGGGGCTAGGAAGTATATAAATACAACGATGCCATTTTGAAGATAGTGTATACCTCAAACAAACAGATCTGGAGGATATTTGATGACAAAATTGCGAAAGGAGTTTTTGACCGCATGTTATATTCCAAGTTAATATTTTTTTTATAAAAATTTGTCCAAAGCTTGGAAAAAATGTTAATAAGTTGGCGTGACATCTGGACCATACAGTGGGAGACAAAGTGTTTCTAGGTCTAGCTTCTATTGTTTCAGTAAGTAGATCTAGCAATGTTTGGTCGAGCGATGTCCTGCAGTAGGATTGCGTTGTTCCTGTTTACCAATCTCGGCTGCTTTTTAGCTGCCTCATCATTTATTTTTTACTGATTGCAGTTGGGGGTCCACCGTTATACACGTTATACAAAGTTACACCGTTATACAAGTCTCATAAAACTATAGTGGAAAAAGCCCGCGCTGGGCTAGCAAATAGTCACTATTAATTTCTTTTCGTGCGTACTCGGCTTAGTGGTACGTTTTGGCGCTTTTTCTCTGTCCAACCATTGTGCCAAATGCTTGCAATTATTCACTCATTCCACTTTTCATCTTTAACTTCACTTTAAAGCGCACGTAACTATAAGTAAAAATGAATCACTTTTTAGTTGTTAACCTAAAGAATAGAAAATCTCGAAGCGATTCCATTGTTGACGTTCGTTTGATTCGTTGTTCGTTTAATTGATGAAAAGCAACCAAATGCTACCTATAGACATCCACAGACAGTACAGATGCGTTGCTGGCCTTTAAGGAAAGTGTCGTTATGGAAAGGGGGGAGGGGGATTGGGCCTTCGGAACCAATCGCTCACCGGACAAAACACGGCACTTAAGCTAACACTCAGACGCACAGACAGACTGAAAAGCAACCAAATACTACCCATAGACATCCACAGACAGTACAGATGCGTTGCTGGCCTTTAAGGAAAGTGTCGTTATGGAAAGGGGGGAGGAGGATTGGGCCTTCGGAACCAATCGCTCACCGGACAAAACACGGCACCTAAGCTAACGCTCAGACGCCGGTTTTCTGCGGCAGTGTGCTTTCCCGGGCGAGCTACAGATTCATCCATTCCACTCATGCTACAGAAAAATAATACGCCGTTCTTGAGACCTTGACCGTGACTCTACCACTATAAAACTCACGTGGAACCCACTTCCGCTGTTAATTCACGTGTGGTTATAAATTAATTCGCTTCCACTACAGCTTTCAGTCTGGTCTACTTATACGTGATAAGACGAAGTTTCTGAATAATTTTGCATACACATTTTTATTTCGAATGACCTATTTCTCCATTTCATGCAATATGTAAATATTAAGTATATGTATAAACTTCATTTAAATAGTATGATAAACATCTGTAGATAACACCTCTAGGATTCAATTCGATTCTCAAATCGTAATATATATGTATGTACGCTCAGGTCTATTTGAGTTTGAATGTTTGTTCTTGTCATTTATGTGCCTTGTAATGATAAAGCCTTAACGTTACTATTTTCAAAATTAAGCTTAAATTTCTTAATTTTAAAGTTTCATATTTGTCATCCGTATTTCAACAGAAACGTTGTTTAATTAGAAAAAAATGTAAAAGAAATAAATTATTATGGTTAATTAAAAAATAGTAAATTAATATATATTATTTTGTTTAACGCCAAATTTTAAGTCATAACTTACCTCCCTTAAGAGCTGCAAAAAGAAACAAAGTATTATCTTACAGTTTATAATTGAGTTCGAGAAAGTTCCTTCGAAATCCGTAGTAGCCGGACAAATAAATAGCCGAAACAAACCTGGTGACATTTAGGTACAAAATAAAACTTAAGGTATTTAAATGTAATCTATGGAATAATTAAATAATTTTTATTTATTAGTACTTAATTTGAGAAAATTAGGCCATGGAGGACGGATGGATTTTTTTCAACAGTGAATAAAAATGTACAGATCAGAGAGCAGAAATAAGGAATATTAAGGAGGATAAAGAAAAATTTTCAGGAATTCGGAGTTCCTAGAAAATTATCTTAAAATGTCAAATATTTCTAACTAAAAATTTCTTTTTTAGAATTTTTTTAACCCCTCAATCCTAGAATCCGTGTTTTAGTCAATGTAAACAGAAATGCGTGAAAAAACAGACATTTGTATGGGTATAGTGAATTTAAGACTACGAATATTTTTATGGTTATTTAATAAAAAAAACAACGAGTATGACCTCCCCATGCATCAATTACGGCATGTTATAGTCTTAGCATGCTTTCCACCAGGCTTTTGATGGTGTCCTGTCGAATGTATTCCCACTTAGCTTGGATAACACGTTTAAGCGCATTGATGTTATATGGAGATGGTTGGACAGATCATACTCACCTTTTTAGGAGGTCCCAAACGTGCTCAATGGGTTTAAGATAGGCGCTTCGCGCTTCCCTGTCCAAATGACCAATACTGAGGTCCTACCAGGCATCTATGTCACCAGAACAGTGGGCCCGAGCATTATCATCCATGGCATATTCATCAATTACAGTCAGCGCGGGTTGTGCATTTTGACAAATGATTTCTGTTATGTACCTTTGCGCATTTAGTGCGCCATTTTCAATTTCAGTACGATAGCTGGAAGTTACAGCCACCCAAAACATAACAGATCCTCTACCATAAGGGGTGATTTCTTCAAAACACTCGTCAGCATAGCATTTCACTGATCTTCGTAACGTTCGCCGACGTCGGTCCTCACCATGCAGACAAATTCAAGCCTCATCTTCCAGTGCAGTCGCACTCGGAGTAATTTGGGGGCCCGTGCTGGTCGTCGATGGCGTATATCAGCCATTAAAAGCCTCTTCCTCACAGTTCATAGGCTAACTTGTGCTCCTCCTACCTCTTTAAGGGTTCTTTTGAGGCCTGAGTCACTACAAAACAGTCGTATCGTTGGTGTGTGCAACGTTTTTTCCTAGATCCTTGCATTCTTTGAACAGAACCTGTCTCTTGGTATCGAGTCCAGGTTCTTTGGACAGTTGAAAGATTCACGTTTAACCACTGTGAGACGTAACATTGGCTACACCCCTCTTCCAGCAGCGCTATAATTTTACTAGTTCTTATTACTTCTTCTGCCATTATAATAGACACAGAGATATCTGTTTTAAGTTACAGTAAGGCAGAATGATGCAGCAAACATAAATTATTCTAATAAAAATAACAAGAAGTTCGTTTTAGTTGCCTGATATTTTTCTCACAATAACCCCACGAAAAGTAAGTAAAAAGTCACAAACTTAAAAAGGGATTATTTTTTAAAAACAAAAGATTATTTTTTTAACACATTTTTTTCATACCCAGTCTTTTTATTAAGTGCCAGTAACATGGTTTGGCTATTAAAACATCTTTACAACCAAATTATTACGAGTTGTGTAGAACACTCAAAACCGCTCGTTTTTGTAGAAGTGTAGTAATAGTAGTAGGAAAGAGAACAGAAGTGTAGTAATTTGATATAAACATTAACTAACCTGTACAAACGGGGCATGGATCTGAAAATAAAAAGAAAACATATTTTTAAAAATTTTTACAATTATATTACCTTTTTTAGGACATAAACATTTATTTTTGAATTTTTTTTATGATGATAATAACTTACTGGTTTTGACAAAAGCCACAAAAGTAACGAGTAATACCGCAGCGAGCACAAAAGGTTTCACCATTTTTAAGAATATGGTCAAAGTTAATTATTTATTGTACAAAATCGGACTCTAAAATGAACGATAATTATAGAGGAAAAGGTATTTATATACATATTAAAATAAACAATAAAGTTAAACATATGTGTAACAAAATAGTAATACGCATGATTAACACAGTTTATGATTGTAATATCGTAATCGTGAGCCACGATATATCGTGAGTATGTGATGTATATATTAATTTTTATTTCATAAAAATTATCTGCAAATATTAATTAGAACAAAAGTAAAAAAAAAATGTTTTAGTACCTCCATCTGCAGCTTTTCAGTTATTTATTAATATAAAGAAATAAGTGTAGATATATTAAGAATATTTGAGAGTATTTAGGTACACTGTGAATCTTACATAAGAGTAAGAGTGAGACCTAATTGTCTCTATGGTGAAGCGCATAATCGTGGGTTCAACTTTTTTTTATTTTTTTATATATTCACGGCTATCCTCCGCAGGGGTTGGCAGAGACCACAGAGCTCCATCCTCTACCATTCATCGCATCGAAAAGGCTATACATTAGTCGCTTTTCGCCCTCGTGAGAATCAGGACGTGACGGGTGGCGTACCACGTCGCCATTTTCAACAAATTAGGTAAATTAAATTCGTCTTAGTAAATCCCACGAGCCGCAAGAGAGGATGGTAGGAGAGGATACCGAAGCAATATTTAATAAAAGATACTTAATAAATTAACATTAGTAACATATGTAAAATTTTGAAAATAAAGGTATTGTTATCATTATTATTAAAAAAATAAGATGTTTAAAGGTAGTAGTAGATGTTTAAAGGTAGATGATGACTTTGATATTAAATTCCATTTCAGCTATTTTTCAAATGCACCACTACCCACGTTTTTTGTAATAGGTCGGGGCAAAAGTGTTTTCGTATTGTTCATACAAAGGAAAATATTTATTAGGTATAATTTTTTATTTATTTATAATATGTATGTGCCGTTTAGATCGATGACTTGTTGCCATCTTGTGGGTAGTGGCATGATCCCATTCCTGTAGAAATTTTGAGATTTTTGATTAAAAAAATGTGACAGGTAGTGTTCTTTTGAGGTTAGCTTTATGCTTCCTAAAGAGTTCTGCAATGACCGAAACAGGTGGAAATCTGATGGAGCAAGTACAGGGCTATACGAAGGATGCACCAACACATCCCAGCCAAGCTCTCTCAATTTCTGCTGCGTGGTTATAGATGAGTGCGGTTTGGCGTTGTCATGGTTTCTTTCAGTGAGATCATGTAGTACCCAAATGTCAAGTTTTTTCTTGTACCCAGACTTTCGTAAATGACGTAAAACTGTTTTATGATCAACATCCAGTTCTTCAGCAATGTCGTAGCTACTAATATGTCGATCTTGCTCCACTTTCTCAAAGATGGCACTGATTTTATCTGTGGCATCCAGAGCGAACCTCATATTTCACACTAAAATTTCCAGACTTAAAACGCTTGAACCACATTTGTGCTACTCTTATTGATACCGCATTAGGTCCGTAAACCGCACAAATTTTATTCGCGGCATTTGTCGCATTTTTACCTTTTTTGTAATAAAAATTTAAAATGTACCGAATTTCTTCGTCACATAAAAATGAAATTTCTTCGTCAAAGAAAAATGGCGGAAACTAGTTTTTTTTTTATTTATTGCATCTTCAGAATGTCACATTTAATGGTATTAAAACCAGCCAGTTACATTCAGTACAGCCAAAGAGGTTTGATTACTAATAATACATTCAAAATACGAAAATACTACTATCGTAATAGTTAGAGGTGTGTAGTTGTTTGAAAGATTTACGCAAAATTATACCATATTTTGGTTCTCAATTTTGTACTATTTAAAAATGAAGTAATTTATGAAAGTGTAGATAACCATATCAATAATATCAATAGTGTTCATAGCATATCGTGTAGTAGCGTAATGTGTATTGTTATAGAATTTTTTTAAAATTCACATCAAGCAGCGTAGTTTTGTGTACTATGTGCTTGTACTTTATATATTTCCAAACGAATTGCCATAATGTTTTATTACTCCTTCGTTGTTTATTAAAAATTTTTGTCATACGCAATTTAAAATAATCAAAAATCAAATTAATAAAAAAGTATTTCTTGGTATTAATGAACCAATCCTAGTCAAAAATATTTCGTGTGCTTGCTTGGCACGAATTGACAATTTACTGCTACAAAATTATTTTATTTACTTTAATAGAATTAAAACACAAGATACATTTTAATGTATATTTTAATTTTCAATCAGATGTTCATTTAATAAATCAATAAAAACCACAGGTATCTTCAAATGGTCTCCTCCTGTAACATTTTCAATAAACTTATTGTTATCATTATTGTAAAAAGTTTTTAAAATTTTGTCTAAAGATAAAATTACAAAAGCTGATGAAAAAACTCCTTATCAAAAATCTTTTATTTCTATCTTCCTAGCCGATTCAGCTATTACAACACCTTGAACATCTTTTTTGTCATCATCAGCTTGCAGTAGTTCAATGCTGGAGATAAGTCTTCTCTAGTCGCGCTACCTAGTCCAATCTTTGGATACGTGCATACATTTCTGCCGTACGTCCTGCGCAGATTGTCGTCCCATCTAAGGGACACTATGTTTGCATGATGCAGTCTTCACTCCATTACTCGTCTACTCCAAGGACGCCTAGAAAACGTAGACATATGGGATATATTATTTGCATCTTTATTCTTTTTGTACAAATAGTTGTACAAAGCTTGATAGAGAAACTCTTCAGGCATAAGTTCACCACTTATGCCGGAAGACATTCTCTGTCCGTCAACCTTCCATACTGAATTTGTATTACATATTATACTGATTACAGCAACAAACGGAACTTTACTGTACACCTTCCCGCTTGTCCAATGATTATCCCCTAAGACATAAGGGATAATTTCGTAATTCTCGAAGATTAAAAAATATCATATGTGCTTATATATGTGCTTGTTTGTTTGTTACAATTCTAAAGTATAATATTTAACAATAGTAATAAAAAATGTCTTCTCCATGAAAAAAAGTATCTTACTTTACCTTTTTTAATCTTCTTTATTCACTATTAACACGTCTGCAATGTAATTGTAGTTTTTATTATAATATAATATCATTTTGATACTATAATTTAGTTCAATTATGAGTAATTAAAAATCTTTTAATTTTATTACGAGCACGCAAAGGCCATCCATAAATTGCATCTTACGAATATCATAATTTTTGCACCCCTGTACTTATCAAGCGTGGTCACATTTTTGTGACCCCCTCATTCAGAAATCATTAAATTAAATTAGCACTTCAACAAATATTGATAGAATTGGCAATATTTTAAAGTATTTCGTTGACGTTAAAGTTTAACCTTTTAGCACTTACGATTTGTATTTATCTACATGTGGCGTCACGAAGGTCACACACTTTTTAACCCTCTCCCATTTCTAAATGTATGACGTAATCTAGGGATGGTCTCTAATTATTAAACGGTCCCTAAAAGTGTGTTCATAAACTCAAAAGGCAAGTATAAAAAATACATCAAGGATAAGAGGTTTTGTGCCTAAAACAAATTTTAGCTTTATTTGGGATTTGGCACAGGAGTCTATGTACTCTAAAATTGAGTCAATCGGTTGTCTATATATGTACGGTGTATAATTCTAATCTTTTATATACCTAATTTAATATACCTAATTCGTTGAAAAATGACGGCGACGTGGTTCGCCATCCGTCAGAGAGGGCGAAAAGCGGCTAATGAAGAGCCGTTTCGCTGCGATGAATAGTAGCGGATGGAGCTCTGTGGTCTCTGCCAACCCCTGTAGGGGATAGGCGTGAATACATATAAAAATAATTCTAATCTTTATATTTCAGTCTAAAAAAATGAAAAAAACACCAAATATTCGTTCTTAATGAATGATTGCACTTCAAAATTATCAGAGATCTAAAAGCGATTTTATATATACCTACATACATTATTATAATTATTATATCTAATACATCTGATAAGTTGAGTAAGTTATTACTTGTTAAAATTTTAATATGAATTATTTTATGCTGATGGATTTTAATCCTTACGGTTTAATAAAATATACGGTTGTAATAAAAAATATTAAGGAAGTTTTGTTAAATGGCCAAATCTACACAAATTGTGTAGCTTTGTATCTATGTATACGAAATAAATAAAGCTTAGAAATACTTACTACGACTGAAAGGATACCCAAACCCTGGAATGCAATATTTTTTTATTATAATATATATATATATATATATATATATATATATATATATATATATATATATATATATATATATATATATATATATATATATATATATATATATATATATATATATATATATATATATATATATTATGTATTTTCGACTTAACGCATCCAGTTTTTGCTAGTCATGCTGCGTAGGTCGTCGCACCATCTAGTCGGGGGGCGTGATAGATAGCTCCCTTGTAGGCTCTCATAGTATTCACTTCTTACTCTAAGGTGGGCCAACATATTTGCAATGTACATGGACGGTGGTGATCACTTACCACCAAGTAACCCTTTTCCTCATGTTTTTCATTAAAATAACATAGATGTCACTCGCAATAATACTTCATGTGATCAATAAACTCATTGTAATCGACCAATTAGTTAAGACATTATATAGATAATAAGACATTATAAGGTTAATTGCTATTGAAATAACCTTTCGAATACCGTGGATATGAATTTGTGTCATACGAAAAAGTTTTACCGACACTTAAATGTACGTAAAACAACATTTAAATGTATGTAAAATTGTTCAATGTTTCAAGAATTTTAACTTGAACTCATTAAATTTAAATTTTTATGATTAAATCATAAAGTAAGAGCTAACAAGTAACGCGTGCTTTTTGATGTTTTAGAGGGTTCGGTATTTGAAAGGTTAAAGATTATTTAAATTTTTTAGTGATACCTAGAGAACATATTTAAACATTAACCACATATAGTAAGGTTATATAGGTAGTATAGTAGATAAGTACATATAGGTAGTATAGTAGATAAGTATTTATCTCTAAACAATTTTATTAAAGCATAGATATTATGGTTGTCTTCCTCAAGAATTGAGAACACTAAGAAAATTCTGGATTCAAATATTTTTTCACAACTCATATATGTCCCACTTTTACGCGGGGAACTTCTCGATTTCTGGGATGGACATTAATCCACAAAATTTTCTTGTGAAAATGTTTATTGTGGAAGACTTTTGCAAGACATTTTTAACTCGAAATTAATACTTAAGTGGGTGGACACATTTATTGGAGAATCTATAACCGTTAAAGTAGACAACTGCTGATGTGAAGACTAAGTCTCGACAATCATAGTGTGGGATATTCCAGGGCTAGAAAAGAGGGACGATCTGCGCAGGGTGCTGGTAGAAACCCGGTGCGTGTAGCTGAAGATAGAGTTAGATGGTGACTTTGGGAGATGCCTATGACCACCAGTAAACTTTCCACAGCAAGTCCACTTGTTTATGAGATATAAAGGCAAACGAGAAGCCGCCCATAGATATTTGTAGTGCCATAGTATAGTTAGTCAGGGTTCCAATGTCGTATCGGTTTGGAAACACCGCTACAGGTAAGTGGTTCCACAGGGTATTGGTGTCTGAAAAGAAATTTCTGGAAAAATGCACCGTACTGGATCGCTATTCATCCAGATGGTAGGGATGAAACTGCTGGACATAGTATGAATTATCATCATCAGACTGTAGGCTGATTTACTAATATAATAAAATCTAAAAGAAAAAATGTACTTACGGAGCCACATGTTATTCGTTCTGAAATTTCACAATTACATTTTGTTCGTGAGAATATGCGAATCCATGAGAATATGTCCTTGTATTCTGTTACAAATAAATTTTAAACCCCCTCTTTAGTTTTAAACAAAATGTATACTATGTGAAGGATAAGTATTATTGTTGTTAATTTTCACGATGGAAAGAATTTTATTTTTTCTATTATTATAATCATCAATTAAGTCATAAAAGTGCACTCTTGGATATTGTCATCCTCAAAAATAAGGGGTGTTCCATGCTCGTTTAATGTTTATCGTCGTTTGAAGTTTTGACTTATACACACATATGAAAATATTGTACTATATTTTTAGTAAAAAATGTTGTTCATTCCCTCAATTTGTTTTTTTTTTTGAAGAGGTTTTTATAAGCAGGTGTTTCTCTAATTTTATGAGATAAGTAATTAAAGTTACTCCAAAAAAGAAAGTTTATTATTTATATTTAGTATATGTTTATTATTTATATTTAGTATATGTTTATTATTTAGTATATTTATTTAGTGAAATATTATTTTTGTCATTTTAATGTTTTATTTAAGTTAAAATATTTGCAAACAATAAGTAAAACATCGGAATGTAAGCTGTCAATTTGTTTGCAATTTATTAAGCATGTTTAGAAAAATAAATATAAATAATATGTTACAGCAAAATGAACGTAATGTGTACGTTTACACCTTTATATATAATACACACAATTATAATATATAGTATAATATACAAGACTGCAAGAAGATATTTATTATATATCCTTTAAGTAAAATCACTATCCTATAGCAATAAGTATGTAATGTACAGAATGTAACCTCAAATAACAAAACAGAAGGATGGAGCTACACCTGTTAATAAACCCGGAAGCATTAAATAACGAGGAGATAGTAAAGTGCCTTGGAAGTGTTAGCAAAGAAAAAATATTGTCATAATCTTTCGATACGAAAAGTTTAAATCATGGATTGAGGAATGAGTCAATATGATTCTAACTTACTTTTCGTAGGTGCTAAAAAGAAAACAAAAATTATATCAATTCAGAATATATTTTTTGAACAAAATAAAAATAATTTTATAATCACTGATCGTCACATTTGTTATTCTTTTGCGGAAAAAAAAACTGATTTTATGAATTCGTTTTCCGTAATTAGGAACTTTAATACGAAGAAAAATAATGTAACATACACTTTATAAGAGAAAAATAATGACAGCAAGGAAAAACTGCTTTACATTATAAATATTTTTTAATGATAAAATTTAAAAGTAAATAAACGTTTCCTTTTAAATATTTTTTTGGTTGAAAATCATAAAATTATAATAACTTACTTTCACCTGAATCTGAAATAAGGTACGCAATTAATAACCATAAATGTAAATATAAATTCAGTAAAATGAAAAAATTGGCTGGATTCTGAAGATTAACATTAAGCTTTAAGTTAAATAGATGATATACACCAACCTCCATTTTCTGCAGAAAATAAAAAAAAAGAAATGTTTAAAAAAAAAGCATAATGCATAAAAATAATATATTTTACCTTTTTTTATACTCAAAATCATTGAACATAATAATCTTGGATTATGGTTAAAATCAATGAATTAAACCTATTAAGTGAGAAAGAATCTATCTTGTACGGGAGGTTTGCTCAGCGCTAATAGAGCAGCGGACTGTACATCGATTTTAGCGCAGTTCGATTCCCGTACCGATGAGAGCCGAAAGGGATCGTTGTTCGCTATATGACGAAGTAAATGCTTCACTCTTCTTGATAACTATTTTATTCACTATTCTTCCCTATTTACTATTCTTCTATTTGCTATTTTTCTTCTAGTTGTTTATTCTTCAATTTCCTTGTTGTCACTGGATGCCATACCCGAAAATGCGACATCGTTTTATAGTCGTTTGGAGGCAAATTTAATCCGCTCTATGATTGGTCCGTTTTTTGGCACCTTTTTTCCACCAATCACAGAGCAGATTTTGTTTCCAAAATTTACCTCCGTTCAACCCTCGGCCGTGACCGTAAAGAGAGCCGGTCGCCGATTTCGTATTTTTCGGACATGCCATCACAATTTTCAACATCACAATAAATATTATTTCTATAACTATTACTATTATACACAATATTTTTGTTCGTTTTCAATAATACTTATATAAATCAATACCTATTTCTATCGTCTTGTACAATCTTATTATTTACTATATAAATCAATATCTATATCTATCGTTTTGTACATTTGTGTTTACTATTGTCCTGTACAATCTATAACATCCTCTTTCTTGGTCAACTTTGAACGTAGACCTCTCCCAATCTCTTCCACTCCTATCGGTCTTGAGCTATCAAAATCAAATCATGTCCTACGTGCCGGAAGACATAGTCTTTCCATCTCGTAGGTGGAGGGTATGCAATTGTTATTTGCTATTATTTTACCTTTTCTTACTTATAATTTAAATATTATTTTAATACTTACCCTCGCTACTAAGATCTAAACAAAATAATTATTTCAGATTATTTACTGCTTGCATTATAAATCTTGTAGTAAACATTATATAAAAAGTTTTAAGTAATATTTCAATTTAGTTCATGACGGAATTTATGTATAGTTCGTACCATCTCCGTTGAATACAGGTCCTGTAATATTAAAATTTGTTAATGCTTCTGGTGAATTAAATAAGCTTATTACTAATGTCGATGACATACAGTCTCAGTTCTGTATTCCTCTTAGCATTCATTTGTTTCTGTTAATTTAACATGTTTACAAAGTGCTTCGTCAAAATCACAATTCTAAAATTTTTAATATAACAATATATATATACATGTATTTGTGGTAAGTATTAAAAATAATTAACTAAACTGTTTTCATCAGACTTTCGAAAATGATATGATTATAATAGAATAATTATAATTATATCATGACCATACATAGTATCAGCTTGCGGCAGTGCCCAATTGAGGTAGGGGTTTTCCGCACCGCTTCTTCGATCTACGGCTTTTTGCAACTAGGTATTGCCATTAGTCCTGCGCAGGTTGACGCTAAATTTAATTGAAGCTACTTTCCTGGGCTTAGTCACTTTGATGTGCACTCTATCTTCAGTTACGATCACTCTTTTTTTTAAATATTAAATTTTGATGGGAATAAACCATGTTCAGTAAGTCATGTTCTTCAAAGAAATTTGAAGCAGCCAAGTTTAGTTAAGTGAAGCAGATACAGCTATATACGTATACTATATCGTTGCCTTTCAAGTTGTTTTCTCTATTCAAAGGATACTTATGTTGCCATTAAGATTTAATTTGGTTTATTTCAAATATATAATAATTTCATTCTTTACGATTCACTGCTGTTTTTTTTATAATACGTTAAGTAAAATGTTTATCATAAGAGAATTTTTATTTCCAGAATCGACCATAAGACGTCGATATCTTGTCTTTTACCTTATTATTTAGTCAGAATACTAACCTATTTGGAGAACTGGTCCCAAAGCTGTTAGAGTAAAAAATAAAATTATGATTATCTATTATTATTATTAATTATTTCTGATTACGTAACGTTAATGCAGACGGATATAACGGGTTTCTCTTTAAATTTAATAAAGTATAATAGAAGAGCTTTTACTATTTAGGAATGATATAATTCATCAATCTTTCTTTTGTTTCTTTTCAAGTATTTTAATTTTTTCACCAATTACATGACAATAACATCTGCGATTTGTGATCTTCAAAAAAATAATTATGCTAATGTCAATGATGAGTATTCTGGTCAGCAACATAAATATTTAGGTCAACTATATTTTTTAAGCTATATCAAAGGTTTTTTAGAAACTACGTAGTATAAGAATATATATATATATATATATATATATATATATATATATATATATATATATATATATATATATATATATATATGTATATACTTATAATATTCCTGCACTGATTTAGAAAAATATTGTTATTTATATTTATAGTTTCTAAGAAGGAGCCATTTAATCAGCAAGCTTTTAAAAATATTTATTTCTTTAATATATCAAAATAGATTTATTTAATATACATTCTTTATGTGTTTCTTAAATTTAAAAGGGTTACAAAAATACTAACGCAATAAATCTGAAAATAAAAAAAAAGTTTTTTTAATATAAACATATTTCAAATAAAATGTTCAATTTTTTTAAGATAACTTACTGCTTTGGTTAAAAGTCACTAAAGTAAGTAATAAAATTGCTGCAAGCAGAATTATCTTCACCATTTTTAATACTGACTCTGAAAACGCTAAAGACAAACTAAAATCAAAATAGTAAAATAAACTCTTTAAGACGGTCGTGACTAACAATTTATGAGTAAAAGACGTGATATGCCGGTCACGATCATGAAAAATTTTATATTATTATATTATATATGGACAAACTATGTTGAAAAATCGTTTTTGCTAACACCAAAGCACAATACCCCGTCTTCATATTTTTATCTGATTGTTTTGTTTGATTTTAGCTTCTGTTGCCAACGTTTAAACAGATTTATGTAATTATCTACGCTTATTATGAATTAAAAAAAAGTTCAATACAGAAAAGCGGAAACACACTATAACATTAAGAAAGTAGAGAAACAGTTCTAAATTCTCGCATATGAATACAGTTTATATCGGTAAAAAATAAACATAATTTAGTAAATATATTTTTTTCTTTATAGCGTCTAAGGTTTTTAAGATACTTTAAAACATATAGCCACGCTTGTCTCCCTGTTGGGTTAGGCAGCGACCACAGATACGCTACGATCCCCACACAACTTCCTTGCTTCCTTCACACTCATCCATCTTTTCATTCATCCTTCCCCTCAAATTCATCGTAGCGAAATGGCTCTCCGTTCGTTGCTTCTCGCCCTCGTGAAAACCAGGACGTGACGGGTGGTGAACCACATCGCCGTCATTTTTAACGAATTAGGTATATTACGAATTACGTAGGTTAGAAGGTATATTACGAAAATCGTCATAGTGCATCTCACAAGCCACAAGGGAGGATTGAGGTCAGCCTCAGCAGAGCCCCGCATGCTGAGGTAAGGCACTATAGTACTCAGGGGAGCCCGATCCCGGGACGTTCGACACGCTTACGACTAAGCCCGCCCCTAGCCACGCATCTTTTGGCACGGCAGACCGTGGATTGGTGGAGAGGAGGGAAAAGGATAGAGAAGAAAGGAAAAGGAAGGGGAAAGAAAAGATTGATTTAGGCAGGATGATAAGGATATGATACTACCGCAACGGAAGGCGAGGAGTGGTACGGTAGTAGCTCGGGAGGCCGGGGTTGTGTACTCGTGCACCAATACCATAAATACCGAACAAGCGGCTAGGCAAAGATACTCCGTGATTAATTCAACCGGTATAAAAATGTATGAAGTTTAAAGTGGTTAATAAATTTAGTTATTGGTTTCAAAAACAAACCTTTATATACATATCACGTCTTTTCAATTATAATTTTTCTGTTTATGAAAAAAGCTTTTGAAAAATTCTCTTTTGATCAGAAAAGAAAGTGGATTTCTTCATAATAATTAGAACAATATTTTCATCTACTTATAATTTCAAACATAATTGCCATTATTTTTAATGAGATTTCTTGTTCTACCGCCTTTACAAACAACGTTGAAAAGATTTATGAGCAGGAGGTCTGCAAGTTGCAAAGTGGTGACAATGATTAAGACAATAACATGGTGTTGAAAGTTCTTCCACAATCCTTGAATATGAACGACGTAAAAAACATCAAGACACCTGGGGTGTATTACTGGTCCACGAGACCTTGAAACGACATGGCAGATTGTACGCTATAGTAGAGAGAGGATCATCGGTCATTTGCCATGTATTTTTTTTTAAATAACTGAATATAATCTTCTGAAAATTTAATATCAAAGAAGAAGGAATGTTATATATTGTTCTTTGACCTCAAAGTGTCATTGATTTTTTTTTGTTTCAGAATTACAATGCCAAAAGTGAGGACTTTTTTATTTACTAGTAGTATGTTTTATGTTTGTGCGTAATATTTTTCTTACTCACACATTTATTTGAATTTTTATATGTTATTTTCATGTGACAAAGGATCTAATTGTGCGATTTACGTGCGTTTCGTTTAATATAATAAAAAATTTCGATTAATTTAATTAGAATCCACAGACGATTAAAATCGTCAAAAATGAAAGATATCAAGAAAAATAGAGCTATTTGTATTGAAAATAGGCGTGAAAATTTATTAACACTTCTTGCTAAAAGGAGTCAAATTTCTGTGAAAAATTTTGATAATCATTTCCTAAATATCAATTTGTTCTGTATCAATGGGGCGTATTATTCGGGGAAGTACGACATTTTTACATTGAACTGATTTCTGTACCTTAGTTTCTTTCCGTGTGCGTTTGGTTTTGGCTACTACGATTTGTTCGTTTGGGAACACGCAGTTGAGAGCCAAAGACGTAACTCCTTTTCCTGTACCTTTATTATTCTCGTGTCTTCCATTTATATCATTTATTTACATCATTCCAACTGTTTATATTTTACCATTAAGTACGCAACGTTTCTGCAGTATCCTGGTTGTTCTTTCTGTTCTAGATACCCATTGACGGCGGTGACTATTTACTATCAGATGACAAAATTAATCTTCTATACAAAAAAATAAATGTAACGCATGATAATTATCATTTGCTGCCTCGCAACGAAGCGTCATTCATATTTTAATATGTAATAAACGATAAAATATTATTATTTTATCGTTTATTCGATAGAGCAGTCCGAAGTTGCAATATTTTCGAAAAGTTGACGGATAATTTAATGTGTTGTTTAAAAACAAATGTTTAAAACGATGTATGTTTTCGACAAAATTATCATATAAATATAATTATGTTAATTTTGTCAAAACTGTTTTGTCAAAAATTTCGAAGTCTATATAGTACATATATAAAGACGTTTTATCTCTACACTACAACTTTTATGTTCTGTCATACTTATGTAAATGTTTTTTCTATCGTAAATGGTTTTAGAATTTCATTTGCGTATTTTTGGTATTGTTAATGTTTTTATATATATTTATCATACACATCATTGTAGGTATTTATTCTGCGGAAACGATGGTAAATGACTTTGATAGATATATATTTATACGTGTACTATTGTTGTCGGTGTGAGTGGATCAAGTAAAACTAAGTTCTTTATGTCTTAATGCGGGAGTTGACTTAACTGTAAAAATTGAACTGAACTTTCACAAAATTGTTTTCTTACAAATAAAAAAACAATACATCATATGAAATAATGTTTATTTATTTTAACAATAATTCTCATTTCATCAATAAAAAATATAATGCAGCATGATCTTCAGAAGACATGTATCTCCCTGTAAAAACTAAATACGTATATTGTTATTAGTACTCAAGAACGTAGAAGAAACTAATTTTGAAATAGATTACATACATATCATCACGCCTGTCTACCGTAGGGGTAAGCAGAGACACCAGATCTCCATCTGCTACGATCTCGGCACACTTTTCTTGCTTCGTCTGCGCTCATTTAACTAAATTTGCACCCATATTACTTTCTTTGAGATTACTTCTCAGTAAAGTAAATTTACAAAATAATACGTAAATAGATCATGAAATATTAAGTAAATTCTTACATCTACTCATATTTATATTTAGTGCCTACTACTTAATTTTTTAAAAACGACCAGTTCTCTGTTTTTACCCCGTCATAGTTTATATCTATTTTTTTATCATATACATACCATTTTTTATCATTACTTACCTTGTCATAGTTCATATCCATTTTTTTATCATACACATGTCTGTAATGTAGAATAATTTAAATTAATTTATTTTATAAAAAAATATATATATTTTCTTGTAAATCGAACGTACCTGGTTAATCTTTTTGTATTATTAAAGCAAAGAGTCACTTTATTGAGAGATGAAGAGACACGAGAGTCCATGGACATCCGAATACTAGGAAAAGATAATGATATTCACAATGGAAGTGGAAAGGTAGTAACTGGATGTGTAGAAGGATAAGGAAAGGGGAAGGAACTGGACTTGCGGATCTTTATTCTCACCATCGATATTAAACAACACCTACTGTAAAAAATAATAACTAAAATATAAGAGCACTTACTGTTGACAAAAAGCAAATTTTCCGGCCAGTTAAGAAGATCCTTTAATAACGTAAAATATTACTCAATTCCATATCTGGAAAAAAATGTATATAGATAAATGAACAATAAATTTTACCCTCTTAATTTGAAATTTACTTTACCTTATAATGTTAATTTAAATATTAATAACTTCATCTAAACCGCGACCAAGAAAACATGTAAAAATTAAACATCATCATCAAACACATGTTATTGTGAATGTCTCCTGCATTAAGTTCGCAGTGTATGTAGATTAATATTAAATAAATACAATACAATACAATTTGAACTTTATCTAAATATTTGTAAATTAAGATTAAATAAATAAAACCCACCATCTTCTTTAGAGAAATTTCCAATAGGACGATCGTATACTTTAGCATACGTATATTTGTATCTTATAACGGTTCTATGTTTTCAATAAATTCGAACAGGGTGGCATACTAGGATAGGGCTAGCTTTTCTTTTTTCTGGTAAACCAAAAGAACCACAATTTTCAGAATCGGAACCAAATTGTAATTGAGGACTTCTTTCTGTTTCTCGAGGACTTTTACTGTCTCGAGGGCTTTTATCACTGTCTGAGTTTATTTTACCCTTTCCATTAATACTCGTTACCACTTTGCCACCTGGGTCTTTTTTATTTTCAGGATCACCATTTGCAGAAGTCATTTTATCACTGCTTGGATTTCTAGTGACTTTCGTTATTCCATTGCCTAATATGCATGATGATAAACGCACACTAATACACTCTAAAATTTATATTTTTGATATTTTTTATGACAACATATGTATTAAATAATTATGATTTTAAATAATTTAAATAAGTATGAATATTTAAAATTATTTAAAAGTATATCACACTTCCGCAGAAGACTCGTTTTGTGAGATATACCGTGTGATAAGTTAAAAAAGTCATACCTATCTCTGTTTCTTACTCCATCATGTCTCGTTGGTATCTATTTCAACTTATAACTTCCTCCAAAAGCAATTAAAAGTACAATTGAAGTAAACACAATTGCTTTCACCATTTTATCGACAGGGAATAAAGTCGGTTTGTAAAAGTTTAATAATAGCAAATTTATATGCAAGTCTGTAAAGTGTAAATATTTTTATCAAAGACGTGAGTATAAATGAATGATTCACGGTTATATACTTTTTATTGTTTCATATACTCGTATATGTATTATATGTCGGAGAACATGTCTATAATAAATATTGTGTGTGATATTTAATTAGCAGAAAAAGCAATAAGAGCTAGTAAAATTATAGCGTTGCTGAAAGAGGGGTGTAGCCATTGTTACGTCTCACAGCCGTTAAACGTGAGTCGTTCAACCATCCAAAGAACCTGGACTCGATACCACGAGATAGTTTCCGTTCAGAGAAGGCAAGGTTCTGAGAGAAAACGATGATCACAATTACTGAGGAACCGCAGACACAATTATATAGACTTCAAAAGAAACCTTGAAGAGGTACGAGGAGCACTTCTAGACGAGCACCAAGAGTTTAATAAGTGGTAGAGCCACGTTGAAAACGAATACTTTGTCGAGAAAGGCATGATATTTGTCTGTAGCATGAATGGGTCGGCTCGCTCGGGGAAGTACTACACTCCCGCAGAAAACTGGCGTCTGAGTGGTAGCGCGCTTCGTACAGTGAGCGGCTGAGTTCTTGAGGCCCAACTCGTTCCTCCCGATCGCCTTCCCATAATAACAATTTCCTTAAAGGTCGGCAACGCTTCCATACTCCCTATGGCGCATGTATATTGGCAGCGTTGATTGTTTTCCATCAAGCGACGCACCGTTTATCTTCCTATCCCATAAAAATGCACAAGTTAGCCTTTGAACTGTGAGGAGGCTTTTAGCGACTAATTTACGCAGTAGTCGCCCAGTAAGGCCCCCAAGTTACTCTGTGAGCATCGACTATCTCAGACACGAGGTAACTGGAGTACCGTACTCTTCTCCAATCAGGCTCGAATTTATCTGCATGGTGAGGACCGACGTCGGCTAGTGTTACAAGGGGAACGCTATGCTGACGTGTGTTTTGAAGAAATCACCCTTCATGGTGGAGGATCTGTTATTTTTGGGTGGGTGTAACTCTCAGTGAATGAATACTATCTCAATACAATAGTATTGAGATAGTATTCATTGAATATGGTTCACTACTACTACTGACTATAATTGGTGAAGATGCAATTTACATGGTTTTTAATGCTCAGGTCATCGTTCTGGCGATGTATATGCTTATATGCACAAGGTCGGTATTCGTCATTTAGACTGGCCACCACGGAGCCCCGACCTTCATCCAATTAAGCACGTTTGGAGCCTCCTTAAAAGTGAGTACGATCAGACCAACTACATCCACAAACCATCAGGGAGCTGAAACGTGTGATCTCTACTGAGTGGGAACACACTTCACAAGACACCATCAAAAGTCGGGTGGTAAACATGCCAATATAATTACATGCCGTAACTGCTACAAGGGGAGGTCATATTCGTGATTAATTTTTTTTATGTCCTTTTTGTTAAAGTACCATAAAATACTCGAAGCTTTAATTTCACTATACCCATTACCATGTTTGTTTTCACACGAATTTCTTTTTACATTGACTAAAACACCGATTCTAGGATTTAAGTGTTAAAAACAAATTCTAAAATAGAAAAAAAAAATTTAGTCATCTAAGCTGATATAATAAAAATATTAATATTATCTATAGACAAGGCAATGACCGTAAGGTGTCCGTTTTTTTTTGCAAAGGAGTTTATTTGGCTTTTTTAGTTAGCCTGTATGGGCTAACTAAAAAAGCCAAATAAACTCCTCGGATTTTCGGATGTTTTATATTGCATTCATTTCTTCACACCACGATGTCAACGATCATAATAATAGAAAAATGTAACTATTTTCATTTGCTTAACTTATGTATATTTATATCGAATGGCGCGGCGGGCATCGGTGGCCCCTATGGTGTCACTGCCAAGTCGAGTGCCGGTCATCGGTGACCCCGTAGCATTCAACGTTTGAACATTCTCTTTCCTTTTGATAAACATATCTTTATGTTAAATGTCTATTATTTTTAACATATTTCAATTATTTCTAATACAAACATACTATGCTATATGCTAGATTTGTCAACATACGGATCACTGTATGTTGACAAATTCAACATCTTGAGAGTCAACGGCCGCATTGTAATATATACCTCCAACCTACCAAAAAGTATATATAATGTAAGTACCAGCTGGTGATGATATTACCCTGTTTAATTTATAGATTTGGTTCTTACTGAGAGATTTTATCCATTTTGTATATTAATTTAGAATGCTCTACTGTTATATCTAGTCCATTTTTCTATACGGATGTGAGGCTTGGACGTTTAAAGAAGACCTTAGAAAACGTATAGAAGCGTTCGAAATGTGGGCATATAGACGGATGCTCGCTATTAGCTGGACCCAAAGGGTGGCCAATGACGAGGTTCTCCGATAAGTCAAGCAAGAACGTGAACTTTTGCAGCCCGTAAAAGGTAGAATAATTGTTTATCTGGGTCATGTTATGAGACATGACAGGTACAAATTGCTGCAACTGATCATGATAGCAAAAGCATGGCGGGCAAAAGACAATTTAGCTGAAAAAGAAAAGAAAACTCTTGGCTACGTAATATCAGGGAGTGTACCGGGATAGCGAGTGCTCTAGAACTGCTACACCTTGAAACACCTACTTGGGTTTTGTCAAATAAAACCACAGTGTTATCAGTATAAAGAAATGTTTATTACATAAAAAATAAAAAGAATCAAGTAGGTGAGCCTCAAATTTGTAGGTCGTGGATAAACAGCCGGTCTGATTTTACTACGTAAGCGGACTAACACTCCCCTGCAAGTTGTCAGCAGTGGGCGGCCTGCGTGATAGTCAGTGTTGCGCCGGAACTCCGACGACGGTGGTCGCCTTCAGCGATTGTAAAGGATGCGCGATTAATCTATCACCGCGTTGTTTTATAACACTCAACGTATGTCAAGCAAAAAATATTCGATGGCAGATCGTGTTTATGTTAAATAATTCATTAATTATTATATTAGAATAAGTATTTTAATTTGAATAAGGATTAGTGTACTAATACCTTATTGTATTATTTGAAAACATGTAACCTTCCGTTACAACCTCGCGAAGGAGGTAATGAGTTGTGCTGAATTGGTTTCCTACCTTCGCAAGTCGGAGAGGCAATCTTAGACGAAGTATATTATTTTATTTAGATGATCTCGGGAACTTGTTAATCCTTGGGCCAATGTAGTAAGAAAAATCGATTACGAAATGTTGTTTTTGTTTTCAGCGTACTTAGTTTCTTGTCTCTTGCTTTTTTTGGTTTGGTTTTCTTTTATATTAGGGTTAATTGCTATTTAATTAAATTCTTTCTTATATATTGTAAATAATAAATTAATCTATCTCAAAAACTAGGGGTATTATTGTAATTTTTTCGGTGGGTAAGCAGATTGGATATTATTTACATTATTTCTTACTAATTATAATAGGTTTCATAAAATCTCATGCTCAGAGTAGACTGGTATTAATATTAATTAGGTATTAATTTAGTAATTTTACACCAAATACTTCGTTTAATAGTGTGCGTATTTATTTTTCATAAAAATGACAAGCAATATTTTCGATATAACTGGTGTGATGCTTTTGGTGTTGCAAATGTCTACGGGTGGCGTTAATTGTTTTCTATCAGGTAATAATAACCTTGCTCACTTGTGGGCACAATATTAAACAATATTAATTATCCCACATAAAAACAAAAAAAGACATTCAAATTAAGCTAATAATGCTTGTGCTAGAAAAATGAGCCAATGAAGTTATATCGTAATCCTCACCCATTGAGCAGATGCTGCTTTAGTATGATATGTTAATCTCTTAAAATAAGTAAGTGTAGTAAGTAAATGATCGTTCATATTTATAACTTTACATTTACTTTACATTACATACTAGAATCGACTTTTAATTTACATTAAAATACAATCAATTATCTTATACATTCAATTGATTAGATGTAACAATAAAACACTATTTATGCTTGCTCATATACTTTTAATTTACAAAAATAATTTATACATATTTCCGAAAAGATTTTAACACTTGTCTAGATGTTTTAACGTATGATATGTTTCAATATATATTTTCAATGTCCATTTTTCGTTGCCAGAGTCATTATCATATCATAAAATTCAGTAGTATTCGATATCCGTTTGAAAGTATTTCGTTTATTCTTATACTTCAGGAATCTAAAATTATTATAACAAAATACGTTATGTTATTTTTTAATAAACAAGACTTGAAATAAACGTAGCAGTTCACATTGTGTTGGTGGACATTTCCTTCGAAATGAGCCAATTAGACCGATTTTCAACTAGACTAATCCAAATTCTATCAGCTACCTGCCTGCGCAGATCTTTGCTCCAAACGTGAGGCCGTTCAACACACGCTTGCTAAGATTTGGTCTCCACTCCAGCATTTTTCTACTTCAACGGTTGTCTATTTTATGACAAATGCGACCTATCCATCGATACTTCAGTTTGCTAATTTAAAAGGCCGGTGATTCTGAATTATTTCCACCAGAGAAACTTCGAGCATAGCCAATGCGAAAGCCTTTTGATAGAATTTGAATTTTGAACAAATGGACTACTACCGTTCATGATTAAGCGTTTACCGTGTAAAAGAGACGTACAAGGTTAAAATTACAAACATGATGATTTATTGTATTCAATGCTCAGTTACACTAAGAATCGAGGTGGCGGCGAAATAGGAAGTTCCATGCCCAACAGTGGGACATATACGGGCTCGATAAAAACAATTCGCTTAGTGATCCCAGAAACAAGACATAACTGAGACACTTGTGTAAGTATTTTTAAGTAAGACTAAGTAAGACTCAAAAAGAAGGGATTATTGAAGACGAGGTGAGAAGAGAGAGTATTTAACTTTGGGCCTCCCACTTGCAAGTCCTTCCAAAGAAGTTGCAAGGTCTATAGGGCCAATAACCTGTTTGAATTATTGTAGATCTGACTCGTTAGTATACATCCCTTAAAAATTCTAATTAAAATATAATTCGTTACGTTACGCTTACGTTAATATATTTAAAATAAGATAAATATTACAATATTTTAAATAAACTTACTATTGGTGCAGGGGCAAAGTTTCTGTCCAGTCACAAATTTTTTATAGTACATTAAAAAATCTCTGAAGTCTTTGTCTGAAAAACGATATTAAAATTTATTCATATCCTACTCAAAAATTAATTTTCTGTGTTTTATAATAGAGTGCTATAATTTAGGAAGCAAAGCGAACAATAAAAACATGTAACCATTTTAAAAAGAAAAAAGATAAATTTATTCCTTAAAACTTTTCAATAATTCATTTTGAATATTAGAAATTCTAAATTAATAAAGTATGAGGTACTATTATATAACTTTAATTAAGTATGATGCATGTCAATGTAATTATCATGTGATTGGATTCGAAGATGTTAATGCTGGTAGCCTATTGGCTTTAACAGCTTTATCGTATTCAGGGCCCGCGGGCTGAAAGCCCGCGGGCAAGTAAAATATAATTGGGAATCTGCGCAAATCGCAGACTCCATCGGCCTGATGCCGTGTCGGAGGTACTCATATGTGTGTGTGCTGATTTTAAACTCGTCATGATTCTACGTTAAACATGTAGGGGAGGTTGAACTTTAGTAACTATAGTTCCTATTAGTCCCATAGACCCTAAGGTCTAGGGGGTGAGAACCGACCGGGTACGTGAGAGAATCTCGTGTAAGCGGCCGGTGTAGAAGTGTTCCCTACTCTACGTGCTCGGCTAGAGCCGGGGTGCGTGTGAGTGTTGGTGTCGTGAGTGGATCCGAACGACGCTGTTTCGTCGTCCGGATCGTGTAACATGTTACGCGGGCGTCGTCTTTTCGGGCGCGCGTTTAAATCGGGTGAATAATTTACCGATTGTACCACCAGTGGATTCGGATGGGATTCGGATCTCTCAAAATGTTTCTTAGAGAGTGTTTTAAAGTGTTGTTTGACGCTCGGCAAGTTAAGGTCGCAGTGGAGGTCGATATTGCGCTGGGACCACTGAGCACCGGTGGCTCGACGAATGAAGCGATTTTGTATCACTTGAAGTTTATTTATTTTTCTTTTATGCACGTGCGCGAAGGCGACACTTGCGTAGGAAATGATTGGCCGGACGCATGTTTTGTAAAGAAGCAGCTTGTGTCTGAGGGACAGTTTGCTGCGGGCATTAATTAAAGGGTGAAGACGACCTAAGACGAAGGCCGCTTTGGATCGAGCGTTTCGAATGTGTTTAGTAAAATTCAGGTGATTGTCGAGGGTGATGCCTAAATATTTGACAGACTTTTTCCACGGGATAGGTCTGCCAAAGAGAGTGATATCTAAGAGTCGGCCGCCTCGTTTGTGGGAGTCTCTACTGGTGCCCCTTGAGAAGTAAATTGCTTCACTTTTCTCGGGATTTACCTCGATTCTCCATTTTCGGAACCATTCACCAAAAGTAGTGGCCGCGGTTTGGAGCCGTTTCGACACGCGGTATTTGACCCTATCAGAAGTGTAGAGGGCGGTGTCGTCCGCAAATAGGGCGAGCGACACGTTCGCGTGCTTGGGAATGTCGGCGGTATAAAGTGAGAACAGAAGTGGTGAGAGGCAGGATCCCTGCGGAACCCCCGCCCTAAGGGGGCGGGGGGAGGAGCGCGTTCCTTCGACGCGAAAGCGGAAGGTTCGATTCCTAAGGAATTCTCGTATGATGTGAACGAGTCTATCGGGCACACTCATGTGGTATAGTTTATGTAACAAACCGTTGTGCCAGACCTTGTCGAAGGCTTTAGCCACGTCGAAGAAAAGCGCTCCTGTATTGATTTAATTATCATGTAGTAATGTATATTATATTACGTAATACATCTACGATAATAACTTTGTAAATAACAAACAATTTTGTGTATATGACCGCTTTTTCGGTAACTCAAAAATATGTTAGCCGTTCTATATTTTCGTAAATATAAAAAATACTTAAAATATACATAAAAAGATTCTACAATTTTCTCAATGTCTTACATGTATGAATAGTCATTTCATGTCAGGACTTTGGAATAGCGATTAAGTAATCAATCAATATTTATCAATCAATTCAATTTCAATATTATATAAAGCTGCATTTCCACTGCATGACTGACTCACTGACATTTGGGAAACAGTAAGAGATAGAGGGTAAGTTTGTTCTGTGGAAATGTTAAGATAGCGCTCGAGACAAAGGAATTATATCCAAACCTAGAAAATTTGAACCTGGGAAAAAGTTGCTCGGTGGTCTGCCCGAACCGTAATACCTATTGGGGTTGCCCTAAAACAAAAAAAGGTAACATGTGTAGGACAACACAATGGCAACACATGGGTGGGGGAAGAAAAAAATTTTTTCAAAATGGTTAAAAATGAGATGGCTGCTATACAAAGTTAAAATTATCATTTGTAGGCTGATTTCGCTGAAATTTGGCAGAAGCTCGAAACGCACGCGAAACTTGAGAGGCCGCTGCATTTGGGCTCGAAAAGGATTAATTGATTGACTAATCAATTAATCAATGTGTGTGTAAGTGGTAATGCAGTTTTATATAATATAAAACTACATTACCAAATACTCACACACTGACATTTTATTTGGGAAACTAAGAGATGGAGGGAAGTTTGTTCAAGAGAAATATTTAAATATGGCTTGAAGCAAACGAATTATATTTAAACCTTGAAGATCTGAAGATGGTAAAAAGTTGCTGTACGACTCGCCCAAGTCGTTATACCTACCGGGGTTGCCCTCGAACCAAAAATGAAGACAAGTGCAATTACTAGAGGAGGGGGGGAGAGGGTAAAAGCAATACAAAGTGACGGAAAATAAAATGGTCGCATACAAACTAAAAACCCATATACAGAAAGCCTTTTAAATATTTTTTATACTGCTAACAATACAGTTAGTTAAATATTACGAGTAAATTATGAGTAAATTTGTAACTTACCGTTTTCTATAGGGGACTCTTTATTCGAACGTCTAGATGTAGGTTTTCGTAGAAGAGCTCTGTATCTTCGATATATACGAGTGGGACGATATATTATTATAGGGCAATCTTCATTATTTACATTTTTATATTTCCCCAGCGGACCTTTTTTGCCACCAAGGCCTTTCTTTTCCTCTGATTCACCTTGTTCTCCTTTACCATCTTTATCATCGTTGCCTCCAGTGTCTCCATCATCCCCTGAAGATCCTTTGTTTTTAGAATCTTTCCCATCTCCTGAGTCCTGCTTTTCATTCGATTGTCCTTTGCTTCCCTTTCCTTTACCACCTATTTTGGCTAATTTACCTAAAATTCCCGATCCTTTCTTGCCGTTAGGACTTTCCTTTTCACCTGATTCACCCTCTTTGCCATCTTTGCCCTCACTTTCTTCTTTATCATCTTTCCCTCCGGAACCTTTCTTGCCGCCAAGGTCTTCGTTTTCCCCAGATTCGCCGTCTCCTTCTTTACCGTCTTTATCGTCGTTGCCTCCAGGTTCTACAGTATCCCCTGAAGATTTTTGGTTTTTAGAACCTTTCCCATCACCTGGGTTCTGCTTTTCATTCGATTGTCCTTTGCTTCCCTTTCCTTTACCACCTATTTTGGCTAATTTACCTAAAATTCCCGATCCTTTCTTGCCCTTTGGACTTTCCTTTTCACCTGATTCACCCCCTTTGCCATCTTTGCCCTCATTTTCTTCTTTATCATCTTCCCCTCCGGAACCTTTCCTGCCGCCAAGGTCTTCGTTTTCCCCAGATTCGCCGTCTCCTCCTTTACCGTCTTTATCGTCGTTGCCTCCAGGTTCTCCATTATCCCCTAAAGATTCTTTGTTTTTAGAACCTTTCCCATCACCTGGGTTTTGCTTTTCATTCGATTGTCCTTTGCTTCCCTTTCCTTTACCACCTATTTTGGCTAATTTATCTAAAATTCCCGATCCTTTCTTGCCCTTAGGACTTTTCTTTTCACCTGATTCACCCTCTTTGCCATCTTTGCCCTCACTGTCTTCTTTATCATCTTTCCCTTCGGAACCTTTCTTGCCGCCAAGGTCTTCGTTTTGCCCAGATTCGCCGTCTCCTCCTTTACCGTCTTTATCGTCGTTGCCTCCAGGTTCTCCATTATCCCCTGAAGATCCTTTGTTTTTAGAATCTTTTCCATCTCCTGAGTCCTGCTTTTCATTCGATTGTCCTTTTCTTCCCTTTCCTTTACCACCTATTTTGGCTAATTTACCTAAAATTCCCGATCCTTTCTTGCCCTTAGGACTTTCCTTTTCACCTGATTCACCCCCTTTGCCATCTTCGCCCTCATTTTCTTCTTTATCATCTTTCCCTCCGGAACCTTTCTTGCCGCCAAGGTCTTCGTTTTCCCCAGATTCACCGTCTCCTCCTTTACCGTCTTTATCATCGTTGCCTCCAGGTTCTCCATTATCCCCTGAAGATTTTTTGTTTTTAGAACCTTTCCCATCACCTGGGTTCTGCTTTTCATTCGATTGTCCTTTGCTTCCCTTTCCTTTACCACCTATTTTGGCTAATTTACCTAAAATTCCCGATCCTTTCTTGCCCTTAGGACTTTCCTTTTCACCTGATTCACCCCCTTTGCCATCTTCGCCCTCATTTTCTTCTTTATCATCTTTCCCTCCGGAACCTTTCTTGCCGCCAAGGTCTTCGTTTTCCCCAGATTCGCCGTCTCCTCCTTTACCGTCTTTATCATCGTTGCCTCCAGGTTCTCCATTATCCCCTGAAGATTTTTTGTTTTTAGAACCTTTCCCATCACCAGGGTTCTGCTTTTCATTCGATTGTCCTTTGCTTCCCTTTCCTTTACCACCTATTTTGGCTAATTTAGCTAAAATTCCCGATCCTTTCTTGCCCTTAGGACTTTCCTTTTCACCTGATTCACCCTCTTTGCCATCTTTGCCCTCACTGTCTTCTTTATCATCTTTCCCTTCGGAACCTTTCTTGCCGCCAAGGTCTTCGTTTTGCCCAGATTCGCCGTCTCCTTCTTTACCGTCTTTATCGTCGTTGCCTCCAGGTTCTCCATTATCCCCTGAAGATCCTTTGTTTTTAGAACCTTTCCCATCACCTGGGTTCTGCTTTTCATTCGATTGTCCTTTGCTTCCCTTTCCTTTACCACCTATTTTGGCTAATTTACCTAAAATTCCCGATCCTTTCTTGCCCTTAGGACTTTCCTTTTCACCTGATTCACCCCCTTTGCCATCTTCGCCCTCATTTTCTTCTTTATCATCTTTCCCTCCGGAACCTTTCTTGCCGCCAAGGTCTTCGTTTTCCCCAGATTCGCCGTCTCCTCCTTTACCGTCTTTATCATCGTTGCCTCCAGGTTCTCCATTATCCCCTGAAGATTTTTTGTTTTTAGAACCTTTCCCATCACCAGGGTTCTGCTTTTCATTCGATTGTCCTTTGCTTCCCTTTCCTTTACCACCTATTTTGGCTAATTTAGCTAAAATTCCCGATCCTTTCTTGCCCTTAGGACTTTCCTTTTCACCTGATTCACCCTCTTTGCCATCTTTGCCCTCACTGTCTTCTTTATCATCTTTCCCTTCGGAACCTTTCTTGCCGCCAAGGTCTTCGTTTTGCCCAGATTCGCCGTCTCCTTCTTTACCGTCTTTATCGTCGTTGCCTCCAGGTTCTCCATTATCCCCTGAAGATCCTTTGTTTTTAGAACCTTTCCCATCACCTGGGTCCTGCTTCTCATTCGATTGTCCTTTGCTTCCCTTTCCTTTACCACCTATTTTGGCTAATTTACCTAAAATTCCCGATCCTTTCTTGCCCTTAGGACTTTCCTTTTCACCTGATTCACCCCCTTTGCCATCATTGCCCTCATTTTCTTCTTTATCATCTTTCCCTCCGGAACCTTTCTTGCCGCCAAGGTCTTCGTTTTCCCCAGATTCACCGTCTCCTCCTTTACCGTCTTTATCGTCATTGCCTCCAGGTTCTCCATTATCCCCTGAAGATTTCTTGTTTTTAGAACCTTTCCCATCACCTGGGTTCTGCTTTTCATTCGATTGTCTTTTGCTTCCCTTTCCTTTACCACCTATTTTGGCTAATTTAGCTAAAATTCCCGATCCTTTCTTGCCCTTAGGACTTTCCTTTTCACCTGATTCACCCCCTTTGCCATCTTCGCCCTCATTTTCTTCTTTATCATCTTTCCCTCCGGAACCTTTCTTGCCGCCAAGGTCTTCGTTTTCCCCAGATTCACCGTCTCCTCCTTTACCGTCTTTATCGTCATTGCCTCCAGGTTCTCCATTATCCCCTGAAGATTTCTTGTTTTTAGAACCTTTCCCATCACCTGGGTTCTGCTTTTCATTCGATTGTCCTTTGCTTCCCTTTCCTTTACCACCTATTTTGGCTAATTTACCTAAAATTCCCGATCCTTTCTTGCCCTTAGGACTTTCCTTTTCACCTGATTCACCCCCTTTGCCATCTTTGCCCTCATTTTCTTCTTTATCATCTTTCCCTCCGGAACCTTTTTTGCCGCCAAGGTCTTCGTTTTCCCCAGATTCGCCGTCTCCTCCTTTACCGTCTTTATTGTCGTTGCCTACAGGTTCTCCATTATCCTCAGAAGATTTCTTGTTTTTAGAACCTTTTCCATCACCTGAGTCCTGCTTTTCATTCGATTGTCCTTTGCTTTTCTTTCCTTTACCACCTATTTTGGCTAATTTACCTAAAATTCCCGATCCTTTCTTGCCCTTAGGACTTTCCTTTTCACCTGATTCACCCCCTTTGCCATCATTGCCCTCATTTTCTTCTTTATCATCTTTCCCTTCAGAACCGTTTTTGCCGCCAAGATCTTCCTTTTTCCCCGATTTACCTTGTTCTTCTTTACCTTCTTTACTTTTCTTGCTTCCAGAGCCATCCTCCTCTCCAGGTCCTTTATTTTCTAGAAGAAATACAATTATTAATGATTAAATTATTGTATATATTTTATTTCAATTCTATATAGATTTATTTGTAATAGATACATTAAATGTATAATTTAACGTTACACACACGTAGATTTTTCTTTTTCGGAAACATATTAAACAGGCTCAACTCCTTTTTCCTAACTCTTTTGGTTAGTTAAGGGGAACAAATATGCTTGTGGTTTGTATGTGATAGTTATCCTTTGTCAGAGTTATTAGTCTTTGAGTCAGAGAAATAAATACTCGATGTGACAAATAAAATGTATAACATTAATAAATTGCTTACAATAAGATATAGAGCAAGATAAAAGCATGCGTCCGCGTGACAAGGGTTTGACAACTCTAGGCTGTTGCGCGCAGTCTTTAACATTGTCTTGTCATATGACAAAGTTGATAAATACTGACTTCATCGATATCGACCAGTCAATGATTCACGCGATAGAATGCTTGTGCGTGAGTGAGTATGGGGAAAGTAAAGTAGTCTCTTATAATCCCTTACTCAACTTTTATTATTCATTTCCTTATTTTAAGGTAGGCAATGCATCTATATTGCCTTTAAGACAGCAATTGTTAATGGACATTATTTTTATGGTGTGAAGGTAAATAAAGTGATCATGGACATAACCTGAGTAAAAACCAATAACATAAATTATTTGCCAGTGCATGAAAGATAATATATTTAATAATATTTTATAATATTTTTAATATAAAACATAATTTTTACTCTTGGTTACGGTAATGTGCCGCCGTTACAATCACAAACCTTTGTAATTATCGTTTCTGAAATATAATAACTATAATGATTCAATATAACATTGTATTTTTATCATATATCTCATTTTTTCATTGTTAAATATCAATCGTAATATGTTTCATAAAATAATAAAATATTTACTATTTACTAATGATGTGATTGAAACAAGTAACTTTTTTATTAAAAGCACATTTTGGAGGACAAATGATGCCATGAATAAATGAATTTCTCTTACCTGTCGTCTGTGCACTTGACGTTGCTGATGCTAATGATATACTGCTTATGGGACCACTTCCTGCACAAATTAATAATATATATATATATATATATATATATATATATATATATATATATATATATATATATATATATATATATATATATATATATATATATATATATATATATGTGTGTGTGTGTTCTGTGAGTTCGTCGAGCGTCGTCGATTCGTGCCCATTACTTACTTCTTAGTTCGAATTCAACTGATAATTATCATTGTGATAATGATCACAGTGATTGTTTCAATATGCCGAAATGTAAAAGAATACTCTAGTAAGTTTAGAAAAGCCGTAAGAGATGCACTAAAACAAGGACTGAAACAAACTGAAGATACATGCGAGCACCTTTAGAGCATGGAATATATTGTATAATAAACGAAAGACTATCGTAAATAAGCCTCGTAGGGGACGTCCAAAAAAAAATCTCCGAAAGTCTAACGTTGAAATTCACGTTTCCAATGTCAAACAACGCTTGAAACTTTTTGGATTACAATGACGAAGAGCAACGAAAAAGTCTTTAGTATCTGCGAAAACCTGGAAGGCCCGAGTTGCATTTGCAAAACGTCATATATTGTCGTCAAATCAGACTGGTCTAAAATTTTGTGGAATGACAAAAGCAAATTAAATTTAATGTCATTTCATGGTATTAAGTTTGTTTTTCGTTTTGTAAGTAAAAATATGACTATCGGTACCAAATTTATACGGTCAAATATAAAGGTGACAGTGTGATGGTTTGGGGATGTTTATCACGCTCTGGAGTTGGAGACCTTTAGTTCGAATTGAAGGAATTTTTATTTCGATTTCGGTTTTCGGTTTGGTTACAAAAATATTTCGAAGGCTCAAACGTTCAAATACGCCACATGCCAGCTGTATGGTATTTTCAACTCGATAACGACCTCCAAGAAAAAAAGTCTAAGTACATTAGTAAACTTTTAAAACGCGAAAAAGTCACTACTGGCCAAGTCAAAGTCTGAATTTGAATCCTATGTAGCATCTGAAGGAGGAGTTGGAGATCGCTGAATAAGAATAAAAAAAAATATTCTAACTTAGACGCTCTTTATGAAACTCTCAGAAATGAGTGGAATAAAATTCAATATCAATATCAGCCCGCGGCAGTCCACTGCTGGACATAGGCCTCACCCAAGGCGCGCCACCTAGCCCGATCTTCGGCTACACGCATCCAGTCTCTGCCAGCCGCCTTGCGCAGATCGTCGCTTCATCTAGCAGGAGGGCGTCCCACACTACGTTTGCCGAGTCGCGGTCTCCACTCCAGCACTCGTCTACTCCAACGATTGTCGGTTCTTCGACAAACGTGTCCAGCCCATTGCCACTTCAGTCTGCTAACTTGAAGAGCAATGTCGGTGACTCTGTTTCTCCGGCGAATTTCTTCATTTCGAATTCTGTCCACCAGAGAAACCCCGAGCATAGCTCTCTCCATAGCCCTCTGAGCGACTTTGAGCTTGGCGAGGAGACGGACTGTCAGTGTCCACGTCTCGGCACCGTAAGAGAGTACGGGCAGGACGCACTGGTTGAAGACTTTTGTCTTCAGACTTTGTGGTATGGGCGACGAGAAGACTTGACGGAATTTCCTGAACGCTGCCCAGCCCGGCTGTATCCTTCTGTCGGCTTCTTTCTCGAAGTTGTCTCCGTCTAATCGCACTATTTGGCCTAGGTAGACATATTCCTGGACAACTTCGAGAACTTCACCATCGATCGTGGTCGGTTCTGGCTCAATGTGTTGGAATAAAATTACGATGATCGATTCCAAAACTAAGTCGACTCAATTTCGGCGCAGTGCGAAGCTGTCATAAAAGGCAAGGGATATCCCACTCAATATTGATTTTATTATTACGGTAGGTAATAATCATGTGTTTTTTTTTTAATTCAAAAATGTGCAAAATACGTGTACTTCACGATTTTCCTCATTAAAAATATTACCCTCTATTGTTTTTTTTGATGGTTACTATCGTTTAGTTTTAAGGAAACTGTTATTATGAGAGGGAGGACGCGGAGGGGGAGGGAATGAGAGATTGGGCCTCCGGAACTCAGCCCCTCACCGGAAGAAGCGCGGTAGCTAAGCTACAGCTCAGATGCTGGTTTTTTGTGGGAGTGTGGTATTTCCCCGGGTGAGCCCGTTCATGCTACGGACAAATAATATGCCATTCTCGACAAAGTATTCTTCTGCAGCGTGGCTCTACCACTTTCAAAAAACAAAACCGACGATGAACTAACTCCTTTATTGGGCAGAACAAAGTTAAATTGTAAAATCTATTTAAAATACCCGAAAGAGATAGATAACGGTGAAAGGTCGTGAAAGTCTCGTAATGCCCATCGCATGCTTGATGAAATTAATTTCTTAAGACAACTTATTAGTGAGTAGTAGTTTTTTACTTTATCTCCTGAGTTTTGCTTGTCAGTCGTACTGCCATGGTTATTATATACAGAATAAATATTAGACCCCTTCTTACCTGCTGCTATTGAGCTTGATGCACCTGAACTTTGTGTATTCGCACCATTGGAAGTAGTTTGCGCTGCAAATGCAAAAAATTTAACGACTAAATATATCATTCTATTATTTTATGAAATTTCATTAAATGTTCCTTATTTAACATTTGCGAAGGTGTCCTTATAGGACGTGAAATATTATACGTAATGCTGAATTGGGATATTTTTCATTTCTACAACTTTCTATTGTTGTTGTAATTTTAATTAATATATATGTTTGAATTTTGATAACTATAACTGAAACAAGCATTAAGAAAAAATAAATTTATTATTTTATGAATATATTATGTGTTTATTTTTTATTCTTCTGTAGCGTGGCTCTACTCTCTCTCAAAAAGAATCAACAATGAACGAACCCTTTGATGGGGCAGAAAAAATGAAATTGAAAAATCATATCCGGAAGAAACAGATAATGTTGTAAGGTTGTGAAAGTCTCTTAATGCGATGGTGCATTTACTCAGAGTTAATTTCTTAAGACAACTTATTAGTGTGTAACCAAGATTAAGAAGAATTATGTGGAAAAAATTAATTTTAGAGGAATAGTTTTAACTGGTTGTATTCTTTATATATTGAGTTTTTTACTCTAACTACTGACTTTTGCTTGTCAGTCGTACTGCCATGGTTATTATATACAGAATAAATATTAGACCCCTTCTTACCTGCTGCTATTGAACTTGATGCAGCTGAACTTTGTGTATTCGTACCATTGGAAGTAGTTTGCGCTGCAGATGCAAAAAAATTTAACGCCTAAATATAGGAATATTTCATAGCATATACTGGTATATCATTCTATTATTTTATGAAATTTCATTAAATGTTCCTTATTTAACATTTGCGAAGGTGTTCTTATAGGACGTGAAATATTATACGTAATGCTGAATTGGAATATTTTTCATTTCTACAACTTTCTTTTGTTTCTTTTTTAACTATAACTGATACAAGTATTATGATTTTTATTTATTATTTTATGAATATATTATGTGTTTATTTTTTTGTTGGTTTAAAAACTTGTGAATTATTCAGGCCTGTGTTGGATCTATCGATCTTTCGACAAGTCTCATATTTACCAGTCGACGAGGTTAGCGTTGTTTTATTATATTCGCTTCGAAAATAGTAACACATTTTAACACTGAAGTAATCGTGTTTATTTTAAATTCTAACAACTCATGTGAACAGTGTGAGACCTGTAAAGATTAACACTATTATTATAACTGATTGTTGAAGCAACACAAGATGATACTTTGTAGTGAAATATCTTAGGAACACATTTATATGTGAATACAAAATATCTGTTTTGACTGTTTTGTTGAGCTGAACGACATTACAACGTTACTCGTCGAACACTCCTTCGAGTAGGGTCTATTTACCAATATATCATAGTTTTTTATCATCGAGATTTAAGGAAGATGGTGCATTATAATATTTTTCTAAAAAACTACAAATTACGTTTGTGGTTGTATGACTCGACTTAATCAATAGTTTTGACTATCACGAATAACTTACCAAGTGCTAAACTTGCTGCAGATGATCTTCCTTTTAAATCGTCACCTGTTTCTTTGTCTTGACCTAATAATTAAAAATATCTCTAAATATAATTTAATTTTTATCTTTTTTATATTTATTTGATTGAGGAAATATGTGATTGTGTTATATATGTATAGCTTAAGAATAATACAAAAACAAAAGAGAAGAAGGCATATATATATATATATATATATATATATATATATATATATATATATATATATATGTATATATGTATATATGTATATATGTATATATGTATATATATATATATATATATATATATATATATATATATATGTATATATGTATATATGTATATATGTATATATATATATATATATATATATATATATATATATATATATATATATATATATATATATATATATATATATATATATATATATATATATATATATATATATATATATATATATATATATATATATATATATATATATATATATATATATATACACCAAGACAATGTACACATGTATTTAAATGATACTGCAGGATTTAGAAAAACAATGAATGATAGTTTTTAAATACTTATCTTACTTTAAAATAAGTATATCCCCGTTTGAAATGTAATAATATATATATACAAATTTCTACCACCTGCTTTCGCTTAGATCGTCTCTCTATTTAGCAGGGGGGTGTTTCACACCACGTCTCCATGACTCGGACTCTGCTCTGGTACTTAAATAACCAAAAAGATGTAAAAAAAAACTCCAAAAACTTTATTAGCCCATTGCCTGCACCATGCGGCCCTGCCAAACTGAGTCCTTCCTTCTAGATATTTATTAAAAAAAAGGCTAGATTTAAATATTCATTGGTACTTATTAAGTTGCAAAGTATAGTTTTAATATTAAATCAAGTTTGATGTGTTTACCTTTAGGATCTCCCTTTTCTCCCGAATTTTCTGGTTTGCCTTCTCCACCCGCACCCTTTTTGTCCCCAGGACCTTCTTTTTCATCTGGTTCATTTTTATCTCCCTGACCTTTGGTACCTCCAGGACCTCCCTGTTTTCCCGAATTTCCTGGCTTGCCTTTTCCACCCGCACCCTTTTTGCTTCCAGAATCTTCATCTTCATCGGGTTCATTCTCATCTCCCTCACCTTTGGTACCTCCAGGACCTCCCTTTTTTCCCGAATTTCCTGGCTTGGCTTTTCCACCCGCATTCTTTTTGCCCCCAGCACCTTCTTTTTCATCTGATTTATTCTCATCTCCCTGACCTTTTTTACCTCCAGGACCTCCCTGTTTTCCCTTTTTTCCTGGCTTGCCTTTTCCACCCGCACCCTTTTTGCTCCCAGGATCTTCATCTTCATCGGATTCATTATCATTTCCCTGACCTTTTTTACCTCCAGGACCTCCCTGTTTTCCCTTTTTTCCTGGCTTGCCTTTTCCACCCGCACCCTTTTTGCTCCCAGGATCTTCATCTTCATCGGATTCATTATCATTTCCCTGACCTTTTTTACCTCCAGGACCTCCCTTTTTTCCCGAATTTCCTGGCTTGCCTTTTCCACCCCCGCCCTTTTTGCCCCCAGAACCTTCTTTTTCATCGGGTTCATTCTCATCTCCCTCACCTTTTTTACCTACAGGACCCCCCTTTTTCCCAGAATTTCCTGGCTTGCCTTTTCCATCCGCACCCTTTTTGCTCCCAGGATCTTCATCTTCATCGGGTTCATTCTCAACTCCCTCACCTTTGGTACCTCCAGGACCTCCCTTTTTTCCCGAATTTCCTGGCTTGCCTTTTCCACCCTCGCCCTTTTTGCCCCCAGGACCTTCTTTTTCATCGGGTTCATTATTATCTCCCTCACCTCTTTTACCTCCAGGACCTCCCTGTTTTCCCTTTTTTCCTGGCTTGTCTTTTCCACCCGCACCCTTTTTGCTCCCAGGATCTTCATCTTCATCTGGTTCATTTTCATCTCCCTCACCTTTTTTACCTCCAGCACCTCCCTTTTTACCCATATTTCCTGGCTTGCTTTTTCCACCCGCATTCTTTTTGCCCCCAGGACCTTCTTTTTCATCGGGTTCATTTTCATCTCCCTCACCTTTTTTACCTCCAGCACCTCCCTTTCTACCCGAATTTCCTGGCTTGCCTTTTTCACCCGCATCCTTTTTGTCCCCAGGACCTTCTTTTTCATCTGGTTCATTCTCATCTCCCTCACCTTTGGTACCTCCAGGACCTCCCTTTTTCCCCGAATTTCCTGGCTGGCCTTTTCCACCCGCACCCTTTTTGCTCCCAGGATCTTCATCTTCATCGGGTTCATTATCATCTCCCTGACCTTTTTTACCTCCAGGACCTCCCTGTTTTCCCGAATTTCCTGGCTTGCCTTTTCCACCCGCACCCTTTTTGCTTCCAGAATCTTCATCTTCATCGGGTTCATTCTCATCTCCTTCACCTTTGGTACCTCCAGGACCTCCCGTTTTTCCCGAATTTCCTGGCTTGCCTTTTCCACCCGCATCCTTTTTGCTCCCAGGACCTTCTTTTTCATCGGGTTCATTATCATCTCCCTTGCCTTTTTTACCTCCAGGACTTCCCGTTTTTCCCGAATTTCCTGGCTTGCCTTTTCCACCCGCATCCTTTTTGCCCCCAGGACCTTCTTTTTCATCTGGTTCAGTTTCATCTCCCTGACCTTTTTTACCTCCAGGACCTCCCGTTTTTCCCGAATTTCCTGGCTTGCCTTTTCCACCCGCACCCTTTTTGCTCCCAGAATCTTCATCTTCATCGGGTTCATTATCATCTCCCTCACCTTTTTTACCTCCAGGACCTCCCTGTTTTCCCTTTTTTCCTGGCTTGCCTTTTCCACCCGCACCCTTTTTGCTCCCAGGATCATTATCTTCATCGGATTTATTCTCATTTCCCTGACCTTTTTTACCTCCAGGACCTCCCTTTTTTCCCGAATTTCCTGGCTTGCCTTTTCTACCCGCACCCTTTTTGCTTCCAGAATCTTCATCTTCATCGGGTTCATTCTCATCTCCCTCACCTTTGGTACCTCCAGGACCTCCCTTTTTTCCCGAATTTCCTGGCTTGGCTTTTCCACCCGCATTCTTTTTGCCCCCAGCACCTTCTTTTTCATCTGATTCATTCTCATCTCCCTGACCTTTTTTACCTCCAGGACCTCCCTGTTTTCCCTTTTTTCCTGGCTTGCCTTTTCCACCCGCACCCTTTTTGCTCCCAGGATCTTCATCTTCATCGGATTCATTATCATTTCCCTGACCTTTTTTACCTCCAGGACCTCCCTTTTTTCCCGAATTTCCTGGCTTGCCTTTTCTACCCGCACCCTTTTTGCTTCCAGAATCTTCATCTTCATCGGGTTCATTCTCATCTCCTTCACCTTTTTTACCTACAGGACCCCCCTTTTTCCCCGAATTTCCTGGCTTGCCTTTTCCATCCGCACCCTTTTTGCTCCCAGGATCTTCATCTTCATCGGGTTCATTCTCATCTCCCTCACCTTTTTTACCTCCAGGACTTCCCTTTTTTCCCGAATTTCCTGGCTTGCCTTTTCCACCCCTGCCCTTTTTGCCCCCAGGACCTTCTTTTTCATCGGGTTCATTATCATCTCCCTCACCTTTTGTACCTCCAGGACCTCTCTGTTTTCCCTTTTTTCCTGGCTTGTCTTTTTCACTCGCACCCTTTTTGCTCCCAGGATCTTCATCTTCATCTGGTTCATTCTCATCTCCCTCACCTTTGGTACCTCCAGGACCTCCCTTTTTTCCCGAATTTCCTGGCTTGCCTTTTCCACCCGCGTTCTTTTTGCCCCCAGGACCTTCTTTTTCATCTGGTTCATTCTCATCTTCTTCACCTTTGGTACCTCCAGGACCTCCCGTTTTTCCCGAATTTCCTGGCTTGCCTTTTCCACCCACATCCTTTTTGCTCCCAGGACCTTCTTTTTCGTCGGGTTCATTATCATCTCCCTCGCCTTTTTTACCTCCAGGACTTCCCTTTTTTCCCGAATTTCCTGGCTTGCCTTTTCCACCCGCATCCTTTTTGCCCCCAGGACCTTCTTTTTCATCTGGTTCATTTTCATCTCCCTCACCTTTTTTACCTCCAGCACCTCCCTTTTTACCCATATTTCCTGGCTTGCTTTTTCCACCCGCATTCTTTTTGCCCCCAGGACCTTCTTTTTCATCGGGTTCATTATCATCTCCCTGACCTTTTTTACCTCCAGGACCACCCTGTTTTCCCTTTTTTCCTGGCTTGCCTTTTCCACCCGCACCCTTTTTGCTCCCAGGATCATTATCTTCATCGGATTTATTCTCATTTCCCTGACCTTTTTTACCTCCAGGACCTCCCTTTTTTCCCGAATTTCCTGGCTTGCCTTTTCCACCCGCACCCTTTTTGCTTCCAGAATCTTCATCTTCATCGGGTTCATTCTCATTTCCCTCACCTTTGGTACCTCCAGGACCTCCCTTTTTTCCCGAATTTCCTGGCTTGGCTTTTCCACCCGCATTCTTTTTGCCCCCAGCACCTTCTTTTTCATCTGATTCATTCTCATCTCCCTGACCTTTTTTACCTCCAGGACCTCCCTGTTTTCCCTTTTTTCCTGGCTTGCCTTTTCCACCCGCACCCTTTTTGCTCCCAGGATCTTCATCTTCATCGGGTTCATTCTCATCTCCCTCACCTTTTTTACCTACAGGACCCCCCTTTTTCCCCGAATTTCCTGGCTTGCCTTTTCCATCCGCACCCTTTTTGCTCCCAGGATCTTCATCTTCATCGGGTTCATTCTCATCTCCCTCACCTTTTTTACCTCCAGGACTTCCCTTTTTTCCCGAATTTCCTGGCTTGCCTTTTCCACCCCCGCCCTTTTTGCCCCCAGGACCTTCTTTTTCATCGGGTTCATTATCATCTCCCTCACCTTTTGTACCTCCAGGACCTCTCTGTTTTCCCTTTTTTCCTGGCTTGTCTTTTTCACTCGCACCCTTTTTGCTCCCAGGATCTTCATCTTCATCTGGTTCATTCTCATCTCCCTCACCTTTGGTACCTCCAGGACCTCCCTTTTTTCCCGAATTTCCTGGCTTGCCTTTTCCACCCGCGTTCTTTTTGCCCCCAGGACCTTCTTTTTCATCTGGTTCATTCTCATCTCCCTCACCTTTGGTACCTCCAGGACCTCCCTTTTTTCCCGAATTTCCTGGCTTGCCTTTTCCACCCGCATTCTTTTTGCCCCCAGGACCTTCTTTTTCATCGGGTTCATTCTCATCTCCCTCACCTTTTTTACCTACAGGACCTCCCTTTTTCCCCGAATTTCCTGGCTTGCCTTTTCCATCCGCACCCTTTTTGCTTCCAGAATCTTCATCTTCATCGGGTTCATTCTCATCTCCCTCACCTTTGGTACCTCCAGGACCTCCCTTTTTTCCCGAATTTCCTGACTTGCCTTTTCCACCCCCGCCCTTTTTGCCCCCAGGACCTTCTTTTTCATCGGGTTCATTATCATCTCCCTCACCTTTTTTCCCAGCAGGACCTCCCTGTTTTCCCTTTTTTCCTGGCTTGTCTTTTCCACCCGCACCCTTTTTGCTCCCAGGATCTTTATCTTCATCGGGTTCATTCTCATCTCCCTCACCTTTGGTACCTCCAGGACTTCCCTTTTTTCCTGGCTTGCCTTTTCCACCCGCACCCGTTTTGCCCCCAGGACCTTCTTTTTCATCGGGTTCATTCTTATCTCCCTGGCCTTTGGTACCTCCAGGACCTCCTTCTTCTTCTGAATTTTCTTCATTCTTATTATTTTCATTCTCGGATTCGTTTGAATCATTCTGATCCCTGTTATTATTTGGCTTTGATTTTGACTTTTTTCTTTTTGCTTTTCCTTTTTTTCTTTTACGTTTTGAACCACCTATGACAGTATTTATTATTAAAGTATATTGAGTGATAACTTCTTTTTAAAGTCTGAAGAAGAAAAACAACAGTAGTTCATTTTTATTAAATTTACGCAATTATAAAGTAAAATAAAGTAAAGTAAAAAGTATAGATTCTTTTAGGAAATAGTAAATAAGTCGAATAATAGATTTAGCTGATTTTAATATATCAGTAAAATACTTAAAAATCTACTTTTTGGAGACTTAAATAAAATTATTTTTCATCCGAGGAGGAAGCGAGATATCAACGTATACACACGATTCAATATTGTTTTAGGCTCACTTTCAGTGCTCATTTGAAATATTCAAATGCATTATAAGGGTTGAAATGCAAGATGTCGAGGTGATAAGTATATAGTCGAGGTGATAGAGGAACTAAGATGCGAGCTTCTAAAACATAAAGTACTCATATAAATATCCTTATAATAATATTAAGCTAGCTATAGACGGCTTGCTCTGGGTACCCCACTCCCGCAGAAAACCGACATCGGAGTGGTAGCTTAGCTACGGCACTTCTTTCGGTGAGCGGTTGACTTCCGGAGGCCCAACACACAATGCCACTTTCCTTAAAGGCCGCAACGCTTCTGTACTGCCTATGGCACTGCGGATGTTTATGAGCGGCGTTGATTGCTTTCCATTAGATGACACGCCTGCTCGTTTGCCTTTCAATCCCATAAAAAATGGCTTTGTTATGCCTTCCCTGAATAAAATAAGAGCTTACCTATGGCTTGTGCATTTGAAGTAGCTGACGCAAATGAAGAACTAGTTGCGGACCCGCTTCCTGTAAAATAATATTAATTGTTATTAATATCACTATCATTTTGTCAGATAATTTATAAATAATAATAAGTTAAAAATACTTGTACACGGTTAAAGTGGTAAATTTATGTCTTAGATATTCACAAATTATGACGGCAACGTTGGCATAAATCGTCTTGATTAATAACATCTTATTATTGTATATAGCCTCCCTCACGTCTTGAGAAATGTCGGATATAACGTTGAAAGAAGATGATTTTAATTAATAATATTAATATAAAAATGCATTACTACCTATTGCTTTAGCAGCTGATGACGCCGAACTAAGTGCGTTACCACCACTCGCAAAACTTTGAGCTGAAAAAGTATAAGACAAAAATGTATGTTAAATTTCGTTCTTTGTTTAGAAATATATTTTTGGTCTTTTAGTTAAAAAAGTAGGTTGTATCTACAGTTTTTTGGTCGGATACATATTTTTTTCATTTTTATTATGGTTATTATGATCTATATTACGATTATAATAAAATTAAAGATCGATGTCTCTAAGTTATACAACTATTTATTACGGTGAGAGAATCGTAATTGTTGCAATTCATCGCGGATCCAAATTCACACAAAATATAATGTAAGACTATCACGGCTTTGTTTCAGACATAAATGTTTGTGAATAGAGTTAGTTTACTAAACAGGTACCCGTGTATTGATATTTTGGTCTAATCAAAGAGTCTAGATAGATTGCTATCGACTTTTGAAAGACTTCATATACATATGTCTACACTATAATTATATAGCATTTTGTTGATTTTGCGTAAACATATCTATGTCAGAATGATTTCGGTTTGAACGTATGCGTACATAAATTACTTTTAAAATTCCAATATTTTACTACCGTAATTCAAGCTCTGTTATAATTGTTGCGTTTACTAAAGTATTATTGAAAATTTCAAATACATGATGAGCGTTAAAAAAAACAGACTAAATATTTTTTTTATTAGGTGCGCAACTAAGTTCTCGCTGTTTGTTAAATCTGCAGCAGCAGATTGCTCCAGCAGTAAGTGTTGGTTGATTTTGACATAACCCCAAAACGTCATGAACTAAGCTTAGACATATGGTAAACAAACCGTTCAGACGGTTGTGTAAAAATGTTTAATTTTTTGCCAAATAGTCGTCATTTGAGGCGTGTTACTTTTCTTATTTAAATCAAAGAAAATAGAGGCTGAAGCGTATCGCGAGCTAAACAAAAGTTTACTGAAATGGTGCTTTAAGTAAAGCAGCGTGCCGCGATTGGTTCCGTTGCTTTTAAGACGGTGATTTCGATGTTCGAAAAACAATTCGAACTTCGAAAAACATTCGAAGACGCGTGATTGGAGAAATTGTTCGGTGATAATCTGTGCCAAACGCAAGAACAGCTTGCTTCAGTATTAGGAGTTACCCGCCAAACCATTTCTAAGCGATTGCATGTGTTGGGAATGATTCTAAAGCAAGGAACTTGGGTTCCTTATAATTTGAACCCATGTAACGTTGAGCGTCGTTTTTTCGCCTGTGTACAACTCATCGCATCGTGACGGCTGATGAAAAATGGATTCATTACAGCAATCCAAAGAATCATCATGGCTTCTACGTCGTCGGCTCGGTCAAATATACATGCTGTGTAATTGGTGGGACCAGATTAGTGTTGTTTATTATGAGGTGTTGCAACTAAACGAGACCACCATTGTGGAACAGTATCGACTTCACTTGATGCGACTGAGCTGAGTACTGCGCGAAAAACGGCCACAATACGAACAAAGGCACGAAAAAGTGATCCTACTGCATGACAACGCTCGGCCTCATGTTGTCAAACCTACTTGGAAACGACGAAATAGGAAGTCCTACCCCACCCGCCATATTCCCCAGATATTGCGCCGTCCGATTATTACCTGTTTTGTTCGATGGCACATGATCTGGCTGTTTAGCAGGCCCGCTCATATGAAGACATCGAAAAATAACTTGATTCGTAGATAGCCTCAAAAGACGAACACTTTTATTGTAACGGTATTCGAGCTCTGCCAGAATACTGGGCAAAAGTTGTAGTTAGCGATGGGCAACAGTTTGAATAATATATATGTAAGTATTTTTGCACAATTAGGTGGCATTTTTATGAAAAAAAAAAAACAGCGAGAGCTTACTTGCGCACCTAAATTTGTCAAAAATGACGCTTACTAGGTTTAACTTTTATGTGTATTTTTTTAATTCTCAGTAAATAACCTTAACTGGTAAAGTCAAATTTGTATGCTTGTAAAATAAATAATCAAACTCTGGGGTTTTCTATCAGCATATAGGAGTTTGAAAAATATGATTTCTTTCTACTGTACACTTTATAGTAATGAATATAATTAATATATATTTTTCAAACTATAAATGACTAAGGTGTTTGAGTTGAGTTTTATCCTGCAACAAGTATTTTAACTGTAAATAAATATACTTATTCGTGAATTAAAAATTACCTTGGGCTTGACTTTGAGCAATACCATCTCCGAATCCAGTTGCTGAAACAAAGGTGTATCTTAATAACTCCATATATATTGTATAGTAGGAGAGCATAAGCATAAACATTATATATGTGTATATGTGCATAAAAATAAGGCGTACGCCCCATTGTATTTCCCATCAGGCTCATTCATTTAATTGATCACCAGTGACTTTTATGTCAAATTTTATCAAAATTGGTGTCAGTAGTCTGGAAATTAAATAAATTGAAATTCTTATGGTGTACGAGTAGTAAAGAACAAATAAATATTTATGTAGATCTCTTAAATATGTATGTATACACACAAGCACACACACCCACGCATATATATATATATATATATATATATATATATATATATATATATATATATATATATATATATATATATATATATATATATATATATATATATATATATATATATATATATATATATATATATATATATATATATATATATATATATATATATATATATATATATATATATATATATATATATATATATATATATATATATATATATATATATATAATATGTCTTTTCCACTTACCCTGGGCTGAAGATAGTGCGTTCGCTATTCCTGATCCTGTTATAATAATATCATTAAATTATATTTCAATCATAATTGATTATGTGCTATTAATATTTCAAAGGAAATATAACAAAAAGGAACACAAACCTTGAGAGGAAGCTAAAGCTTGAGAAAAAGCTAATGCTGGAAAAAATTAATATTCAATCATAAAATCAATAAATTTAAAATATATTTTATAAAAGTAAATTACATGATGTAATTCCCATAAAAGATTATTTAAAGAAAGTTTTCAAAGAATTATCCAAATATTTATAGATATTTCTATAAAATAAAAAGATGATTAAAATTGATATAAAATGAAAAACGTAATAAAACTTTTGTTTCCAACATAAAAATATTAAAAGGCGTCTTTTCAAGAGTGTGCATAATAATAGTACATTTAAAATGATAATTTAAAGTTTATTTATTATCATCACTGTGTTATAATTCAGTCTGCTTGAGCCTGGGTGTCCTGTTAATCTACCATAGCCAAGCTTGGTGGATTAATATCCATTTCCCCAGAAATGGGATGGCCCCGTCCTAACACTAGAACATATGTTATGTAACTCATATATTAAATAAATATCGTATAAAACTCCAGTACAATATTATTCTTACCTTTCCCAGATCCTAAGTTTTCATTAGAGTCTGAATCTCCACTAGATCCTGAATCTTCATTTGATTCCGAACTGTCATCATTTCCAGAATCTTTTGCGCCTAAAAAATAAGAAATTTTATTAAAATATTTTCATGACAATTGACGCATATAACATTTAAAGTACGAGAATGTTATTTCGTCATTCGTCAATTAGCTTTATAGAAATGGGTGTCAGTAGATGTTAATTTATAGGTTTTTTTTAAAGGAACTTATAGCGTACTATTTCTTTGAAAATAGAGAAACAGACATCATATTTTCATTTAATTTGTTATGTATAACTAACAGCTGTTATTTGTAAAGCTAGATTTAGTAAATTCTTAAACATATTAATCTACAATTATACATTTTTTTAATTTAATAATCTATATTGACGTTCATAATTCCCTCCACTCACGACACCAACACTCACACGCACCCCGGCTCTAGCCGAGCACGTAGAGTAGGGAACACTTCTACACCGGCCGCTTACACGAGATTCTCTCACGTACCCGGTCGGTTCTCACCCCCTAGACCTTAGGGTCTATGGGACTAATAAGGACTATAGTTACTAAAGTTCAATCCTCCCCTACATATATTTAACGTAGAATCATGACGAGTTTAAAATCAGCACACACACATATGTGTACCTCCGACACGGCGTCAGGCCGATGGAGTCTGCGATTTGCGCAGATTCCCAATTATATAATAATTGGCCTCTATATCTGCCCTGCCCTGAATACGATAAAGCTGTTAAAGCCAATAGGCTACCAGCATTATTAACATCTTCGAATCCAATCATAATTCCCTTGTCGTTATACTTGTTTTTGGTTCAAAATGGTCATATTAAAAATAATCTCAGAAAATTAAAAAATTACAATGATAGAATTTTTACACTCGTCAGTGTAGGAGTTACAGAATGTCTCATCATGAGAATGAGTGAGGTAATTCAATATTATCAAAAGTAATACAAAGTGCTCATCTGTAGTTCAACTAAAATAAAAAGTAAATAAAGATGTAAACAGTTTATCTTGGATGCTGATCAAGCGATATAGTAGAATATACATAAACAAACATATTCTGCTAGCTCTCCAGTTCAGAATCAAGCCGTTATGTGAATAGTATTCTTTGTACCTTGTCCTGAAAATACTATTCACATAACGACTAATTAGATAGATCGATTGATTACATTTTCTTATACGGTTGGTTTTTTTCAAAAAATATCCTTAATATATATAAATTAGTATTTTCCCATCCCACACACATTTTTTTGTATAGTAACCCTTATCGGTCGCAAGTCACCTCTCACTTGACAACAGTATTTTGTTGCTGCGGTCATAAGTCACATGTAAAGTGACAAGACGAGGCATGTTGAAACTTGCTCTGTATGATATGCAGGCACTTTTGCCGTATTAGTTAAATGTACGCAACAGAGTAATTGACATTTACAGTTATATATCATTTTCCTTTCCAATTATTTTTTAACATATTGAGCCCAAAACTGAATAAATTCAATGAAAACTGTATCTGTATCTACAACCTAGCGATAATCACATTTAAAAAGCTAGCGACCGATAAGGGTTAATTGTGAGTGATGAAACCTAACACAGATAGAATTATAGAACGATATTTATACGTACCGCGTTGTCTTCCAAATCCATTCTGACTTTTGGGGACTAAAAGAAATATCAAAAAAAAAACATGTTATTTTGTGTAACCCACTCTACATTTGTGCAGACGTTATGCTATGCCACGAAGAAGGTTATGCTCAGAGTTTCTTTGATTGACATAATTTAGAGGAAATCAGCCGGAGAACTAAAGACTGATATAGTCTTTAGATAGATAAAGTTAGCAAACTTAAGTGGCCAAGGGCTAGTAAAGTGCCGGGGGTAAGGACCTTATTGTATATTAAAGCATAATGATATTATGACGCTTTTTTTTCGAAATTTTAATATCATTTATTTTGGCACAAACAATATATTACAGTCATAGAAAGAAAATAATATATATTATGTGCATGTTTTTATATTTTGTTTTAGAAGTTTTTACCAGTCTCGAGTGTAATACAATATTTAATATTTTACTATTTTTAATAACAGTCTTTAAACAGCAAATATTTATGAAATTGTTTAACATACGTACCTGATTTCGTTAATAATCCCGAAATACAAATTATTAAAATAAGTAATTTTAATAAATGTTTAGGACCCATTTTCTGGGTTGCTAAGAATGAATAATTTGGAACTTGCACTGCCTTTTAAATGAAAATAAAGTCATAAAAATGATCGTGATGAAAAAGTATTAAATTTATGACTTAATCATGATTATTATGCGTGTTATTCGTTCGTGATATATTCAACGATAATATATTAATACTTTCTGATTCATTTCCTATAATGTTATTATACTTTTTCTATTTCAGTGATTCTCAATCTTTTTTGTTGCGGTACAGTTTTTCCAATATTAAAGTTTTATGGCACATTAAAAATAATTTTACTTATGAAACAATGTGTAATGTAAAATAGTTTGTATTTATAAAATTTGGCTGCAACTTTCGAGAATTTGGCACAGAAAAATGCCGCGGTGCAGTGGTTGAGAATCACTGCACTATTTATTAAAGTTTTTTTTAAATTATTCTTAATTGTAGTCATAGTTTTTAAAGAAAGTGTCAATATAATTTGTGATTACCCAATTGGCAGGAATGAAGATATCGTTATCGGGGGCCTTGGGTTTGATTCCTGCAATGGGATAAATATAATATACGTACATACATATTTGTATGTATGGCTTATGGCTTTTCATTACGAGTCTACGTGTTCTGCCAATCGACCTTAGGTAAACACCACGGGTTCATGTCGATTCCTCCAGAAATGTAAAGGCTTAATGCGCAGTAGTGCGATACATAGGCTATAGAAAAAGTGACTGCAAATAGTTCACTTTTATGTGTATAAGTTTGAACAAATTGTAGGCAAGAACGATATATATAAAAATATAAGAAATTTAAAAAAAAATCCACAATCTTATATAAATATCATTTTTCATCATGATGATGACTGCAACGATGTACACAGATCCTATCATATATGTACATATACTCGTATATCCTGGAAGGCAACGAAGCCATATCACCTGTACCTGATCTTTTTATTTAAAAATTATTGCATTATTTGTTTCCGAGATATTAAGGCGTAAGGTTATTGCGTGAAAGTACTTTATAATAGGAAATTAAAAATAAAGTAAAATGTAAAGGTCATGTAAGGGATAGAAAATTAATCGATTACTTCTATGAAATAAATCATCATAAAAGTTAACGATTAAAACATGTAAAGTAGCTATCAAAATGTTTACACTTATTTAATAACTTTATTTATGTTTGCATGTTTTTTCAATTAAAATTATTTTTTTTAAACCATAAAGTTATTGATCACCTTATCATATAATATAAGCCTCATATACTATTTCTCCCAAGGAAATATGAGTGTAGACATATTGTCTTTATGGCGCTGGCTCAAACAGAATCCCAATATTACAGGCCATTTTGTCAGATATCTCAACTTTGCTGTCGTATGCAGCTAATAATTTCACAAATGGCTTGGTATTGAGTCATTTATTAGATCTATATCTATACATGTATATTATGGATTTCAGGTAGGTGCTGTTATTTAAAAAAAAATCTCATTCATCGTTCAAGTATGAAATAAAAAATTACAAAAGAAACATGTGTTAAAAATGTGTAATTTTACCCTATTTTAGTAGATATATTTCAATAAATAATACGAGTAATTCTAAATTGTAGCTTTTTTATAGCAGAGCGGGCAAACGAGCATGCAGGACACTTGGTGGTAAGCGATCACCGCCGCACATAGAGATCCGCAACGCCGGTTGTCGGCCTTTAACGAACACATTTTTTTTATGGGATAAGAAGGCAAACGAGCAAGCGCGTCACCTGATGAAAAGCAATCAACGCCGCCAATTAACATCTGCAGTGCCATAGACAGTGCAGAAACGTTGCCGGCCTTTAAGGAAACTGTTGATATGGGAGAGGAGGTGGGTTGGGCTCTGGAACTCAAATGCTCAACGAACGGAGCGCAGTAGCTAAGCTACCTCTCAGACGCCCGTTTTGTGCGGGAGTGTGATACTTCCTCAGGCAAGCTTGTCCATTCATGCTACTGACAAATAATATGACATTCTTAACAAAGTATTTGTCTGCAGCGTGATTCTACTGCTACAATACAAACATACGCTCTCCTCTTCCATACCCCGTAATCACGTGAGAACACCGCAGGTGGAAAGTTGTTCCATATTTCTACATTTCAAGGCAGAAAATTGTGTCTTAATCGCATGGTGGTTGATGGCCAGCCACTCAGGTGATGGGGATGGAACCTTTTTTGTGGCGTCTAGTGCGATGGTCGAATTATGCGGCTGGGAGGAGATTAGACAACTCCTCGGAACATTCGCCATAATAAATTCGATACAGTATGCAGAGTGATAATACATCTCTGCATACAGATAAAAGATCTCCCAGTCTTTTTAAATAACAAAATGAAAACATATTTAAAATAATTTAATAGTCAATAAGAATTTGTTGACATTACGAAAGTATCATATTACAGTCGATTTTAATGGGCTCTAATAATATAATATTAAATATTCAAAACAGTAAGTGTATTTATTATTCAATATAGTCGTTACAGTCCATTGCTGGATATTGCATTTTCTGAAAGTATTGGGGTGTTATATATATATATATATATATATATATATATATATATATATATATATATATATATATATATATATATATATATATATATATATATATATATATATATATATATATATATATATATATATATATATGTATATAAAGGGTCACCACATTTGGCAGGCGGGCTGGGAATTGCAAATTGAGTTTATTTCGCAGGTAGACGCTGCTTCCAACTCCTGGTATTTGATCCCATAGTGGCCTTGTACGACATCCACGAGAATAAATATGGTGATCCTATAATTATTTTTAATACTTAAATCAATCTAGTTTTCAACAAAAACCAGAAAGGCTTTATTATGATTCACTGTTTATATTTGTATATTCTAAGAAAAAAAAATATATAAAAGATTAAATTATCATATGAGTTTTACATTTACGTTTTAATTCATGAGAATATTATAAAATGTTTTTGGACTTGGAATTGGGAATATCAAACCAATTTATTAGCCATTATAAAATAAAGTATATTTATTAAATATTAAAATAATAAATAAGTATAACAAATATTTTTGTCTACTGGTAAACGCTACGAAGTAAGTTGAAGAATTGATACGATGTGCTGCATATCTGCAATAAGAAATTTTACATATATTATTATAAACATGTAAGTAAAAAGAAAAGAGAATGTGTCTAAATAAGTTTGTAATGCATAGAGATATGTGGGTGTAATGATGAACAATTGGCTGTGGAGCTTCCGTCTACGGAATTAATGGTCCTGGGTTCGATATCGCATCCGAATAAATATACATATATATGGCATACATATATTTATTTCGAGGCTGGTTAATATCCGTTCCTATAGAAACGACTGTGAAGTAAAAAAAAGTTATATTATATAATAAAATAAAAGTAGCTTAATAGTGGTAGAACGAAATGTACACATGGGTCAGCTCCACTGAGAAATTACCACAACTTCACAGAATAGTTGTGATAAGTGAGTGTAGAGTGTATTCACAGACCCAACTCCTTTCCTCATTTTTTACTCTCTTTTTCCCCTCCAATTATTCACACCTTCACCTTAGGGACGGCAACGTATCTGCTGAACCCTTAGTATTTCCCATGAGCTGTGCGATTACTTGCTATTACTCACTACATACCATGTGCTATGAAGACAGGAATAATCGTCTCATGCTATAGAGAACTTAAGATTCTCAACTCTGTGTTTGAAATGTGACTCAGAACCTGGCTTTAGCCTGTTGCACCTTTTAAAGTAATACGACTTACAGTGCTAAAGGTATTTAAGTTCATTACGATGTAGCCATTCGCTGTTAAGTTGAAACTCTTTTGTGTTCTCATCATGAACATCAACATGACTTTCTTAGCTTTGCGACTTGCATTGGGCCAGTCAGCGGCATAAATAGCTTCTGTCAATTGTTCACTCTGAAAAAATATTGAAATAATTTTTTAAACATATAGGAGTATACTAAAGAATTGATAATATAAAAAATAAAAACGTAAATTAAGTTTTCTTTAATGTATTGGCCGCCATTATTTGAACTAGTGATTCAATATTGGTTCACCAGGTGCTTACTCTTAGCGCAGGCTACACCGAGAACGAATCGGAATGAATTTAACTTCGTTTAGCTTCTTTCATGTCGCCCAACTATATGAGTTAAGTGAAGCTTAGCAAGTTAAACAAAGTCATGCAGGTTTCATACATACAAATGAACTAAACAAAGTGGTTTTATACTGAAAAGTAATGTCTTACAACAACACTAGATGCATTGACACGCGTGGTAGCCTTTTTTATCTCCATGTGAGGATTGACACTGCGCATATATATATATATATATATATATATATATATATATATATATATATATATATATATATATATATATATATATATATATATATATATATATATATATATATATATATATATATATATATATATATATATATATATATATATATATATATATATATATATATATATATATTGCTGACATTCTTCAGCTTTGCACTTCGTGGTGTAAATCGAAGTGTAACAAAAGTATGGTAGTTAAACGAACGAATGAAGCTAAACGAAATAACATTCGTTTCAATTCGTTCTCGGTGTGGCTTGCGCCTTATACTCTGAACCAACACACGACCACTCTAATCATCAGATACAGGTAGATTTGCGATTGCAGACCCAAGCATATCGCCTTATAAATTCAGTTCAATAGCTTGTATCGCGTATGTATATTGTATGGAATATTTCTGAAATAAGAGCTAATTGCGAAAATATATTTAAATTTAACGTTTATTTGTTTTTGAAAACAAACTCTTTCATCATTCTTGCATTTATGTGAAACAGTATTTATAATTTACCTTATTTTTTATTTTCTCCCCTTTTCTTTGATGACAATTAGTTACAGTTATTATGCCAGTGTCAAGTAAAATATAATAATATCAAATCTCTTGAAATGTATTCATTCAGCTTGTCACGTTACGTCTTGATAAAATGGTGACTATTCTATCAAAAACTTCTCTGGACTTTATCAGTCAACTTAATAAGTCACGTTATACGCATTTATTTCATATCACTTCACTTATACGCCTTAATAGAACTATTTTGTATAAAACGCCTCCACAATTAAACAATATAACTGATAATAAGATTAAAAACATAATGTTACTTATGTAAGTTTATGGGAAAAGTCCCTTTACCTTTTTTGTGTGTTAAATTTGACTATTTTGTATGCTGCACTTCGAGTATGCTATCATCATGTATGTTATAGATATTACTTTTTATGAAAATATGTATTCATTTTCATGTGCAAATATTATAAATAACAAAAAATACGTACGTGATCACTTAAAATTTGCCCTATAATGCATTGATTGAATATTTCCACGAGCAGCGATGTGAAGAAAGAAAAATAGCGCACAGATTGGTAAAAATTGTTTACTACCTAAAACAATAGAAAAAAAAACAATTATAAAAATATATTAGAAAACGGGAAATGTAAGCTCTTGTTCAAACGAAGAAATGCATGAATAATAAGCTACAAATATGAGTAATTAATTTAATATCATATTTTAAAGCAATATTCAGTGGGAAATATTTCCTTGAAAGATTTATGTTCTTGAAAGGTTTTATGTTCTCCTAGGCTTTGGCTCCTAGATTCGTCCACAGTTTTTCTCAAATAATCTAGAAGTTTCAGTTACGCGGAATATATTTAAATGTCTTAGATGTGTATGGAAATAAAAATGTACATTTGTCTAATCAGAGTGGATTAGATACATAATAACGAATTACTTGACGCAATCGAAGGAGCGATTCAGTTTCTTAGGAATATGGTTTTGTGACATAAACCTACGAGTTAATAAATGTGTTTATGACAACAAAATTAAACAATAAGTAGTCATAGAGTTTGGCATAAGATTTTAAAAGTTATATCACAATTTGCAAAAACATAGCAACCTAATTGACTCAGTGGTGAATATATGGGTATCAATGGTCGCGAGTTCGACTCCCGAATAAAATGTATTTATGGCCTACGGATATTTATACCGATTATAGGTGCTCTATTAATCCGCCTTGGACAGGCGTGGTGAGTTCAACGTAATCCAAAGAAAAAATCCAAAAAAAAATGGAGAGGCATGTGAGTACATACATATGTATATTATATGAGCTGTGAATAAAAAGGTTCTTCAAAATAATATTATACATAATTCGACTTATCAGGATGTATAAAGTAAGAAGAATAATTAAAGTTTATAATAAATTAAATATGTGTATTTTATTGTACCGTAAAAACAAATGCTGTGAGGCAAATAAAGACTGATCCAAGAGAAAAGTTCAAAAGCATTGCAACTCCTAATATATTGTCCAGTGAGGCGGATATTCTGAAATGAAACAAAAATATTGAGTACAATTACTTGTATATACATCTCTTTTCAATGGTTTAATTTTATTAATTTAAAGAACAAGCTATTTATCATTATTTTATGAACTGCCTGCAGTACACCACAGTTAAATTTAGGCCTCACTTCGTTTAAGCACGCTATCTAGTCCGGTCTTTGGCGTCACACTTCCAGATTCTACTAACTGCTCTGCGTAGATCGTCGTTCGATCTTGTCGACCACAATATGTTTGTTAGTCGTTGTCTCCACTCCATAAATGTAGCACAGAAAATAATAAAAAATCATAAACAAATAGCTAATGTTCGTGAAAATCATAAATAATATTAAAAAATTACCCAGCTAGAAAATTATATCTGTCTATGATGGTTTTAAGTTGATTTAGAACTATTGCATGAATTCTGTTCGAACCTTCTTTTCTTGTCAAATAATTGAAATTTTCGGTACATAAAACATATTCGATGCAATAACCCATAATTTTTAATTCCATACAAATATATATTATATAAGCTGCATGTATCATGTTAGAAAATCCGTAGACGCAAACGACAACCACCGTCATGCAGCTTTCCCACATATAAGCGGCCCAATACCACTTTATTTTGTCGAAAGGATACCATCCATCGAAAGGATACAAGTATTTAAGTTCTTTTCCAAGGATTTTGTTTTCGTACATCATGACTAGGTACGGAAATGAATCCACTACAAGGATGAGTGGCAACGAATAGTAAAAGATAAACCTGTTGACGAACATTGTAAAAAAAGAGTATCTCTTTAAAACCTTTCCATGTGACTGTGAGGTTTCTGAAACGATATCCCAGAGATCGTGCCAAAAATGTAAAAAAATCTTGTTGTAAATCTTCTTGTGGGTTCGCAATTTCGTATATTTTATTAGAGTCATGACACACACGCCGAGATTTGGGACAATGTTAATAATTGCAAACCAATCTTTGAAGCCAGTAAAACATAAAGTTACGAACAGTTGTGTAGTTGTTAATAAAAGCAAGGCGTAGATAAAGATGTACCCAGTCAGTTGTAGTTTTGAGCTTCCTGTAAAAGGAAAAAGAAAAAGCTTGATACCCATTGCACGCAAAAATTCCAACTCAAATAAAACTGGTCGCTTCAGTGTGTTCAACTTTTTTTCCATCTTGACTTGATACAATCTAAAGCTTTAAAGATAAATTTTAATAATTATTGAATTTGAAACACTATTCTTTATAGTTGAGCAGGAACACGAGATGCAAGTCACTCGGTAGTAAGTAATAACCTCCACCGATAGACCTCCGCAACTTGAAATCATAATTTATGATGATTTTTCATCTATTTAACATATACGATTTTAATTAAAAAAGAAGAAAGATATCAAAGCCATGTCAGTATAGTACAAAAAACATATTTTGATCTGAGCGAATAAAGACATACGATTTCTATATTCACTGTAATTTCTGAGTGATAGGTAAAATTAAAGGGTTGTTATTAAAGACTAAGCATTTAGGTAAGAAATATATTTATTAAAGAGCAATCAAATTTAATAAGCCGACAGTTATGTAGACAATGAGTTAGCACTTAAAATTAACGCATTAAGGTTTAAATTTCTACTGAATACAAGTTGTGTGTATTGACTAGATTGTAATTTAATATGGACAGAAATAGGTCAAGGAGTTCTCGGTCTTTGCGATTGCTTATAATTTGCTCGTATTGTTCGAAGTGAAATCACAGGAGGGCACCATTCTACAATGGCGTTTGAAGCCTTTTGATGCATGACTAATATGGGTATTAATCCGATGGGAGTATGTCATCCACTTCACAGTAATGCAGGCACACAGATGGCTTTCAAGGGGATTTGAGTTCTCTTCGGTTATTTGTTTCAATTTAACACAATTTTGTACGTAAGATACTTAACCATGTTAATTTTGGAAACAATTGTTAAAAAATATTTATTTCTGACGTAATCATTTTAAATTATTTGTTTTTTATTTGTTCATTGTTGTTTAGTATTATTTATTTTGGTACGTATTTTTTTTTTGATTAGTTATGTAGCATAGAAAATGGTCACTCCATTCTTTATTCTCACTAAAAGAACAAATACCAGTAGTACAGAAGCGCCAGAGTAGAAAAATAAAGACCATACTGGTATTCCCAATCTGTCCACTAAACTTCGGCATTATGGCAACATACTTCAATTTTGAAAGAAACCAATGTTCAGCAGTTGACCATTGTTGTTGAACCGATGTCGATTGACATGAGTTTTAAAAAAGTGATAACAGCCTCCATAAATAACCGCAACACCAAAAGCGTCATAAATGTATTGCCGACTTTTCGTGGCCACATACATATCTCGTGTTTTTAATACCTACCCCTAATGTAGTAAATATTCAGGTACTTCATAGGTGGTAGATTGTTCTACAATTGCATTATTCGTAACACAAAATCGCACGGTAGTGGACCGCCAACCGTGGTAGTAATGAGAATGGTAATTGTTTTTAAACATTTTTTTTTAAAAAAAACATTACCATTCTCATTAGATAGAATACCGAATAAAATCGTGTAGAGACCGGCGTTAGAACCGCACCAACCCAATCAAGAACTTGGGTGTAGTAAGAGGCGACTAAAGTTCAAAAGCAGACTTTAGCATCCCGATTACTTGTAATACGGGAGATGGGCTTCTTAGCATTGGTATGCAACCCAACTAGGAGGAGAAATCTCCGAAATTAAAACCCGGAACGGGGCATTCGTTAGACGTGAACAGGGTCTGACTGAAAATATGCAGCCGATTAACCTAGCAGTCTACCTAGCTTCACATGTATTGGTCCGCTTCTCCTGTGGAATTAGCTAGCTAGGCAGGTTATGCAGGTCCTGAGTCACGCTCTATTTTCCTTAACTGCGTTCTAGATGACGTAATATCTGTGAAGAGGTAAGTTTCGTGAATCGTCTGTAATGAACACTTAAGCCAAAGAAGCAACAGTCTTAATCAGTTCACTGCTGGATTAAAGCCTCAGGCTGGTAAAATTATAGGCTCCCCATAGTCTCCGCAACGTCAAACGGGTAATGCTGGTGTCCCTTAATAGTTTATGGGAATTCCATTCTAAATTTTTTGACATAGGATACGAAATCTAATGGGAACAACATTCCACACAACTGCTACTACTCATAATTATTAAATTGATTTTTTTCTTTATTTATTGCCTTCTACTAATATCTACCTTGTTTTCTAATATTATCTATCTTGAGCTTATGATATATTTCAATTCGTTCTATAAAAATTAGAAATCCACGATATATTTTTTCCAAATTGTATTCATTCGAGGAATACTTTCTAGATCTTTATAAATGCGAATTCATAACTTCTCAATTGTCAAACAAATTGACTAACTTATTTTGACCTCCGCGTCTCTGCCTTTTACATGGCAAGTAAAATGAAAGAGGACAAATTCAATAACTTAACGTGTATCCACATTCGCTGGAAAGATAAAAGACTTGGAGTTTGGCAGTCTGTTGTGTAAAGTATCTTCTATTTTTGTAGGAAATATACTTTTCTTCCGTATTTATCAAAATATATGAAGAAGTTATTATCAATCATCATCAATACAGGCATAAAAGTCCACTGTTGAACGTCAGATTTCCTCAACAATGAGGGGTGTTGCTGTAATCCTCACGCTTGTCAGGCAGATTGGGGATAACAATAATAATATATTTATTGGTCATTAATACAAACGTTTTTTTTTCCACACCGCCGAACTAGGGCGAAACCAAGATTATGAGGGACAGACCCCTTCTATGTCAGATTTATATATTAGTAATATTATGCAATTTGAGTTACTAAATATAATATTACAACAAAATATGAACCAAGTATAAAAACCATAGACTAACCGTATGCAAACAATAATACAAAGTTTATAAAAAAATAAAAGATTTTACAAATTACTAATGGTATGGCGCTTATGTGTGGTGTGTGTGTGTGAAGGCGTGCATTTTTCAGTATGTATGTACGCATGTCTGAGTGTTTATTTCCTTTATTTAATTTAAGGTATTTTCTATTATTCTATAATGCTAAGTTAATATTTACGTAATATCAATTCTGTGGGATCATATGCTAAGTTGGATAGCCATTTAGTTATACCTTTTTTTGTACTGAGGTTACATTTAGATAAGAGATCATTCAGAAAGTTTCTTATTACTCAGATGGATGCTATTGCCCGTCCACTAGAATGTATTTGCTCGCATGGTCACCTAATACAATTTCCGCAACGGGGTAAATTTATGTATAGCTTACGGATATTTATTCCGAAACGAGATGTACCGCCAATTCGTCTCAGAGAAGCATTAATATATTTTCTAATGAGGTGGCCCGAACACAACACTGGGACATATTTACATAACTATATATAAAACAAAAACATTAGAATAGAAAATTTCATTTTGTACCGTTATGTTATAATTAATAATAATTAAAGAATAAAAACTAAAGAGTAAAGATTAAGGAGAAAAAATGTTAAGGAGTTAAAGGTATATTATCCGACAAAGATACGAATTTTCTCTAAGAATTGAAAACGCGCGGAATAATAAGAAGGTTATGAGTCAGATATGTTCCAGCGTTCGCATCAACACAATAGAAGATAGAGACGTAGAACGTTTTATTTGAATCGTTGAACAAGGTAGCACACGTCAAATTTCACTTCCTGAATAAGGCACCCTTCGCACAGAGGAATCTTTATAAATAGTTGTGCAAAGATGGTGTTTAATTTGATGGAAATCCGTGCCTCCATTCAATAAATGCCAGGAAGTCAAGGGTTTGTGCGAAGTTAGTAAGATTCTCTGTGATTTAATTGAGGACCTATCTGATTAAATCATTCGTTTACTTCAGTTAAGTTTTTGAATTATATAAGATAAAATTTAATTCATAGATATCGTAATATTCAATAGATATTTAAAAAGATATTAGAACAGTAAATAAAATACATATACATATATTTATTTATATTTTTAACGAATTAAAATTTCGCTTTTGGTTCAATCTTGTAATTATCATTATTTTCCATTCTATTGGATTAACAAAGTTTTATCCAAAGAAGACTAGCAACGTTTTGACCATACTGTAATTCTTGTTAAGCATTCCAACTAAGCTAATTGTGCTTGTGCTAAAAAAATATGGTTCATATCAAGACTAATGGAAGGTATAAACTCACGACTACAATTAGTAGTCGTGAGTTTACATATTATTTAAGAACAGACTATATGACCTGAGTAGATAACACTTATGAGAACACTCAGAGTAGTAGTAGAATCTACTGATTAATCCACTGGATGATGTTAAAGATAAATTAATGAAATTTAAATGTGATTACAATCCCTGGCACATCTTACATGCAACATTTTTTTAATTGTAATTTTTTACCACCAATATAAAATTAAAATAGTTTTTTTATACATTATTATATATATATACTTTGTATATATTATGTAATAGAGTGGTAATTGGAACAGCAACAAGCAACTTTTGTATCGTACACATATACTTATTGTTCGCAGTAAGCAGCTTCAACAGACGATAAGTACGCTTCTTGTACTAATTAAAACAGACACTGCACAAAATGAGGACTGTTCAAGGGGTAACAAAGGAATAAGAGAGCACTCTGCAGTAAATAAAGCAGAAAATAAAACTGTAGTGCTTTTCTACAGAACTGTACTTAAACTTGTGTTTTGTTTTCAAGAGTTTCACAACTTAAGAACTATAAATTTAAAAAACAAAATTAAATTTCAAACTATTGTAAAATAAACTTTTCAAACTATATAAAGACAAGAGGCGTTAATAGTTTATTGAATATTTGTACAATAATTTAGCTTCAATGGAACGAGAATTAATTAATTTTACCATTTGCAGACTATACCCCTAAAAACATCATTAATTTAAAATAAAATTCCTATGATTAATTTTTTACAAAATGATGGCAACGTGCCATCATTTCGCCACCCATCACGCCCTGATTCCCATGACGGCGAGAAGCGACTAACGGAGAGCCGCTTCGCTACGATGAATGTGAGAGGAAGGATGGATGAGTGTGGTGGAAACAAAGAAGGTGTGCCAGGATCGTAGCGGATGGAGATATGTGGTCTCTGCCTACTCCTCCGGTAAACAGGAGTGACGATATGTATGTACGTATGATTTAATACGCGCTTTGACATTAATGAATTGTCGTAAAGGGTCCATTACGACATTTCATTATTCATATATATATATATATATATATATATATATATATATATATATATATATATATATATATATATATATATATATATATATATATATATATATATATCATATTTATATAGTTATTATATAGTTTGCTGTGAATACTTCACAAACACATCTTCATCACTCACTTACAGGTGTCCACTGCTGGATATACATAAAACTTTTTCGCAAATAGAGACTACCAACTAGGGACATTTTTATAGAGAAGAAAGGCAAACAAGTAAGAGTTTCTTATGATGGAATGCAAATATAACCCACATATACATCATCACATCGACTCGTACATCTCTGAGAAAAGTACAGCTTTGTTTTATATATAATCCTATTGGATCATTTATACGGTAACTTATTTGGTTACAGTTACCAAACAAATATGATATTTTTTATTTGTTTGATAACCGTAACCAGATAGCTTCTGGTTCCACTGGGTACATGGAAAGAAGTTTGAAAGAATACTCAGACTAATATATCCTTATGCACTTAGACATTAAGGATGGAACTTAATGGCAACATCGACAACGAACTTAAAAAATTTAGCGCCAGAAATGTTTTTAAAAATTCCTCGAACCACTACCACACTAGGAAGTAGAAGACTGAACAAAGTTAAAGAAAATCTGTTACGTTTTGAATGGTGGGTGTATAAATACAATGGCATGTAATGTTTGCAGAAAATTTATCTAATATGCAATTTTCTTACAACCTTTAAAGTGTAAATATAGTTCTGGAGATAATACAAAGAATAATATTCTGCGAATATTGCTTGACATAATTTAGTAGTAGGCTGATGATGATGATTATCATTACAAAAATTCTTTTCCTTACAGTTATTAGAGCCTTACATTTTTAAACGTGCTACGGTTTTTCTTTTATAAAATATTGATGTAAAATTATTTAAAGAATATAAACGCATGTACTGCAATTATGTTATTATAGTAAAATAAGTATTTATAATAAAATTAAAGTGCAAGAAAATTGTACACGCGACACACGACACCGCTTCATTACTTATTTTAATAGCCAATAAACTTGTCCCAATTTATTGCAACTATTGCGTGTGGGGAATGAAGCGGAGCCACCCGCGCTCTTAAATAATGTGCCAGACCTTTAAATTTTAATAAGGTGGTTCTATTTTCTTCTATCTATTAATAACATAACAAATATTTTTTATGTTATTATTTTATTAGAGCAAGGCTCTAAGGAGCAGGCGTGTTTTCGGGTATATAATTTTGATAAGAGAATGAATGGGTCGGTTCTTTTGGAAATGCTACTCTTTCGTAGAAGATCAATTTCTATAACACGTTTCGCTTGATGAGCGATATGAGTTTGAAGCTCAACCAATGTCGTCTCTAATTTTATACAAAATAATATGACATGTGAAAAGAATATGCGAACAAAAAAGTTCAAAACGTATGAAATGGTTGCCATATTTAAATGTAATTTTTTCATACATTTAAATAAACAAAATGGTAAACAAGCCCATTGTGCGCAACGGCAGCGGCAATATGAAAGCGGCTTTCAACAATTAAGTGCCTTCAATATCTTTCCCCCTTCTTCAATGCTGGCCTCCCTTCTCTTACCTTTCTTATCAACCATTTATCTACATTAACCCAATTTCAAAGGAATTTGTTCTTGGTGTTCTTGATGTTGCAGAAAGGCTAGTAGGAGGGGTGACGATTAGTTACCAACAGGTGATCAACTTGTTCCTTTGCCTACCTCTTCCACCAAATAATCAAGTTAATACAACAACAAAAAAGAAAACAAAAAACAACCTGACAGCAATAACAATAAACAAGCTAACAAAATCGCTATTACGTGGCTTCAGCGCGCTTATATCGTCGTCTTGAGTTATAACGTTGGCTACGCGACAGATTGCCAACATTACAATAACAAATTGACGTAGACATGGTGTCGGAAAGGTGGATGAACTGTGGCCAAAATATTATATAGATATAGAATAATATTGATATGATAGTTCATTTAAACATATCGAGAAACCTTGTCAGATTGTTATGAACATGATATGAACATACGTCTTTATACTATGAAACATAATATTTAAAAATAATATTGTTTCATAGTATAAAGAAGTATGTTTTACTTATTATCTTTTTAAGCATACACAAAAAGTATCTATCTATATGAGGCGGATTTAATACCAAATGGTCATTCCCTCCCAGTCAACTTTCTTGTTGTATTGAGTTTTATTTTTATTTTATTTCCGTTATTATCCGCCCGAAGTTCGAATGCAAGTAGGAAGTAAGAAGTAGACAGGCCGAACCGTACACATTAATCGGACGGCGGTAAAAATCAGACACATCCGTTGCCTCTTTCAAAGCGGCAACCAATTGCCTTAAGGATTTAAAATTCCTCAAAATACTGACGTGGATGGCGACGGGAACCACTACTATTAAATGACTCCTGCGGTGTCGCGGTTGTCTATGGGCGGCGTTGATTGCTTTCCATCAGGCGACACGCTTGCTCGTTTGCCCTCCTATCACATAAAAAAAATGACGAGCTAAATGTGCAAGGTGTTTGCTTTCGCGTTTATTTGTTTGCATAAGGATAAATAATTGTATGGTTAACAGTTGTTTATACCAAGTCTGTGTATTTCCTCTTGTCACTTGTGTGTTATAATGATACATACCCACAAGTTAGGGTAAATTGAGTGAGAGGCTATAAGTGTAAAGTTTTTTTAAATTTTATCAATGAAAGTAGATTTTTCATGATGGGTCACCAAATTCGGGATATCGACGTTAGGATGAGGAGTTTACTTCCCTCAGCCTTCGTTGACTAAGTCATTTCAAGAGGATGGGAGTAGATCGGGGTGTGAAATTGACAGTTTTAGAAGCAACCACGGACGTTGACTGTAGGATTGAAGTGGAAAGGGATGTGCTGTATCTTCGAACCAATAGTGACAAAAAGTGGTGCAGAGAATTGCGTCCTAATCGGAGGTCTTAGTCGCACACCAAGATCCTTTGAAATAAATAAAAAGATAAAAAATAAATAAATTTAAAAATATAAATAGACAGATGTTCACTTTAGCTCTGGTCTTAAAAAACTAAGTTCATATAGGTTTCATCAAAGTAATAGTAAATCGTTGCCTCACACGGTTCTCAATAGTGGTAGAGCCACGATGCAGTATTCGGCGACAAATCGGTACCATGGGATTATTATGGGATATATTGTTTGGATAAGATCTAATACTAAACGTTTTATAGGGATTTCGTGTTCTGATACAGTTAATTAAGGTATATTAAAATAAAAAGACTGTTTTATCGAAATATCATATAAAAATCGAAATCATCATATAAATATTTAAGTAGCAGGTACAAGCTCACCTAACAATATAAAGTACATCTTCATCCACCTGTTACAACGTTACACCCTAATCAATGGTCCGACAGAACAATAAACGTGTGGTCATCCTTCAAACTCGGGATGAAATTCAATAAATTCGGACAGTTGGGACGTCGGTGGCCGTCGACTGGAAACTTTTGAATCGCCCTCAGCGCCCGATACGCATCACATCGAGGGGCCTCCTTTTGTCCACGAAATTGCCTTATTTCATGTATCCTACTTAATAAGGGTTTCTATAACTATCAAATTTAACATTGAAATTGCCTCTTTGTTGTCCCTCGATATTCTCAGTATGAATTCGACAGGTCGATTTGTTTTTATTTTCGCAAAAGACTAACCCTGTTAGAAGATTTTCCTCTGGAGCGATCTATTTTCAATTCCACTAAGTCTAGTTGGCTTGTTAAAATTTATACGTTCTCCTGTGTTGGCAGCATTATGTAAATTCAGATCCATTGGAATATTTATTGGACGCATCGAATTTGTAATTAGATATCTCCTTGTCGACAAGTCCTGTGGGAAATCGTAACGACCCGCATTGATGTCGTGACTTTGCATGTATTTACTTATATTGGTACGTTTTTTATGATGTTGTTCTTGTTGCTTAGGTGGGACAATAATGTTAATAAATTACTTAAGAAGTTATAGCTTTGCACAATGTTATGATAATATTTAAGACTTGTCGTTATTTTAAATATGATAATGATTTTCTCTTATCGTTTTTCTATTAGTATTCTCACATACATATATATGTTTAGGAAATTAGTAACCTGTTTTTGTCGACAATGTTAGCACTAGATTGATTTGATAATAATGATTTTTATCTTATCTTGGCGAGTGTAAAAAATTTATCAGCTACTAGTCTGCAGATAATATTTACCGTTAGAAAACCATTACGTTGCATAGACCAAATAAAGGATGCACTTAAAGGTCCTATAAATGTGTGCACGATGTTTGTGAAGAGTGGTAACGGATTGTAAAGCAAGCAAGCTCGAGAATATGGCTCCGATCGTTCTGACAACGACTGAGAAGAGTTTGTAATATGCTCCTCATATCTCTAATCGTCTAGGTTACTTCAATTTATTTAATAAACTTCATATTATCATATTATGATAGTATGTATTTTTTTTACAACAGGCATATAGTAAATCTATTAACAAATAGCTGTAGATATAGACACCACAATCAATGTACTCGTAACAGTCCACCTCTGGACATTGGCCACTATCAAAATTGAAAACTGAGGTGCAGGCGATTGTTGATGATGCTGCCCTTGTTTACTCTATTCTACGCCTTGAATTACACAGAAGAGACCATATCTATAATTTCAAAATGCAAAAAAAAACTATAATTAAATGTAATTTTGCGTTTATTTTAACTTCCGAATGGATCTCTTTAAATTTTGTTCTTTAAATAATTAATTAAACGTGTAATTTAGCAAGTACTAAAGGTAGTTTATATTTTATTAATATAACTATTCAAATATTAAGTTTTAATTGGGTATATGTTAAGGTGTAGTCCCGACTAATTAGGGACCTTCATCTATTGACTTGTCCAGAGGCGATTGTTACTGACCAGTGGAATACACACGGTCAAAGCGGTATTGACGAAAATAAATAATATTATATAATATAAAGAATATCAATAAGAGTAATTTAGTATTAAACAGTGGCGATCTAATTGGTGCTTTGGGAGGATATCCACTTTCAATGCATTGCGGGTTCAGTATCCTCATAAAAAGCAATATTTGTTTGGCTTGATTACAACCTGGTTTAGAAACCAATTTTGTTTACGATTAAATTTATAATTTAAGTAACTTTATTTTAACAGATTTATTTAAGTTTCATATTTTTAATCTAGCATAGTAATGGTTCAGTGGTAGCTTTACTACTGAACTTCGTTTATTGATTCATCTGTTCTTCTTCTCCCAATATATCCCAATTTATACATATATGGACATGTATATGCAGTATATAATATGGGCTGCAAAAGCAAGGATTTCTTGAGCAAATCATTTTTTTAGGTTCCCTCTTATCAGAATAGTCGCAGTCATCACCTCGGGTGGTGACTCGCTTCGCTCTCTGTTCCTTACTTACTGATACGTTCCTCTAGCACACATTTAGAGTAGCATTTTTTATACCTATTTTAGTTGTATATTATCTGTAAAATATTTATAAAATAAATGTAACGTATGTATATTATTTTTTTTTTGAATGAGATAGGAAGGCACACGAGCAGGTGTGTCACCTAATGGAGAGTAATCAACGCTGCTCATAGACTTCCGCAGCGCCATAGGCAGTGCGGAAGAGTTGCCGATCTTTAAGGAAATTGTCATTATGGGAGCTACCACTCAGTCGCCGGTTTTCTGAGGGAGTGTGGTACTTCCCCGGGCGAGCCAGCCCAGTCATGCTACAGACAAATATTATGCCATTCTTGACAAAGTATTCGTATTCAGCGTGGATCTACCACTATTAAAATAAGATATATATCATTCAATTGGACAGTGAGTCCCGGACATTCGGTGAATTGCAAAATGAGCATCGCTCGAATCAAGGTGGGGCAAGTGGACCCGGTATTGTTACGCCTGGGATTTAGATCTGATATAATCCGAGATGAGAGGGTCTTCACGCCGCCAGCCACCGTCAAATTCATTGTTAATGAATGAGGGACGGCGCTCAGTATTAATGCTGACTGGGCGTAAAATATAAAATTTTCCTCTTTCTTGTCTGTAATCTGCTCATTGGGTATTCTTTATCGCACTATTTACAAGTATTTATTTATAAGTATTGCTGAATACTAATATACAATATCAAATAAATTTTTTACTTCTATAATGCATTAATTAGTTTTTGTTATTAATTAGGTATCTATATATTATGAGATATATATGGCAACAGCTTTATTTACTTAACTTCGAATTTCAAGTTTTCTTCTGCAATAGGTAACTCTTTAAATATTAAGTATCATTACTTCAGTTTTAATAACGAAATGATCGTCACCAGCCTGCGAAATTATGTATAAGTACAAATATATCCCAAAAAGTACTCAATAAAAAAGATGGCGATGGACTTTATTGTATTTTTGACAAATAAAAGCAACATAATATCCCAACAAATCAGTCTGCAGTGGAAAACGAAACATTGGTGAGGTATGCGGTACTGCTAAATAATCCCTATGCCGACACGGTCAATCCGGTTCGTGTATCACCTATTTATCACTGGGTGCCTCGTTTGTTAGGATATTCGTAAATATTTCAAGCGTTATTGCCGCCATCAACATAATGTTATGGGGCAAAATTTTACAAAACGGAAACAGAAGATATAAAACGACGACGTGCCGTTGGGTATTTTCTATTTCTATATTAATGTTGCGTACAGAACGTTGTTATTTACATTTCGTACGCCCGATGAAATATTGACGGTTACTTTGTTTGAAGTTCTCTTTTAAAATGATTCATAACCAGACGACTGCTTTACTAAGGGTTTACATAATAATGATTGGTTTTTACTTACGTCGTTAGCTAAACGAGAACGCGTCACTGTTAATGTTATATGGGTAGTAGGTACTCGCTAGTCGACGGCTTAAAACCTGAAATAATTCCAGCATTTTTTGGGATTTTCCATCCAATCATTGCTTCTAAGCTAAATATGTTGGGTTCACATCTCGTCCGAAACTATTAGGTGGGGGCAAAAGTATTTTCGTATTGTTCATACAAAGGAAAATATTTTTTTAAGTATAATTTTTTATTTATTTATAATATGTATGTGCCGTTTTGATCGATGACTTGTTGCCATCTTGTGGGTAGTGCCATGATCCCATTCCTGTAGAAATTTTGAGATTTTTGATTAAAAAATCTGACAGGTAGTGTTCACAGTGTTCTTTTGAGGTTAGCTTTATGCTTCCTAAAGAGTTCTGCAATAACCGAAACAGGTGGAAATCTGATGGAGCAAGGTCAGGGCTATACGGAGGATGAATCAACACATCCCAGCCAAGCTCTCTCAATTTTTGCTGCGTGGCTATAGATGAGTGCGGTCTGGCGTTGTCATGGTGGAACACCATGCCCTTCCTGTTCACCAGCTCCGGCCGGTTTTTGTCAATAGCTCTTTTTAACCTCATCAGTTGCTGACAGTAGAGGTCAGAATCGATAGTTTTACCTGGTGGCAAAAGCTTCCTTAAAGATGGCACTGATTTTATCTGTGACAGGGCATCCAGAGCGAACCTCAACTTTCACACTAAAATTACCAGACTTGAAACGCTTGAACTACATTTGTGCTACTCTTATTGATACCGCATTAGGTCCGTAAACAGCACAAATTTTATTCGCGGCGTTCGTCGCATTTTTTCCGAATCAAAAAAAAATAAGAGAAAAAAAATATGGTCTCTACGATATATAATGTACACGTGATTTTCATTTTAAGACAACACTGATACATATGTAATCCTCTTCCATTACACTCATTGACATGTCCTATATTATTTAAATCCCTTACTAATAGTTACTATTTAGTCTCTTACTAATGTTAATACGCTTGATTTTAAGAGACTTTTAAGATTATTAGGGCTTTTTTGTCCAATATCAAATATCTCAAATCTTAATCATTATTACTAGAGATATTACTAGATATACGCTTCAAATTTTATTTATTCATCATCAATACTTATTTGGAAATTACAGAACTGAAAAAGAGTTCAAATAGTTTTTTATTATTTTATTTTTGATCTTTTCTAATATTTTCTTGTGATTTTATTTATCAATTTTTAAATTTCAACCATTTTACAATGAAAATGAAAATATATATTTTTTAAAGTGCTTAACGTCAAATCAAAAGTCAAATTGTAACGTCAGTAACATTGGGGCGGAATGAAATGTACGCGAATTTAAAAAAAAATGCGATGAGTTTAAACGGAGCACGGTGCATTATTGTAGCACTCTCTCGGGACAAATGACTAGAAATTGTTCCGATACGACACCTGAGCGAGAGTTGTCGGCGGCTGTCTGCTCGAATAGCGGCTTGGATAGACAAGTTTCCAGACTGGTTTGCTTCCTATGCAGTTTTCAATAACAAAATCGCTTAGATACATAAATTACGTACAGTTACTAACACTAAATGAATATTTTTCTAGTTAGTTTTATCTATTAGCCTTTTTTAGTAGTATATTTGTAGTGATAAAATGATGGTAGCAAGAATGGATCGGTTCAATCGAGGAAGTAGTATATTGCATATATTATTTTGTAAGGGTTATTTGTAAAATATCGCCCTAAACTCAACATTTTACTGTATTAACGTATTTTATTTAGTGAGTGCAGTGATGTGAAGGCTAAATTTCTTTATCTTTCCTTTATTTCCCTCTTCTTTTTTCATTAACTTCTACTCCTCCCATTATTCACATGTGTAGGCAAACGAGTAAGTAGGTCACCGAACATTAGGCACCGATCGGAAGAAAAAATTGACGTCTGCATCTTCAAAGTTATTGTAGTAATTTAGTTATCTAAGAGTAAATTCAACATAATTATAAAGAGAAAAGTAATGAGATGGTAAGAGATAAGAAAAATCCTTCAAAAATAAGCCTACACATTTCTTAAAGGCCAGCAATGCTTTTGCAATGCCTACAACACTGCGGATGTTTATAGTTTGATATGGCGTTGATTGTTTTCCATCAGGTGACATGGCTACTTTTTTGACTTCCTATCTCATAAACAAAGGAGCTGACCCTTCGGATTTCTGCACTCACTGTACGAATGGCGGTAACATAGGAAAATGCCACAATGCTTTGTTATGTTAAACGGAAAATGTAAACCTGATTATGTATATCATGAAAAATTTATCTTCTCAATTTATTTTTACGACTATTACCCTATTAATAAAAAGGAAGTAATCCGAGCAGTAGCAATAATCCTTGCAAGTTGCTGCAATTATTATTAAATGGAAACAGCCCTTATTTAAAGACCATATTTAAAAATAATTCTACAAACGGTCATAACGTTAAATAATAATGAGTTACATAAAATTGTAGCACCACAAACAAAACATGGAAACAATTGAATGCTTTTTTAATTTCTACCCAGACTACTAAAGATACAGTTCGTATTCGTGTGTATTGGGGTCCAACGGTATACCGGTGCCTGGAATTCGCTCGGGTCTGTTCAGAGATCCCTAAATTGGAGGTTATTGAGTGAGTTATTTAATGCGTGGTAGAGTCCACGTGCATTTTTGCTTATTATTATTATTGGGGCTTATGTAGGCCCAGCTTAATCCAATGAACTTTCATTACCGTGCGTTTCGGGCCTAACTTTATTTGCTCGCGTGGCTTTACCGCAAGCCTCTCAGTATCTTTAATAGCACGCCCTCTGATAGGCAATGAGGTCTGAAACATTTGGGGCTGCCAGGCTTAATTATTAGAAATTGTTTCGAATATATTATATTTTTGTATTTTTTACTTTATACTTTTCATAATATTATACAATTAAAAAGAACAATTTAAACATTTTAGATGTTCTGGCTAGGATGATTGCTTTATATGAAAATACTTAGGTTGAAAGAAGCGAAGCTCTTTTTCAGTAACAATCTTACTTAGTATTTTTTTTTTATATAATATGTTGATGAAAACGATTTTTTTTCTAATTTATTATTTTAAGAAACTTTTGAGTTTTCATAGCGTCAAACTTTTTAATATTAGGAATATTATATTCGACATTGAGAGAATTATGGTAAACAAATATTATTATAACCATCAATCTGATTGCAGATGTCCAGTGCTGAATATAGATCTCCTCCCAGGCGTTTCTGCAAGCCACCATGCATGCACCAGAACTCCATTCCAGAACTTGTAGACTCTTGAACTGTTGTTGGTCCCAACAATATGGCTAGTCTATGGCCAGTTTGCTAACTTGAAGGACTATGTGTTGACTTTGTTCTCCGTTGGATTCTTTTATTCCAAAGAGAACGTGAGAAGTCTACCAGGGAAACTCTGAGCAAAGTTCTCTCGATAGCAAGCAAATACGCTATAGGAGAATGGAATATTTAAAATATTTTTGTTTTGAAAATAAGTGGTTTTAAATATTTGAATTTTCTTGAAGTTACTTTTATTATTCCTGAAGAGATTTTCTTTTTCCAGAGCGTAAAGTCTACGTATTAGGGAGGAAAGCTCTTTTAAAAATTAAAACTAATTTACACCGGGTAATGGACAGGGAAGCTAAACATTTTTCTCTGCTGCGTATCGATCGGCTCCAAAGACTGAAATAAAATTGAACTTAAACCGTTGAGGCGTATCTGGGTGTGAGATGTGGGGAAGGATAGGGAGATGTATAGTTTGCATCGCTGCCCACCGAGCATCATGTTTATGACTTCTATAGGGAAATAGCATCCATGACGATGCGCCACTAAATGGAAAAACTTTTATTCTCACATGTGCAACATTAGCGGGCGTATTTTCATATTTTTCTCGCGCGGACCCGATGACTTTTTTATGTTTATGTGCTCGTAAAACGGCTAGTCGTTTTTGTTTAGCGACAATGTAGCCCGATGTGTTTACGTTACAAATATGAAATTTTCAATATAACGAGCACTCGCTTTTAATTTATTGCTTGAGCGTGATACAGTGTGTTACCCTAGAGGTTGTATTTTCAGTGAAAAATTGCAGCTATTTCATAAGGCTCTATATTTATGATGCTAACAACCCTATTATAAATGTTATTTAAGGGGAATTAGTCGAGACATATTTTGGTTTTGCCAATTTTTCTAAAAGATAAATCATGTTAATTGGGTTTATAAACTGATATAGTTTATAGAATTATAATATTATAATCTTTAAGGAATTCATCAGTGTTCACAATATTAACCTGATTTTGGTTGAGAAGGAAAATAATATTTTTAATTTTATTCGAATTATTGAATATATAACAGTACTAAATTATGTCACTGCACGGCAAATGCATCCATCTATTTCCAGTTTATTACCATGATTGCAGGAAAAAGATTGAATCCTATGCTACGAATGTTTCACTGAAAATTTTCGACATAACTTTTCACCAATATAAATTTAAGCCTGAATTTTATCAACCATTTATCTTATTGAAATTACCATTATACATCATTGACAGGCATATGCCTCCACAGCTCATTATACATCACTGATAGGCATATGCCTACACAGCTCATTATACATCTCTGATACACATATGCCTCCACAGCTCATTATACATCACTGATAGGCATATGCCTACACAGCTCATTATACAACACTGATAGGCATATGCCTATACAGCTCATTATACATCTCTGATAGGCATATGCCTCCACAGCTCGTAATACATCACTAATAGGCACATGCCTCCACAGTTTGTTATACATCACTGATAGGCATATGTCTACACAGTTCATTATGCATCTCTGATAGGCATATGCCTACACAGGTCATTATATATCACTGATAGGCGTATGTCTCCACCATCCAGGTCGTATTCGCAAATAAACTTGTGTCATCGGTCCACCTAGCAATACGCATTTGCAATGCTTAGGGTGTGGCAGATGTCTATGGGCGGCGTTGATTGTTTTCCATCCAGCTACGTAATTGCTCGTTTGCCTCCATATTCCATAAAAAAACTCGCGTCTAGCAATGTGTTCAACCGATCTCCATTTGTAACCATGGTTATGTTACATACGGTCACAGGCTCTAACTTGTATGTTTGTAATTTTTTAAAGTCAGACTCGAATCTAGGTCAAGTACTAACAAACGTTTGAAACGATCAAAATACTTCATTTACTAGTATTCCCCTACAGAATAATAAGCGTTGTCTTTGTTTTGCAAAATGACAATATAGCCCAAGGGAGAAACCACTTTCTAAAGACAGAGGCTACCCAGGATATGTATGATGGCACTCGTAAATAAACACGCTTTTAATCAATACATCAAACAAAACACCCACAACAGCAATAATAATTAAAAGCGTATGATTATATGAAATATTTGCAGAGGACCAAAGGGGTCGAATCTATATGCCCGAGGCGAGTGCTCTATTGCATAAGTAAGACATAGTTTCTGTAATCCTACGCCCTTCTGTAATCCTGGTCCGTAAGATGATGATTGCGTCCCATTTTAGTTTACAAAAGGTAATCCTTAAAGGCGAAACTATTGGGATATTTCCTCGTTTGATAGGAAGGTAGTTAGTGTTTACGATGTAAATTTGTCTCTAATATTATAAACCTCTTTGATTGGATATGTGGAAAGTTCGACAGGGATAAGAACTTTATGTTTTGAAGTTTATATCAAGCAGAGGTAAATATAATAACACTATACATATAATGATTTTAATTTATAATTCATTTTACATACAGTAATGTACAATGAATTACAAACTAAAATCATTTTTCAAACATCAAAAATGTGTTTTTCCGTTGGGTTTAGTTCCAAATAAATCCACTAAACCCAACGGAAAAACACACATTATTAATTTTCTGTTATTGTTTTGCTTGTCGCGGATCTTAGCTAAGTAAAACTTTTGACTGTCCATATAGTGATGGATTTCCGCAAAGTGACGCCTGACTCCATTAATAAACTTTTTTAAACGTTAAATCAACCAGATTATCTTGTTTGTTTTTCCATTAATAAGTTCAAAAATTTTAAACATTACAGAGAAATTTTAACACGATAACATAATAGAGCTCATGCCCTGAAAGTTCACCCTTTTGACATAATTTAATGAGGATTAAAAATGAATAATATTAAGGTGTATTCTAAAAACGTAGATTCAAAATTTACAAGATTATTTATAAATTTAAATAACATACTTTCCCACTGTTGGACAAAGGCCTCTTCCAAAGTGCGCCACCTAGACAAATATTAGGTCACGTATTTTTCTATAATTTTATATATATTCACCAGTCTTCGCCAGCCACCCTGCGCAGATCGTCGTTCCGTTTAGCCCCCGGCTTAATGAAGCGACGATCTAACTACGTTTGTCCAAATCCACCGTAGCACTCGCCCAGTTCAACCGCTGTCGTCGAGCATGGCATTCTATGTCAAATATCACTTCAGTTTGGATATGCTTCGATTGATAACCAATCGATTATAATAGGTTTAAAAAATAAACTTACAATAAATTATTTGGAGAATTCATTACATAGAGTTTTCTATTCTTTATTAGAGACCCTCATCAGAAAGCGTTATTTTATCAAAACACGCATTGTCTATCGGAGTATCTGTTTTTGTAGGCCTCAGCATGTTCCCGACATCATAATACGCGCGGCCTCTTCAAGTATAAAAGAGCATTTCACTGCGAACGCTCACGTCGGATAAGGGTAACTTACAAAAGCCTTTTTAAAATACTTTCGGCGGGCATATGGCGTTGTGTAATGAACCCGAGTTCACCGTTCTTTATAAAAATTGAGATTCCAACTGCGGTTTTCAAGTAATTATTCTGATTGCTTTTTACGCTTGTTGAGTTGTTCCTATTTTACTACACTAATAAATTATGAAATGGCCAGACGTGATTTTAATTACATGAATACATTTAACTTATGTATGTATTCAAAAGTAATTTTAGATATGATGATTTAATAAGAATTAAGTGTATGTATAATTATTACTTTACATTTATATTAAGTATATGATATATATTGATAACTCCAATGGTGTGGTGATGTACTTTTTCTATGTCAAACGTCGTGGGAACGATTCACGCATTAGGAACAATGTATGTTAATCTACAGGTTAATTTATTTAGGGTATGGTTGTACTTGTCGTTTGTTTGTTTATGATTAGTACTACAACTAATCCTAGTGTTGAGCTGTGAATATAAAATATTTTATTATTGACATTTTTATTTCGTCCTCACAACTTTGTCTGAAATTTCGTTTACTCAAACATTTAAACAATGATAAAAATACATTGGCCTGTATATATGAAAATTTGAGGAGTTTATTATAGCCTTTTTTAATTTTTTATATAACATATGGAGTTCAACACATAAGTATTATTATTATATTTTTATATATTAATATTTATATTAGTATTAGTAAACTTCCTCACTTTGTCTTCATTCACAATAGAGCGTATAGTAATGCGTAACTGAAAATAAATTAGAATTTATTTTAGTTGCTGCTCTGGTATTTTTACTTAGTTATATATCTTTTTATATATATAATAACGTACATATATATCTTACTAGTTAATTTAACATGAGTGAAATGAATTTCAAACGATTCTAAATTTAGATATTTCGATCGCCGAGTTTGTATGAAGAGAGCGATGAGTGTGGATAAAGCATAGAAAGAGTGCCGAGATCGTAGCAAATGGAGATCTGTGGTCTCTGCCTACCAATACGGGAAACAGGCGTGATGATATGTGGTTTATAGGTATGTGATTTATATATCTTAATTAAAAAGGCTCACCCCAGTTGTTTATGTTTTTCTTTAATCTAAGGTAAGCATAAACAAATAAGTCAACAGACAATTCCAAGCACGAGTATCCTCCGTACATTTGATAAACAGGAAGCGAATCGTTTTGCGTAAAGGCAAAAGCGGGAGAGACGCGGCGGGTGGTTTAATATCCCACAGGAATAAACTGCAATTTCACTAGTACCAAGAAGGCAAACAAAAATATTATGAAAAGGCAATAAGAATAAAGCAGCCTGCAAAAACTCCAGACACCACTTATAATACTTTACTGTAAATAGTGCTATAACAATTTAATACTCTGTGGGGTTAGTTTGTTATAGTTTATGGCAAGCTGTTTGTGCATATTGCTCATAAACAGTATATTTATTGTTAAGTCTGTTATATTTTTAAAGATGAAATTGGGTCCTACAAAATTGATATTAGTTTTAACAAAGCCTTTTTACAAATGATCAGAATGTTTATATTATTTCCGTGTTTAAATATTTACTTAACATGGCTATAAAAAGATTTTCGAGATAAAATGAAATATATGCCATGATAAACTGGGCATCATTTTTATTGCCGAGCAGACAAATGTGCATACGAGTCACCTGGTGGTAAGTTATTAATTAATCATAAAATTAATAGTAAATTAAATTAATAAATATATTTAAAACATATATATAACACATATACGTTGAAGTATTTTTTACAATAAATGTTTATATGCGTTAATAGTTTTGGAGTTTAGCTTCATTATAAGGGCGCCAGTCCAATAAAGCTAACGTAGAAATTCAAAATCTATAAAAATAAATATCATCGATAACGTTGAAGATTAATATCTAAAATTGTAATAATCATTTCGTAGATTAAAACAAGTTGAAATAAAAGATATTTGGCATTTTTTATTTTAATTGTTAAGTATTATATTAAAATATAAAAAATATCGAAGAATGATCTTGTTTCACACAAAATTAGGTAATTCGAGTCTTTTTATACAATTGCCACTAAAATAGGATTACTTGTAGATGACAAATATTGGAGGTCGTCGACGTACACGGCGTCATCCGCACCTCATCAAAATATCACGTTACAGAATCACAAATTCATTCCGGGGCGCCAATTATCCGAGAGCGTTCATTTTCCGACTCATTCCCCGGTGTAATGATCGCGTGGTGATTTTGACAGTTCCTCAGCCCACCGCCCTTTTAACAGAAGCAAGTTTCATTACGCGAGCGATTGTTCGCTCAAATTTAAAGGTTTAAATGCAATTGATGATTTTTATATGCAATGTATGAGGACAAAGAGTGACGAAAAAGAAACCTATCCTTAATATGTACTTTAAGTGTATGCACAAGCAGACATATATTGCTGTCCTTGTCTCAAGCGCAGTGTCATGTGTTTATACAATGACGATTAGTCAGTCAATTGTGTTCCTACATAGAACGGTCGTTAAACTTCATCTTTTTGCTTATGCTCAATATTTTGGAAAAATTATGTTTATAAGCTCCAGATGTAATGCGTCAACGTGAAGTTTGAGGCAGTATGACTGGATTAGCTTGTGGCGTAGTTTGCCTAGAATATTTTTTTAACAACAAGGAAAGCTATACGTTTTTAGAAATTTTGCGCTGCTTGGTACCTGGCTATATATTCACCATAAGAGACCCCGGTTAGATAGATGCCTATATCAAACAGTTGTTTATTTATTGAATATTATGTACAACTTGATGCGTAGAAATCGGATGTGTGTAACCGAATATCGGTCTAGATTGCTTTATGGGAGGCAGTAGGCAGTAGTATTACAGTAGTGGACTTTTAAGAGAATCAGTAGTATTTTCAGACTTTGCAGCAGTGGTCTTTACAGACTTATTTTTTATGATGACGATCATAAAAATTAAATAAAAATGATTATATTTCAAGGTTTTTCGAGGGAACAGCGAACGAGCAAAAGCTCGTCTATTTTGAAATGGTAAATTCCATTGTGAGGAGGGTGACATGAATGCAAATGTGACTCGTTAACATGCATTGCGCGAAGTCGGCCGCCTAATTAGCAGAACTAACGGTGGCTGGGCTTAAGATAGATATCATTACGAGAAATAGCCGTGAAAATTTAGGTATCATTGTTATATTAACGGACGTGTCGCATATGCACAATTGTATGTCATTTTATTCAAAACAGAAACATAACAATTAAATTTATGTTATTAAATTTAAATTTAACAATATGTATTTTATAAAGAACTATTTGGCTCAGTAGTGAAACCTCCATTTTAAGAGTCAATGTCCTTAGGGTTCGATTCTCGCGTCGGAATATAGCGTAGATGGCTTACACGTATTTATTTTGAGTCTTGTTGCCCCGCCTATCCTCTTTGGACAAGCCTGTCCATTCTTCTTGGAGTATGAACACCCATTTCCAACATTGGGATCTATAGGGGATGTGAGTTCAACTGAGCTTATAATGGTTCAAATTATGGTAGAGCATATAAAATTATATTTCTCAAATATTCTTAGTATTAAAAGTGCAAAACTGAAATCACAGCTAATATAATTTTTGTCTTTATGCTTTGCGTCCGTCTAAATACGGACTTGTTTTTGATGACGAATAGCTGGTATTGAAATCATTTGAAAGATAGATATCAATCTATCTTAATATATATTTGTGTCTTAAGTATTAGGAACACGATATCATAATATTGGATTGGGTAACAAAAAATATAGAACTATAGCGTAGCACAACTCAATGTCTTCATCTGTAGAGCGTAAGGAATTAATATTTGTTATCGATGATTTTGATTGTTAAAAATGAACATCAAAAATGTCTGTCATTGCTTTGAAATTTATTTTATCATAGGTCCAATTTTTTATTTATCACGTAATGTTGGAATATTAAAAATAAAATTGAACAAAGTAAGATTGAATTAGTTTTGAAGAAAATATTTTATTTGAAAATTAATATCCAGATGAGTGACTGTCCAGTGCAATCAATGACTCTTTCTAGAATGTTACTATATATTATGGTAATGCATATAGCATTACCACATTATGCATTACCACAATGTAAAATTAGCTACATTTAGCGCTATTAACCGAACCGAACAAATACCACGTTGAAGCCCTCAAAAACAAGTTTAAACGTTTCCTAAAGACCGGCAATGGTTTTGCAATACTTTTTTCTGATGAAGCAAATTTGAACATATGTAAGACATATTTATTAGTTAATAAAGAATAGATGACGAGGTTCTTCGACATGTCAATTAAAAACGTAAACTTTTGCAGACGTCAAAGGTAGAAAAGTTGCTTATCTGGGTCATATTATGAGACATGACAGGTACAAATTGCTGCAACTGACTGACAGACTGAACTCACTGATGATGAGAAAAATCGTGGGTAAAAGACAAGTTGGTCGAAAAAGAAAGTGTTGCCTACGTAATATCAGGGAGTGGACCGGGATAGCGAGTGCTCTAGAACTGTATATAGAAAACTACATATATAGAAGTTATCGATAGAAAGAATTTGTTTTTTTTCATGAAACTCTAGTTGATCTGCAGCAGGAGGGCTGAGTGTGCCTTGCTATTTATTCATAGCTACGCCTACCTTGTTAAACATCGTACTTAGAATTAATAACAAGATAACTAGCACAAGTAAAAAACATTAGTAAATAAGCAAATAAGCTTCTTTGAAGAAATATTCTTCTAAATTTTACATATATTTTGAAGATCATTATAGTAACAAGTTAAAATAAATCCAAAAAATTATATAACTTTCAAATTTATTGAAGTGGCCGTTAGGAGACGCAGTTAAATTAGTTCTTCAAGATTCAGAAAACGTTGGAGCAAGTTTCTGCCCTCATTACCTCCCCCACCCACTATCCTGTATCCGTCTCGAGCGTTCACGAGAGGAACGGGCATACATTAGAAGTTTCCCTACACATTCACTATATCATCCGAGTTTGTTATAATAACTATACATATATTTTACATTTATTTCAATATGGTTTGGACATATACAGAGGATGGATGCAAGACGACTGGCAAAAGGAATTTACCTTGCGAATGTGGATGGAAGGACCCGAAGAGGAAGACCACGAAAAACGTACCTTGACCAAATTGCTAACCTTTTTAAGAAAGGCCAGGTCAAGAGTACCCTCAACCGGCGGGCTTGCATGAGGAGAATAATGAGTGTGGAGGAAGCAAGGGAAGTATGCCGAGATCGTAGCAGATGGAGATCTGTGATCTCTGCCTATCCCTACGGGAGACAGGCGTGACGATATGTATGTATGTTATTTCAATAATAGTATCGATGAATCTACGTCATGAATATCGCCATGAATTGTTAAATTGTCTGTTACACTGTTTTATACGCAAAATGTAGGAATCCGGAGGTGTATTTCTTTTCCTCTTTTTATTTCCCTTTCTCTTATCTTCCGTCTTCTCCTTTTATTATTCACATCTAACATTTGGGTGAGCAACGCATTTGCAGTTCTGTTGGTGATGCAGATGTCCATGGATAATGGTGATTAGCTAACATCATATGGATTACCTGTTTTACTCGTTTGCTTACTTATTCCATACATAACCTTTATCTTGCTTCTATATATAGTTTTAGGACATCATCACTTACATCTGTCATTTTCCGATTTCTCAAATTACGCATAGAAAATCCGAAACTCTTCGAAGGTAAATAAAACTTACATTATAAATTTCGTTTAAATTGGTTTACTTGTTTTTGACGATGATCTAGAAAAACTGTCAACATACAAATATTATATATATTTTTATAAAGAGGGGTTTTCAAACCAATAAACTATCAAATAAAATTTATATTTAAATATACGTAAAATTTATTATCATCATCATCAACAGCCTGCAGCAGTCCATTGCTGGACATAGGCCTCGCCCATGGAGCGCCACCTAGCCTGATCTTCGGCTACACACATCCAGTTTCTGCCAGCCGCCCTGCGGAGATCGCCGCATCATCTAGCCGGGGGGCGTCCCACACTACGTTTACCGAGACGTGGTCTCTACTCCAGCACTCGCTTGCTCCAACGATTGTCGGATCTCTTACAAAAGTGACCAGCCCATTTCCACTTTAGTTTGCTAATTCGAAAGGCTATGTCGGTGACTTTAGTTCTCTGGCGGATTTGTTCATTCCGAATCATATCTACCAGTGAAACTCCGAGCATAGCTCTCTCTATAGTAAAATTTATAATATCTTTAAAAACATATTCGAATATTGAAAGTGATACTTGTTCCAATATAAAGGACTTTAACAAATATATTACTCAGTTTCCACTAAAACGTAAGTGTACTCGAACTTAACGCATGCGAAATTGAACTATTCCAGGGAAGTAATTGACTTTACAGACTCCTCTGTGTTGTATTATAAGAGGCAATAGCTAATCTACATCTTCAAATAGAGTATAACAGTAACTCATAGCCATAAGCTGACCATTATTGTTGAACTCTGTTTTCGTTTAGATTGTTTGCAAATGGAACTGTTAGTGATGAAAGGGTACGTTTGTTGTGGTTCAGTTTACGTTGGGCGTGTTCGTACTACGCACTTGTCTGTCAGCATAAGTAATTAAGTTACGCAATAGAAATGAAGGGTCTTGCGCTATCTCGAACAGGTAATTAGCTTACGAGTCAATTGGTTTTCTCATTGTTGTTGAAAGTGAACAAATTGGTACTTTAGTGTATAACACATTATCATTTGAAATATTAGCTTTCATAACTCTGATGAGTTTGTTGCGTCACAGCACTTATATAGTGGCGACTCAGTGACGAAGACCTAATTAACTCAGTTGTGAAGTTAGAGCTTCAATTTTGCATTGGAATTTTCCGCCAACTCAAACAAGCGAGATACGTTAATGTTAATTCCTCCAGAAAACAGTCGTCCCTATACTCAACAAGTAGGATATAATTAGGCTATAAAAATAGTAGGCAAGTAGGATATAATGACTATCTAATGGGCTCAGTGGCGAAGATATCCGTTTTAAAATCATTGGTTGCGTGTTTATTAGTGGTAGAGCCACGCTGCAGACGAATACTTTGTCAAGAATGGTATATAATTTGTCTATAGCATGAATGGGCCGGATTGCCCGGGGAAGTATCACACTCCCGCAAAAAACTGGCGTCTGAGTCGTAGCTTAGCTACCGCGCTTCATACGGTGAGCGGCTACATAATATCACTCTCCTTAAAAGTCGGCCACTCTTCCGCACTGCCTATGGTGCTGCGGAATGCCATAAACAATGGGCGGCGTTGATTGCTTTCCATCAGGTGATACGCCTGCTCGTTTGCTTTCCTATCCCATTAAAGAAAAATTCTGCATCGGGAATATTTGTGTGGCCGGTTAAGTCCATTCCCATAGAAATCGGCAGGCCCCGTGCCCAACAATGAACCATGTATGGGGTGTCGAAAAAAGATTCATTGATATTTTCCGTTAACATCAAATTAACCTGCTCAAAATTATAAAAACTAGTTTATAACAATAAAATTACTTTTTTATTAATACTTTTTTCAGACAGATGTGTTTAATCAAGTTGAACATTATTTTATTGTATAAGCGTGTGTATATAAGTATTCAAAATTATAGAAATTTCTTGCCCTTTGAAGTTTGTTGTGAAATTCATTCTATTCTCCATTGTGAAAAGGGTGCAGAAACAAAGTGGCCTTTCAATATTGCGCACGCGGTTGCGGACCCTTTTGCCAATTATTATAATTAACTGTAAGAGGAAGTGACCTCCCGGGCTTTAGGCGAGGGGCGGGTAACTAAGTAATAACGTCCATTTGAGAAGATTGATGCCAACAAGACAACTGCCTTAAGACAATATGAGTTGTTACAAAGTTACTTTATAACTACTCTAGAAACGTATGGATACACCTCAGTTATAAGAACAAAATTATCTCTTTTTACAAAATTTTGACAAACGGGTATAATATAACCTATCTAAGGAAAAGAGGCAAAGGTGAAATGTAAAATTTTGCAGAAAGTCAACAGTAAAAAGGTGCTTACCTGAGATATTCATATGCAGGTATAGTGTGACGCGACAGGTACGAAAAAAGCATCCGAAATATACGAAAAAGACATGACATTATTGGCTCAGTGGCGAAAATACCATGTTTGGAATTCCAAGTCTGAATGTTTCGCATCCAATATGCGTAGTAAGTTATTATTAATTCCTCGAGAAATAAATGCTAAGCTCACGTGTGCTCAATATTGGGATACATATGTATGTATGGGCTATTAAATACTAGTTTATCCGAGAAAGAAGTGTTCTTGTAAATATGGGAACAAACATACTCCAAACTGTGATTACAGTGTTTGGTCCAATGTCTAACAGCATGTATAAGCCGTAGCAGTCCATTGTGCTACGGCTATTATGATGTCCTGATACTGATGAAAGCACTAATTTGTGTCTTCCTGTAAGCTATCCATATAATATATATATCCATATCCATATACATATATATATATATATATATATATATATATATATATATATATATATATATATATATATATATATATATATATATATATATATATATGGATTTAGAAATATTTTTTCCGAGCCTGATAACCCCCCAATCCGCATTTCCTTTCCTGCCCTTTCCTTTCTTCGCTATCCTTTCCTTTTCTCTCCGCCAATCCACGGTCTGCCGGGCCAATGGATACGTGGCTTGGGGCGAGCTTAGTCGTAAGCATGCCGACCGTCCCGGGATCGGACTACCCCGGGTACTATGGTGCCTTAACTCAGCATGCAGGGCTCTGCTGGGGCTGACCTCCATCCTCCCTTGCGACTCGTGGGATGCACTAAAACGAATTTAATATACCTAATTTGTTGAAAATGACGGCGACGTGGTTCGCCACCCGTCACGTCCTGATACTCACGAGGGCGAAAAGCGATTAATGGAGAACCGTTTCGCTGCGATAGTAGCGGATGGAGCTCTATGGTCTCTACCAACCCCTGTGGGGAAGAGGCGTGAATATATAAAAAAAAGATTTAAAAAAAGGTTTTATGGCTATATCTTAACCAAAGATTCTACAGACGGACAAATATTTGTAAGATCAAGTTGGTTCATTACTAGATTTATTTGCGTTTTATGATGTTGAATGTGATTGAGTCTAAACAAGAGAAATGAATTCGCTGAGCAAGTGAACTTTGGCTCGAACAACCGCTAATAAAACGTGAACCGATCAATGTTGGCTTCTTGAGTGGAAAACTTGGGATTGGCGAAGCAAAAATTTCCCAGCAAATGTTTGGTCTAGACGAGTTATTAAAAATTTATTTTGTAGGAACTTGATTTATTCCGGATCGGACAGTTTATTTGTGTTTCGAATTCTTCAAGTTATTTAAAATTCATCGAGATGAACGAAATTTTTCTTTCATAGAAGTAATTACATAAATTTATAAATGCAGTTTTTTTTTAAATATAATTAAAATTAAATTGAAATTCGTTATTTTTCAACATAAGATATTACATTTAATTTGTCAAATTTCAGCTCGCCCACAGTCAAACTTCTACCAACTTTTGATAACGAGGTTCCTCTATAAGAGAAGAAAAGGCAAAAGAAACTCCGAAGGTATCTTCATTTTGGCCTTTTATTATTTTTTTTTCATAATGCGGTGATGTTTACAAAACAAACTTCATAGATAGTCTCACGAATAACCAAGAAAACGTTCAGTTATTTAAAATTAAATTACAATTTAGTTCCAATGAGCTAGTAGGAATATTTTATTTATAATAATAATTATAAATAAAATATTCCTACAACTCCTGTATATTTTGCCCCGCCCTATTGATCTGTATATTGCTTAATTATTAAAATATTTTTTAATGATTAATGTAAATAGTCCAAAGACAGAATATTCAAAGTTACATATATAACTGTGCTAAAAGTTAGATAGCTAAATGGTGCCATGTCTAAATGATGTTCCTAATCATATAGACCTTTTTTTGTTAACTAATACTTTGAAACCGATGAATTTGTTTTATTTTAAAAAAATATTTATATTATAATAAAGTAATAGATATTAATACCGTAAATTAAAGATACGGAAGCAAAGTGGTAAACCACTCAATTTGCGTAAGCGAAGTAAGCTTAATCCACGGTATTCTTCTAAGCCTTCTATCATTTTTTTTTTTACAATTTTAAGTAAAGAATGAAGCAACGTGTGTCCTGGAGAATTTTAAAGGATTTGAACTTTGCCAATCCAGATTGAAGACTTGTGGCAGACTGTTCCCCATACCTTCAACTAATTGTAATGAAAAGCCTCTGCAGCAATGATTATAGTATAAGTTTAGTATTTTAAAGAAAGAATTTATAGAAACCCTTTTTTAAATATAACTAGAATTATTAACTAATCCGTGTAGGCAATTATGTTATTATTCGGAAAAACAGTATCGTCCATTGAATAAATACCAACCGATAAGACGTTGGATTGCTTATGGTGTGGATTTTCAATGTCTATGGCGTTGTTTGCTTTTCATCAGGCGACATACATGCTTTTAGGTTACCTATCCCATATAAAAGAATAATACGTAGTATCTATGACTGTACAAGAACTCGTAAGTTTTCAGCTTCAGCGTCGTAAAAAACCTCATAAAAATCTCTTTAGTTAAGCTATTGTCACTAACAAAACATGTTACCATATAGTGATCAAATACTTCTTGTTGATTTTAGTGTCGTTAGATCTTCAAAAATAAAGTTAAATCCTTCGCGATCAAGTATTCAGGCGGCAACCGTTCTTCGTTAGGCCAGGACCGCCCTTTACCTGCGCTGCATATGTTACAAAACTACACACATACAAAATCTTGTTTTCGCAGTTTTTCACAAAACTAAATCCCGTTCGCTTTGTTTATTTGCTGCCATTTGTCGTGCACGTGCGTCAAATCAAATTTGCTCTGATTTACTGTTTATAGACAACTGTTAAAGGAAACATTGTTGTTATTCGGAATACTTTGTTGCTCGTGCAAGTTTTGGTCTAGACTCCTTATTAGTGGATCAGTTCAACTAGGAAAGTACTACGCCCTCACCCCGATGTTACCGCGTTTTGTACCTTAAGTGCAGGTATCCGGAGGTCCAATTCATTTCCCTGACCTTTATTTCCTTCTCCCCTTCCGATTACTTTCTTTTTTCTCCTAATATATACATCTTTACCCTAAAGTAAGCGACGTATCTATAGTGTACCAGGTAGCCAGCTTGCTCGTTTGTGTCAAATAATAAAAAAACAAATTAATCAAAAGGACTTTCAAGCAAAGGGCCTAGAAGTTGCAGGCTAGATCAAAAATAAAAAACCCTCAGTCCTGCTAGCCCACTGAGATGATAAAAGTCGCATTATAAATCTTTCTGGTTGGGCTTTTGGGCTGGGTTTGGACTATGAGAGAGGTCCTGCATTCTTCAGCAAGGTTCCGCCGTGGACTGAGAGGAAGACGTTAGCATCGTGTTTTACAGTCTGCCAACACTGCTTGTGTCGGTATTCCTTTCACTTCTAACAATATATTAATTTGACCTCAATAATACTTTCAAATATATGAACTGCGTAGTTTGAATTCGGTAAGACTGCATTTTATCAAAATCATCTCAGAATTATAATTCAGATTAACGATTTCAATTTAAAATGTTGTTTCTTTATATCAATACGTAGTTTTTTAAAAAAAACTTGTTTCTTGTGTACATACATAATTCGATTTCTTGGCATTACTTTTTATTTTGTTTCAAGAAAAATCTAAACAAATATAAAAGTTAAAAAATATTTTATACTTGATCAGTGGTAAACATGTTTTACTATAAGCGAAACTTAAATAAATTTCAACAAAAAGTGTTTGAGTAAACTAATTTCGTAAAACTTTTTAAATTATTCCATATAACTTTCAAACAAAAATCTTTTGTTTAGATACGAGAAAACTTGAATACATCAGTGTTTCGTGCGTCTAGTACCAGCCATAAATAAAACGTAGTCGCCGGCTACGTCGTAGAATCGTAGATTGTAGCGAAATCGTTAAAACAACTCACCTTACATGTGGACTCACTCGACTGAGCATTTGTTTGGAAAGGCAAAGACAATAATATTATTGCGAACAAATATCTCAATATGCCAAAACTTATCACGTATGCGCATTTTTAGTAAAGAAATGAGAATGATATTTATACAGAGAAAATGACTTTCTGTAATAATATACTTTATCTGACAAAAAATAAATTATATTTATTTCTTCAAAGCGTCGGCAATGAATTGAATTGAATTGAAACTTCATTTGTTTTACGAGTAAAACGACCCAGATGAGGGAGTGGCGAGGTGACGCTTTCTGAATCAGGGGCCACGGGTTTAATTTCGCACCTTTATTATAAATATTTGTGTAACTTACAGGTATTTATTTCTAGTCAGAATATTTTAACTTGTCATATACATATGTATGTTTATAACGGCATCAACAACACATGGAATCTTCACTTGAAGTTTCATATACTTATATGAAAAACATTTTATTTATAGTTTTATAATAGTGGAATTGCCTAATTGATGGGTTTCGCGAATAAAGAATGTATGTAAGAATGTATGTAAAGAATGTAATATATATGTAATAAACGAATAAAGGATTTGGGTTCGATTCATTTTACATTGGGCTATCTCACGTCAACATGCACAACACTTTTCTAGCCCAAACATTATTATCTCATTTGTTATCGATATATATATATAAAAATGGAGATCTAATTTGTTAGTCTCACTAAACCTCAAAAACGGCTTGACCGATTTGAATATTTTTGTATGTCGTTCGCTCTAATATAGGAAAGGTTTACGGATAAAAAAATATAGGGAAAACATTAAAGAACAGCTAAAAAATGAAAAATTCTTTTTATTACTTTTACTTCCAATTATTTTCAACAGATGGCGTTCGTCTTCACGACTTTATCGTCTAACTGTTGTTAAATAAAACTAACGTTGTTTTTGTGCAATGCGAAAACTATTGCATACTTAAGTACTAAGGATACCAAGAAAAGATAAGCCTGCCGGGAGTATCATTTTCATTAATTTTTAATTTATAAATTGTAGGTGAAACAAAGTGTACTGGGTCAATTAAAAAATCTGACAACATATTATAAGAAGTATTAAAATTATGTACAATAACATGAGTGTAGAGCGAATTTTAAACTAGCAATGTTATTATTTTATTAGATTCTCTCTCTCTTTCACTCCTTGGTTTATTTTTTAAAATACTGAAATATTTATGTTACTGTTAAAAAAATACGCGCTGTCAAAATATTCACGTTGATTTTTAAAAAATATCCTTTCATCTTATCGCTAACTAAAGTTTTCCGCTAGGCGTGTACGCTGGCTGTAAACGGCTCCAAGATTTGCATGTAATTATCATTTTTGATTCTCTCTTCTTTTGTGTAAATACCGTCTAAAAGGTAACACCGTAAATGACATAATGCGGCAAAAGATACGCTGAATTATTTATACGCTAATACGTTCCTCGAGCCTCGCTTTACATCTTCGTTCAACGTTAAAATACCCTTCGATGGATATTACTTTTGGGGATTTTTGTTGCCTAAATAAATTATTACATTTGACTAAGAACAGGTTTTAATGAATTTCAAGTGGGTTCGCAGTAATATGATTTCCCATTTCGTTTTGTTGTCACAACGATATGAAAGAGAATTCGTTTAGGGCTTTTCAACCTACGCGTGCATATTTGACGAGTTTAAAATTCACCAACGTAATGCATTCACGTCATTTCAACATTTCATTTTAAGTATTAAGTTACAATTATTATTTCAATAAAAATTCTTATTTTAGTATTAATTAAACTTTGAAAACTAAAACTATGGATTATTGTCAACTAATTATATACAATATATAATTAGTTGATTACAACAACTGTTATATCTGTCTATATATTTAGTTCTAATATAGTATAATAAATGTCCTATCTATCAATGAAGAATTAAATAAAATATAAATATTTCCTTTATTTTATTTACTTTCTAAATTATATTTAAATTTATTATTGTCAATCATAAAATTAAATGTATGATATTTTTCCGACTATCTTTATTATATGCTACTTGTATGAAATTTTATATCTTCAAACAAATTTATTTTCTTCAAATATTCCTCTTAAAATTAAATTACTATTCATCTAAATGTAAATATTATATATAAATTTTCTGCTATCAGATAATACTCTCAGATTACATTTTTCTACTTATGTTTCATTGTTATACTGTACATATGGATTCATCGTCAAACTTGAATTTGAATATTTTTATCAGTATTTATCCTTTTAATAACTCAATTTAATTTTATAGAAATCTCTAAGTATGAATATAAGGAATAATGAACTATAATATGCTGATAATTAATTAATTACATCATAATTTGATATATAAAAGAGTAGAGACAGTGTTTTTATAAATATGAGCAATAAAATAGTACACAAAAACATTAGCTCCGTATAAGCGGAAGTGTTGGATAACCATACGAAGTTATTTACCATTGTATAACATCGTAAAAACTTCAATTGTGGATTAAATTGTAAATCAAAATATTTGGTCCAAAGTAACATTATATGTAAGGAGGCAAAACTGGAAAGTAATTTCTGTAAAACGAGCCTAAAAATCAAGTTTGACGTTCAATTCAAACGTCATCGCTGCCGCCCAGTATTGTGTTTGACATGAAAATTACTTGGTCGGAAACGTCGTAGGGCGTCAAATCGCAATTGGTTTTCACTTTACAACATAAGACTGCGTGCTTACAAAATGCAGGAGGAAATGACGGGAAAATTATATTGTAACATTTTGTAAAAAAAATTGGATTTTTTATTTTATTTTTCAGTCTATTAAATGCGCGATTAAGATCTAGGACAGACTGTCCATATCAAAGAGCTTTAATTTTCAAGTGTATTTTCTAATGGTGCATCCTGCTGCTATAAAGCACTGCCTTTTACAATGTAAAATATTGTAAAAGGCATTAAGGTACAGGATTAATCAAGTATGGCACCCACTTTGTAAAAAAACCAAAGGCTGTTTCTGTTCCGTTACGTACTCTTATATACATACATATATATATATATATATATATATATATATATATATATATATATATATATATATATATATATATATATATATATATATATATATATATATATATATATATATATATATATATATATATATCAGCCCGCGGCAGTCCACTGCTGGACATAGGCCTCACCCAAGGCGCGCCACCTAGCCCGATCTTCGGCTACACGCATCCAGTCTCTGCCAGCCGCCTTGCGCAGATCGTCGCTCCATCTAGCAGGAGGGCGTCCCACACTACGTTTGCCGAGTCGCGGTCTCCACTCCAGCACTCGTCTACTCCAACGATTGTCGGTTCTCCGACAAACGTGTCCAGCCCATTGCCACTTCAGTCTGTTAACTTGAAGAGCAATGTCGGTGACTCTGGTTCTCCGGCGAATTTCTTCATTTCGAATTCTGTCCACCAGAGAAACCCCGAGCATAGCTCTCTCCATAGCCCTCTGAGCGACTTTGAGCTTGGCGAGGAGACGGACTGTCAGTGTCCACGTCTCGGCACCGTAAGAGAGTACGGGCAGGACGCACTGGTTGAAGACTTTTGTCTTCAGACTTTGTGGTATGGGCGACGAGAAGACTTGACGGAATTTCCTGAACGCTGCCATATTATATAACATATAACATATTAACATGTATATCATCACGCCCGTTTCCCTTAGGGGTAGGCAGAGACCACAGATCTTCATCTAGTACGATCTTGGCACATTTTCTTTGCTTCATCCAAACTGATCACTCTCTTCACACAAGCTCGTCAGTTAAGGATACTTTTTACCTGGACCCTTTTTTATAGGTGGTACGATAATTTTCTTTAATTATTTTTTTAGTAAGATTATTTAATTGATATGTATTATAATTATATTATCCAATTTAAGGTGAAACTTTAGAATACATGCGCGTTAGCCACTATTTAAGCCATACATATATGGCGGCATACTTTATATCGATAATTCAATGATCCAATTCACCTATCCAACGTAGCTTTTATGATAGAGTATTTTAATCTATATAAGCCATTAATCATTGTGAAGAGAACCTTGAAATATCTCAAGTACTTCATATTCAGTATCAAGATATTTCAACTTTCGCTTTAAATTGAAATTTATATCCGTACATAAAACTATAATAATTATAAACATAAATATGTTTCCATAGACCTTAAGGTACATGCATAGCTTAAAGTATATCCATAATTAAAGTTAATTTTTGTTGCTTGTTAATTAGAGTTACTTGAGTGCTTTAATTTAAGACATAATTGGCGCAGTTGTAAACACTTTCAGAGTCAATTTTTGTATCGAAATAAATTCGGGTTTAGTCTGCATCATTCATTTGGGCTAGTTCCAGCGTAGTAGGTAATTATCTATTCAACTTTTATTATCATCTCAGTAGTGAAACATATAAACAACAGTCTTCGCTTTCTACCGCTAGGTGTCAGCCTCCCCCAAGGCGCGCTACCTAGCCTAATTTTTGGGGTGTCACAACATTCGTTTATGCCAGCAGTCCTGAGCAGAACGTCATTCTATCAGGTCGAAAGACGTCCCAAATAACATTTGCCTGCACGTGGTCTTCATTCCTGCACTCGTCTCTGGTACTCCAAATGGGATATTTTTAGGACGTAGTTTTTTTAACTGATTAGAAATAAAATATAAAAGATTTTGGCACGCATGAAAAGTATTTTAATGAATAAATACATCATAATAAAAATATAACCACATTTTTAATGAACAACAGAATAGTGTAGATATATTAGAAATAAAATAAATTATACATGTGATAGTTTATCAAGGTCCACCGAAGCAGACTGCCGCTCCCGGCGGTGGCGACGCAGAAAAACTTATTTTACGATTTCCGTTTGGAAAACTGTCGCCTTATCGAACAGTTAGTAGGCGAAAAATCTATTATTTACGGCACTTGTTACAACTTGTTCGAGGAGCATCTATAAATAATAGAACGTTATTACTTTTACAGGATAGTTTTAAAAAACTATAGGAATATATTTGACATTGGATATTTTATGTATTTAAAGGCGTGCCAATTTAAGTTATCTCGTATTATATTATAGTTGGACTTTCAAATGAAAAGTGAATCCATTTATTATTTTGAAGATTAATTTACTACTCACTCTGAAGTTGGTTTCCAGCAAAAGTAGAACTTAGCCAGACGAGTCGCACTAAACACGTTGCAGCGAAAAAATCGGCTCCGTACTTATTAAATGCAAAAAATAAAAATAAAAACATTTGTAAACGCATTATATAAGTCGTTTTTCACTCATAAAATTTAGATTCTCTGTATGGATACCAATAGAAAAACACAAATTATTCACCTAAATTCATAATAAATACCTGTAGGTTAAAAAAGGAAATATCAATACTGATGCGGGACTCAAACCCACGAGCCTCGTTTTAGAAACCGAGCACTTTAACAATGCGCCACTTGGATCATCCATGGTAACACAAGTGGACTAGATCGACCGGGTAAGGTCGTAATTTCGTATGGTGAGTGCAGGGATCCGGAAAACCAATTCCTTTTCTGTTCTCTTATTTTCTTCTTTCCGGTTCATAACTTTTGTCTTCCTTTCTCATTATTTACATCCTTACCATAAGAAAGGCGATGCATCTGCAGTGCTCGTGGTACTGCAAATATTAATGGGCAGAGTTGGTTGTTCGTCATCGGATGAATCACTTGTTTGTTTACCTAACCCTTTCATAAAAATAACAATATAACAAATATAGTTATAAAAATATAGGATTATCGCCAATCAGAAAATAAGCCTTTAGATTTTGCCCTGACGAATTTTCCATGCGATAGACTCCCCGCTCCACATTGACACCGTACGTGTTACTTTTAACAAAGGGCCAATCCATGTGAAATGACACAGGCTGACAGCATCCAAACGACCACCGTCGAACATTATCACAAAATACCCTTAACTGGATTCGTTCATATAATATTCATGACGTGGTGCAATCTTTCAAAAATTGACACCTTTTTGCCGGAGCCACGGGACCCTCGGTGGGACGCGACGAACATGTTTTTTGTATTTGAGCTGGTGAATAAATTACACGAACAAATACCGTTCCGTGTTTTAGCGATTCTCATTTGTTAAATACAGTGTAAGATAAACACCGTGAGATGGTTAATTTATAAAATGAATATATGTCAACTGTACATATGAGTTTTTTTTTTTTTAATTTATATGTGTTCCACTATTGGGAATGTGGCTCTTTGATTTATTGGGGAGTACCATATGTGGATATACCATAGTATCTTAGCCATTAATTTTGGTTGTCGTTATAGGAGTATAGGTAATATATTTGTCGATAGAATAACTATTTTTAATAGTACACGGTCGCATACTTTCCATCTTTGGGCGCGTGTATTGACGCGATAACACCTCCATGGAGCGCCAGGTAGTTGAGGGGAAAAGTGGAAGATTTCCAATGCGGTGGACGGACCAATGAAGACCACTCTCAATAGCCCCCTGACATGAATGCATGAAGAAGGCAGCCGTGTATATATATATATATATATATATATATATATATATATATATATATATATATATATATATATATATATATATATATATATATATATATATATATATATATATATATATATATATATATATATATATATATATATATGTATGTATGTATGTGAATAAATTTTAAATTTTAGTAACTGAAGATAAAATGTGACAAATACCAATTAAAAAAACTCTTGTGCAATAATCCAATAGCATAATTTTATATAATAAAAATTACTTTCATTCTAGCTTATTTATAACATTTTAGAGTGTTTATTTATAAAATTTTAAGTAGATGTGATTTGATATTAAGAATCCACGGGAGAATCAAAGTCACCGATATAGATCTTTCAATTAAAAAATTAAGAGACTTGGGGGCACTTTATGTCTAACTGTGGACTTTGGGCTGCTAAAATCTCATTTTAATACTAAAATGCTTATTTTCATTCATACCGTTCTTTTTAAGAAAAATTTTAAAATTGATTTGCTTAAAACTGACTACATATAACAATTTTGACATCTGGCAATAAAATTAATTTATATTATTATGCATGTCATTGTTAATTGACTAAATTTGTGAACGCATCTTATGTAAAATTATTATAATATATGTTACCCTATTTAGTTAAAAATATAAAGTTAAAAATATACATGTTAATCAAATTTTATTTACTCTGATTCACTTTCTAATCAATCAAATGAAAGTAATTTAGAATTTATTCATCCATTAGGGGACGATTCGGACCACGAATACATTAGAGATATTGGTCAACACGACACGAGATGGGAAATTTTTAGAGGGTTGACCTATGTACACATTACTTAGTAATAAAGCTTTAAAACAAATAGCGCTCTCCCAAGAGAGATCTTCAGCGGGCTTGGAGAGTAGATCAAATAAGTGGGAGAGAGGTGAATACCGTCCTACGTCACTCCCGACCGCGTAACTCGAGTTGATTGTTTGTACAACGGACATGGATTTTTCCACTTGATTGTCTGATTTGATTTAGACGAGAGCCGCTTCTTAGATTGCCGAGTAAATAGATTGCTTTAAAATAGAGAGTTTAGAATATGCGAAAGCTTACAGTAGATTGCACTGATAATTGAACAGGGTTCGAAGAAATATGTGCTTTTCGTTTAAATATACATGTATAAACCGTGAATATCATTTTAAGCAAGTAAGCGTTTAATTCATATCTATAAAATCGCTTCAAATATATTTTGATATGGAAAAGTTAGGCTTATGAGCAAGCTGGTCATCATGGTAGCAAGAAATCACCGCTTGTTATGGATGGACATGTCCGCACATGGATAAGCATTTCTGTTGCCTATCATGTGTGCGTTGTTGATAAGGATGTGACGTAAGGGAAAGAAGGCAGTAATGGGAGGGTAAAAAGGCAATAAAAAGAGAGGAAAAAGGAAATGTGTTTGACACCGAATACCATATATCTATCGTACGAAATGCATTAACATAGTAAAATGGTACTACTCAACACCGATATTCTGTAAAAATGTGGCACTTCTCTCTCTTTGAGACTATAAGTATTTCATTTGCTGCAAGTACTTACTATATAAGGTAGACTTTTGTAAAAATGTTTTTATTATTACTAGAACTACTTAATAACCATTCTGCTGCTAGTTAATGGTGCAAATCAATATTTTAATGAAAGATGTGAACTCACCATCTTAGATCCTTACCAGCCGAACACTCATTGTATAAGAAGTTTTATAGTTTATATATAGTTACCAAATACTTTATTTATTTTAAAAATACATATTTAATTTATATTAAAAAATAGGTTCATATTTATTTTATAAATATTTGTTTTAAAAATACTTAATACTGTTTATATTTATAAAATAAATAAAAACATAATGAAGTAATTTATTTATATAACATATTCGTCTTATTATAAGATTTATTGAACTGTCTTATAACAAAAGATATTATGGGAGCGTAACAATTGTAGCAGTTGTGTACCCTTCGTAACGCTTTCCGACAATCTAGCGGCGACAAGCGTTTCAAATCTCCGTCATTGTCCACTTGTCATTAAGTTTTTGTCTTGCCTCCCCTTCCTTGAGTTTGGTTCTGCGGCTTATGTCAGCGTAAGTAGAGACGTGTGGGATTGTTTAGAATTTGTTTTATCAATAGTCATTTATACAGTTGTAAGGATATAATGAACTTTTAGCGAAATTCGGTTCGGAAATACGGTGGTAGTAATAATTAAATAGAAAATATATTATATTACTTTCAGTATTCTAGAATTTTTTATCCATCGCGTTACTTTGTTTTTTTTTTTTATATAGATAGATAAATTAATAGACAGTTAAGCATGTTTTTTGTTTAAATTTAAAAAAAGTACAGAACATAAAAAGTTGAAGACAATAACATATATTAAACAGTGACTACAATAAAAGAATAAAAACATGAAATAAATAATAATTATCCACAAAAATAATAATTACCCACATGCGCTTATGTGGATCGCCCAACAGGACGACGTCCTGTGGGGTGTCCCAGGTACTTCTGGAGAGACATGATCGAGGATGACTTGCGCAACCTTCAAGGCTGCAACTGGCAGGAGGTGGCGCAGGACAGGGCACGGTGGCGTAAGATCTGTTTGGAGGCCAAGAACCATTTTGGGTCGCTGCGCCAACAAAGTTAGTTTTTTTTTCTTACGGAACACTTATATTTTAGAAAATCTATTATCAGACCGACCGATTGGCTCAGTGGCGGGGCCCTCCGCCCGCGGAGTCAACGGTCGCGGGTTCGATTCCCGCATCGGAATAAATATTTATATGGATTTATAAATGTTTATTCCGCGTCTGGTAACCCCCCCAATCCGCATTTCCTTTCCTGCCCCTTCCTTTCTTCTCTATCCTTTCCCTTCCTCTCTGCCAATCCACGGTCTGCCGTGCCAATGGATGCGTGGCTAGGGGCGAGCCTAGTCGAAAGCGTGCCGATCGACCCGGGGTCGGGCTCCCCCGGGGACTATGGTGCCTTACCTCAGCATGCAGGGCACTGCTGGGGCTGACCTCCATCCTCCCTTGCGGCTCGTGGGATTCACTAAGACGAATTTAATATACCTAATTTGTCGAAAAATGACGGCGACGTGGTTCGCCACCCGTCACGTCCTGATTCTCACGAGGGCGAAAAGCGACCAATGTCGAGCCGTTTCGCTGCAATGAATGGCAGCGGATGTAGCTCTGTGGTCTCTGCCAACCCCTGCGGGGGATAGGCGTGAATATATATATAAAAAAAAAATAATTATCAGTAATATTCAAAATCGAAAATATATGAGTTTCTTTCTTCTTATTCGGATTCAAACATTTTGTATTATATATACACATATGTATTATATACACCACACACCACATTACGCAAATACTTTTCAAAAAAAATATTAGATCAACTTTATATGCAGATGCATTGCCTACCTTAGGTTAAAAATTTGAATAATGGAACGGGAAGAAGGATTTAATTGGAATAAAAAAAGGAAGTGATGGGTCCCTCCCAAGGAAATAAAGAAAAGGAAAAGAAATTAGACCTTCAGATTTCAGCTCTCACCAAACAAAAAGCAGTAACAGAATAATATTCCCGATTTAGCCTTGATTTAGATTTGGCTCTACTATTACTATATTTGTTATTATACATTTTAAAATTAAAATTTATTGAAGAAATTGTCAAAATAAAATACACATTCACAAAATTTGTGATTAATAATTATCAAAATAAAATAATAATTAAAAAATAACATAATAATTGACAAAATAAAATAATAATTAACAGAATAAAATAATAATTGACAAAGTAAATAATTCAGTTCGCTAGTTCACAATCCGCTGTGCGCTTATGTAATAACACCGCAAAGACTTAACGACGACTCGACGTCAACGACAAATGGACGAGGATTGACGTCACATTTATTTCGCTGACATCCGTTGTTCTTGGGCAGATTTATTTATTTCTGACAGAACTAGGAAATGCTATTATAATGGAAGTCACGGAGACAGTCTTTAATTTCCTATATTGTTATCATCCATTTCATAGAAGCTGTTAATAATGTATTATAATAGTTTTTTTATATAGTTTGACTATTGAATGTATTAATTTAGTGCGCACAACACAACCAAATAAAATATGGTAAACATATACACTACATGATACACTTCGCAAATCATAAGTATCCAATTGTCAATTTCATTGTAATTGGTAATAATAAAATGGTTATAAAAGTAACTTTCTACTCATTTATCGAAAACAGTTCCATTATCAGAACCGCGATAGCGAATGCGTGAACGAAGAAAGCGTGGAGTTCTCTTCATTTAAATTAACACAATAAACGGAGAATTATTAGACTAAAATTGTATTAGTGATAAAAAATTAGGTCATCGACGTAATTGGGTCAATGGCGAAGCTATAGTTTTAATAGTCAGTGGTCGCAGATTGGATTTGCAAATTGTAATAAATATATTAATTGCTTACAGGTGCTAATTCTAAGTTTGGATGCCCCTCCAATCCACATTGGTTATGCGTGGTGAGTTGTTATCCGTTTTTTCAGATGCTCATATCTTGCCCAATCAATACCCCATGTCCAACAGTGGGACACATATAGGCTGTAAAAAATAAGATTAACTTAGACAAATTTTCATTCTCTATGATTAAACATATTATTTTCTACAGTTACATTATGTTTTAATATAATAGAAATTTATAATTAAGACTATTTTTGGTTAAGTACATTGTTACATAAATAAAGATAGATATATTCTTTATAGTACACCAAAAACAAAATTAAACAATTATTAATTGTAAAAAATATGACGGAAGCTAATTTTTAGTCAGATAATAAAAAATTCTATTTAGTGGTATATAAATAAAAATTTAAAAAGGAATACGACAAAATTGCTTAATCATCATAGTCTGCAAGGTACGTCTATTCTAAAAGCGATTCGAATTATCTCGTATTCGCGAAAAACGCTGACGCACAACTAGCATCGTAAGCCGAAGATTGCTAGATGTGAAATGAAAGGGTGCACCGACAAAACTCTTTGTAAGCTAATATGAAATTTTAATAACTATTGATACATAAAAGAGTTATTATTCAAAAAGTTCAATTATGTCGATAAAAACAGTATTTTTATTTCTGGACCTGGAGTGTCCGCAATTTCGGTGAAGTTGGCGGTAACGAAACACGCTTGTTCAAGGTAAATGAGCATGTCCAAATAAGGAATCGCGCGCAGAGGACCCGGAAATCGAACACACGACCATTAACTACGAAAGGGTTAACTTCACCATAGAGCAAACCAGGTCGTCGATGTTATTAGTTTATTACAAGAAAAATCATATTGTCTATATAACAACTGTCCCATTGGATACATTTTTTGCCCTATATTGTAAATAATTTATTTAACTTTATGCCCATAAAGATGGTGGGGCTAGGTGGCGTGCGTTGGGTGAGGCCTATGTCCAGCAATGTACTGCCGTGGGATTATATTGATATTTATGCCCATAAAATATGAAGAGGTTTTGAAATAAAAATTATGCTTGTGTTACCTTAACTTTCTTCGGCGCTAAACTCATTGTGCGTTTTTGTCTCCTCTTTTCCATCTGGCGCCATATTTGGTCTCCTTTCTATTTTCTTTGCGATGTTTATTTCGGTAAAATTTATTTCTAACCGTAGAAAAAAATAAGTATTAAATACAAGTTGAAAATTCCAATTCCAATATCTGAGTTGATTTTATATTTTTTAATGTAGGTTAGCAAATTTTGATGTTACTGGAATTCTTATTTATCATTCTCTAAGTGAGTAAAGTTTGTTCTATGAAAATATAGTTTCGTTTCAATAGTCGAATGACAGAATCGAACCCAGGACATTAGATCGTAAGTGTAACCTTATCCCAGTGAGTTGTTGCTGATTTAATGTAATTGAATTTTTAAAAGTGCTTCCGCATACTTGTATAAGCAAACTCTTCCTGTTAAGCGAAATCTATTTCTCTGACCACATGTGGTCGCGTACGCCTCAATTATAATCGGCTGCTGGCTAACTCGATTACTCGCTACGAGTCCCGCATTGTAATCACAAAGACACTATTTTATCCACATTATTAGATGATGTCGTGTCACGTATAGCGTTGTTAGAAGCCTTAACTGGATTAGGTTTCGAACACCGCTACTTCGGTGAAATCGTTATGGAATTACTCAAATTAGGTCGCATTAAAAAATTAGTGAAGATTGAAGACGCAAATCTTAGATTAGTGCATCCTGCCAATATTTTCTTACGGTGTTGATACGTGGAAATTAGTATTCCATCTACTCCACAAGCTTAAAGTCGATCAAAGAGCTATGGAAAGGGCTATGTACAGTTTCTTTAGTGGATAAAATATGGTGGAGAACTAAAGTCACCGACATAGCTCTTCAAGTTAGCAAATTGAAGTGGTAGTCGGCTGGTTATGATTATTAGAGGACCGACGACTATTCAAGTAGACAAATGCTAAAGCGAAGACCGCGTCTTGGCAATTTTTGAATGAGCGAAGTCAAAGATGGGATTAGGTGACTTACCTTAGGAAAGACCTATGCCCAACAGTTGATTTTCGCTGGCTGATGGTGATGATGTTTGTTGTTGTTGATGGATGTTTATAATCAGATAATCCGCTTGCTTGTTTGCCTATCTCTCCCATAATAAAAAAGTATTATTAAAAATATTTTATTTTAAGAGTAACATAGCTACTTTAATAAGATTCATATTTCAGCAATTTTATCGTGTATCAAATAAGTCTTGATAAGTTAATGTATATTAAATAGCTACATTTATTACTTTCGCTTCTTTGGAATAAAACTTCAGAGGAAATATGTTTCAGGGAACGGAGTGGTTTCGAATAATAAAACAGATATTAAAAGAGTACACGATGTCGATTAGTGCGCTTAGATAGCGATAGTTAAACTGTAGTGATGGCGCCTTTAATGGCGTCTACTGCGTATTTCACCCTTATTATCTATTTACAACCCGCATTTTATTATTGGGGTTAAGATGTTTGGAATAGGGCATAAAAGCTGTACTACAGAAGCTGGGCGGGACAAGGGCGAGTGAGATCGGACGGTCGTTGAGGGATGTTTTTACGACCATCAAACGATACTTTGTGAGATGGCATCCTGTAATTTTAAAAGTAACTACGTAATTTCAAGTATTTTGAGGGATTGGTTAAAGCTTTAATTACTGTTTAAACCATTTTAAGTCGTTCTTTTTTTTTAACTTATTAAAGTAATAACTTTAAGTACAATTATTATATTAATAATTTTAATCCATTTAATTTTTATTTTATTTATTATAAAATTTACAACACTTAGACAACATTACAAAAATATTTACATATCTTACTGCCACTAAAGAATTTACCTAAGGAATGTAAGACGTTACATTTTACATTCATGTCTGATGTGTGTGTATGTATATACAACTACATATCCGTAACTTGGCATCGGCATCCATAAACCCTTAACCTTAACTATAGTTAGCACATAATCTTCTGGCGATTTCTCTTTTTGGAAGCGATTGGCAAACAAGCAAGTGGGTCCCTCGTTGGTAACTACCGCCACCCATGAAAATCTTTAGGAAAAAGTGCAGTACAGGGCTCATTCGTGATTTATTTTATTACAATAAAATGAAAATAAAAATACAATTAGGGTTAATTCATGATTTTCTTTAGAGCCCATATATGTCGTACTGCTATTGGGCATGGACTATATATACAGGAATAGGCATTAACCCACCACGCCTGTCAAATGCGAATTAATGGCGTAAACCATACACGTATTTATTCCGATGCGGGTAACCCAAACTGCGACTATTAACTCCGTAGGTTGCGGCACTACTGAGCCAATTGGTCATCATTCGTCAACTTATGAATAATAGGAGGGAAAGAAGTATTTTATAGAAGGGGAAGAAGGAAGTAGTAGAAGGAAATAAAAGAAGGGAAGACGAATTGGATCTCTGGATTCCTGTACTCACAGTAGGAATCGCGGTATTACAATAAAGTGTTACCACGTAACGCTAATATGGGATATATCCTCAGTTCAGCCGACCACATACTTTGGCGCACTCACGTCTCTCATGGATGCAGTAGGTAAGCTAAAGAGGCTGCTGCAACTCTTTGAGAAGCTGGAGTGGATAGAATAGAAGCTATCCATTCAGCTAACATGCAAATAAGCGCATGATGATGTCAAGTTGCGTAAAACAGCCTGTAGTACCATCTGTCATTTAGAAATACATAGAAAGATCACGATATCTATCGTGGTAGAGCCAGGAAAGTGGTACAGTCTCATACAATATGGGCGTTAAGTGGTAGTATTTTTCTTTGCCAATATTTGAAGCCTGAGCTTACATATTTATAGCTATTGAGCTAAACATATTAAGATGATATTTCTGTTAGGAGCCAAGCTTATTGAGATGACATTTTATAAAAAATAGGTTTAGTGATACTTTAATTTATTAAACAAAAGCTTAAGAAAATCTAAAGTGTTTCGTACTTTGTATTGTGCAGCTGTTGTCAAATCTGTTTGGTACGTGCTCAAGCCGCCCGCTCTTTGTTTAGCTTTAATGAACAAGTCTTAAGTACTACAAACACTTTGCTCTTTATTTATATTTGAGTGTTGATTTATCTTAATGAGTTACATTGCTTAATAAACCAGTTTTATTATAACTTCTATTATTATAACATCAACTGATTATGATGGAAAAAATCACGGGCAAAAGACAAGTTGGTCGAAAAAGAAAGTCTTGGCTACGTAATATCAGGGAGCGGACCGGGATAACGAGTGCTCTAGAACTGCTGCACGTCGCGAAAAAGGAGAAGTTATGCTGAATTGGCTGCCAACCTTCTCTAGTCGGAGAGGCACTTCTTAGAAGAAAAATTATAACTTCTGAAATAATGAGTATGTTGTATGGGCTTATAACTAAATTTAAATTTTCCAGTGTCCAAATTGACGGGCAGGCGTGTCACCTGGTGAAAAGCAATTAACTCTGCTTAAATAAATTCGCAGTGCCATAAGCATTGCGGAAACGTTGCCGGCTTTTGAAAAATTTGTGGGTTTATATTTTGAAAGTTCCAACGATGTATCGGTTCGGAAATACCGCTGGAGCTGGTTCAAATTTGTTGAAGTTGGGGGAAAGAAGGATGTTTCTGGAAAAACGCACCATACTGGATCGCTATTCCTCTAGATGGTGGGGATGAAAATTTTCTTTGAAGCGATTAGTGTGTGAGTAAATATGATTATGTTAAGCGTCTTAGGGGACGCTTATGTCCAGCTTTTTACTTCCATAGGCTGTTGCCAGTAGTGTTGATGCTATTTGATTCTGTATATATGAAATTACAAAGGAACCTTTATCATTTCAGTTTTCGAAGTCATAAAGCTAAATCGGTGACTTTGGGTCTTTAATTTAGTTCTTAATTTACATTTTATTGTAAAAACGGTGATGTGGTATGCCACCCGTCACGTCCTGATTCTCACGAGGGCGAAAAGCGACTAATGGAGAGCAGTTTCGCTGCGATGATTGGTAGCAGAAGGAGTTCTATGGTCTCTACCAACCTCTGCGGGGGATAGGCGTGAATATATATATATATATATATATATATATATATATATATATATATATATATATATATATATATATATATATATATATATAAATATATAGATATATATTTTAATATAGAATATGAGACGTTCTTTTTTCCTACCAAGTTTTTGGGAATAAAATTTCACAGTAATGTTATTGTTGTTAGTTTAGTAAAGCTACAAGTCTACAGCTTAAATAAAATAATCGCGCGGAGAACATATTTAACGGAACTCGTTTACTGCTTCATGATTATTCACAGGGCGTTTTTAATTAAACAAGTCCCGCCAAGTTTCATCACCACATAAAATTTTACAACCCTTTAATAAGACATAAAACTCCCATCAGCATCTAGTTTAACGTTGAATATTAATAATTACAGGCACCGCAAGACATTTTACATCGTTCTAAGCACTTTTATAAAATAATTGAATATTTATCCATGGCTCAACAAACTATTGACTAAAACTTTACTTCGTTGAATCTAATTTGGTATTTACGAAGATATTTATCGTGATATTAATTACCAAAAACGATGACAGCAAAGCTCTAGTAATCTGTTTTATATTCACCCCTCTAACAAATAAAGGATGTAGGCGTAATGCTTACATGTTTGTAGACAGATTGAAGATCACAAATTGCTCAGGCAGTAGTTACTACTTTTTCAAGAAGTATTTTCCTCAAGTACATGCTTCTGCTGATCTACTGGTGTTTTCTACTTTAACCCTATTGACTGTTATACTTTATATTTAACCCTTTTTACTATATATAATTTATATTTTCAAATGGGATAGGAAGACAAACGAGCAGGCGTGTCACCTAATGAAAAACAATCAACTCCGCCCATAAACATCCACAGTGGATAGGTTAAGAAACCCTGCTGCAGGTAGTTGGTTCCACAGGATAGTAGTTCGCGGAGAAAAGTTTCTAGAAAAACGCACCGTACTTATACGTATGTACTCATAGAAAGAAGTGGGATGGCAATATTTATATCGGAACCTATAAAAAAATCGGTAATATCGAGCAAAATTAAGTGTGCATTGTTTAAAGTTTTCTATAAAGTGCAAGTTAATTTATCGAATACATTTTAGATGTGTTTTTCTTTTTTATACTTTATAAGTATTCTGTAATACGAAAGTGAAAGAAGAAAGTAATAAATTGTAAAAAGATCAATAAACGTGTAGTGAGTGAACTATTAAAAGTCGAATAGTTTTTGCATTGCCACCCTCTAAGAGGGAGCTACAAACTTTGGTAATAAAAGCAGCGAACCGGTCACAGATAAAATATTAAAACCTAGTGTCGCGAAGTAATACTAGAAACGGTGCAATAAAAAGGGGGATAAAATAGAATTTACTGAGTGCCAACCATTTGCATATACATTAAAGAAACATAGATTTTAGCTAGAGAAATAAATTTTTTAACATTGTTTTGCTTTAATATATATATATATATATATATATATATATATATATATATATATATATATATATATATATATATATATATATATATATATCATCGAAATACTACAAAATCTAGAAGGAAAAGCTATTTTTGTCTATGTAATCCAATTAAATATTTGAAAAAAAAAATTACGGTACTTAGACCAAAAATTCAACATTTTTCATCATTCAACCGGCTGTTGTCAATCCAAAGAGGTCCTACCTGTAATTAATCATAGCCTAGCAAGAAAACTCTTTTATCTCAGGAAAGCGCAACTACGCGTAGTGACCACACTAATAATTCTACATGGTCCATTTGACAAACATCTAATTGTTCTGGGTGTTTCGGTGCAGAGGAGTAGCCTACTATCGGACCAGATACCTAGGTGAACCCGGTTCCCTCATGGATGATGTGGGTAAGCCATAGAGGCTGCTGCAGTTCTTAGAGTACCCTGGGGTGGATAGAAGAGGAGCTACCCATTCTGACAACACCCGAAATAGGTTTATGATGACGTCGAGTTGCGGAAACCAGCCCGTCACACCATCTACTATCTACGAAGACCGAAAATTTAGTATTCAGAATATTTTCAGATAATTAATTTGTTGGTGTTAATACTTGTACTATGTATACTTTTACAGTACACACGTAAATATCACACTTTTAGGCATCCGGACTATCCATTTCTGGACATTTAATCTACCACGTTTATCCAAACGTATTTACTGGTTGAGCATTTCGATTCTGAATAAATATTTGTAAGCCCACATATATATTTATTTCGATACGGGAATCAAACTCATAGAAATTGAATCCGAAAGCGGTAGCTTTGCGACTGAATCAATTAGAACGTTTCATAATACATGGATAGAATTACTACGATATAATAAAGCAAATAATGTTTGGATAAAAATAACGTAAGTTTAAAGAAGTAAAGTACGACCAACGCAAAAATGTATTTACGAAAATTTTCAAAGTAATAAAACCACAGAATTGCGCTCGTAGGACACAAAGCTCGTAAGTTTAAATAAAAGTAGATTAAATTTCATATCTATGGTAGTTATATCTTTATTTCCATATTTTTCATAATGCAAAATACAGTTTGATTTACTCTAAAAAATTAAAAATATATCTTTTTTTATTAACTATCTCAAAAAATCGTAAATTATACAATGAATTTGTATTAAAATCTACCGTTTGAACTAAAATTAAACTTTTTGTATAGAAAAAATCTTCTGTTATTATTTAACATGGATACATTTCCGAATAAATTATTAAATTTTTTCCATATTAATAGACACATCCTGACATAGCTAGTCTAGTAAATAAACTGAATGTTGTCTGGTTTGTCAGAAAACGAATAACTGTTGGAATAGACGAGTACCGTACTATATTTATATTTAGATATGGTAATAATATAAAATAATGGTAAATGTAGTTAGTATAGGTGGTCGCCGGCTAGATCGTGCGACGATCTTTGTAGGGAGACTGGCAGCAACTGGATGGACAGCCAAAGTTGATCTATGTTTAGCAGTGCACCAACCTAGACTAGATCTAGAACTATGATCATGATATACTTCAAATTTCAAATTTTCTCATCATCATATTAATAGTTTTAATCATTGTACAATTATTAATACAATTGAAATTATATTTTCGGTAGAATATTGTTTCTCAAATAAGTTTTATTGTAACGTATTATCTCCTTCTTATAAACATACGTAATGTATAAAAATATTTCCATTTGTCTTCCCCTCGTGCTATTTGAAATGAATGTCGTACAGATCGTCAAGCCTCTCCTTCTTGTCAGATATTGAAGTAGCCAAATGCTTTTGGGCTTCCATTTAGTAACAAACTATCCATCAGGTTATTTTTCTTTGTAATTAGATCAGACGTTTCCTCTCCAAACAAGATATGTATTTAGTTTAACTATAATAAATACCCGAGGCTAAATAATTGTCTAAGCTTCAAATGATGTTATATACATAATGATAATGAAAATTATAAAGTAATTTTAGTTGCTGCCAGAAAGCGTTTTAAAAAGCTTTTTAAATCGTAAGTATTTTATTTTGCTTTAATGTTGTGTTAAAGTTACACCGGTCACCTTGGCAATGATACACATCTGTTGTCTAAAATATGTCCACCTTCCCTAGACCATTAGCGTCTACAAAGGACTAAGTAAAACTTGAATTATATTCGATTGTCTAGACATACCATTGTAAGAAAAACAAATTAATTTCCCTCCTATTGTTGGTACGGTCGAAAAGTACTCTACGAAATTTATGCTCTCTATTGAATTATAGCACAACTCGAAAAATGAGAAAAACTAAAATTAACTAACGCATTCCGTTGAAAATTAATGTTTGCCACTGTGGAACGTGCTCGGGAGTACAATTGCAATTTATGGAAAAAGTGGTGTTTTTTGTTTGCTCCGCTTACTAATTCAATGCCCTTCGCGAAGTTGTTGGAAAGCTTCGCATTTATTTTTAAAATTTATTCAAAATTTATAACTTTAGTTTGTTTTTTTTTTTATGGCAAAAGTAAATATAAATTGTGCCCTAATGATGTCAACGCAATGATGTTCTTTTCAAATAGGTACCTAATTGTAAAAGTTGTAATGAGTTTTCACATTCAGCGAAACTTTTCTTTTTGAGCGTGTGATTAATTTCGCTGTAGCAGTAAACGTCAGCATAGACTCGTTAATTATATACTTTAATAATGGTACAATCTTTAATACTTTATTACTTTGGTGGTACTTTAATAAGTACAATGGTATATTATTACATGTTTTAATAATGGTACAATCATGTTACAGTACGAATAGGCCAGCTTAACTTAGAAATCGGCTTAACTTCCTTATTTGAGCCATTGGGCAAATCGGAGTTAAGTGGTAGCATTTTTCAATGTTGCCTCGTTAAATATGATGAGTCTAGAGATCCAAGACTCAATCCATTTTCTCTTCTTTTACAAAAAAAGACTTTTGTACCTTGCACGTAAGGTAAAGGTATCGAGCTTTGGCTGACTTAAATTTGGGGGTATTGGCTTTTTGAGTACACATTGGTCAGAGTAGCAGAGGACAACTTTTCAAAATACAAAAATGTCAAAAAGATTAACATATATATATATATATATATATATATATATATATATATATATATATATATATATATATATATATATATATATATATATATATATATATATATATATATATATATATATAATATAGATGTTATTCTTGCCAAATGTGTGGCGGCAGTAAGAATAATAAAATAATTATTATAAAGAATGCTACTTTATATCGAACGTGAATAATTTGATTTCTACTATTAGTTCACACTCTTTCTATTTATACTACGTATCTTGCTCAAATTTCTAATCTTTAATAAAATACTTTTTATTCATCAAAAAATATATTACTTGTTTATTTCGTTAAAAGGCCATTAACATGCTGAGAACGTATAACAAAATTAAATATTGTTATTAAAAAGGCAAAAGGATTATGTTTCCGTTAAGTACTTGAAATTATTGAATCATAAATATTTTCATATATATATTTTATATAATATTTAATTGACACGTAAACTAGCTTGTAAGTATTAATTTGTTCGAGATGTTTCCATGACGGCGTGTAACGCTTCGTGCAGATCTGAACCAGAACGCCTGTAAACAATGTTCTGTTCACTGTATGGCTTCCGTCTACCTTGTAATTCAGTTTTGCAACTATTTGCGATTGACACTTTACCATGTTTCGTATTACATTTCATTCTCTTTTAATAATTTTATTAATGTTGTTTATAAGCTTATTAAAGATGACTTCTCGATAGTTGACAGTGTTGTATTATTTGATTAATATTAGTCGATATTGATACTATTGATATTAGTAGACAGTGTTGTATTATTTGATTGATATTAGTCGACAGTGTTGTATTTTAAAGATGACTTGTCGATAGTTGACAGTGTTATATTATTATTATAAGCCTATTAAAGATGACTTGTCGATAGTCGACAGTGTTGTATTTAAAAATAATTTAGTAGTAAGTCTTCGCATTATTCACGCGGGTCATACGAGTATAGATAGGTAGCGTACGAGACAAGTCGTATATTGACGAAATATAACTTGGTTTTAACTTGGTATAAACTAATTCTAACTCACCACCGAATGTATACAATTTGGTGGTGGGTTAGAATTAGTTTATATACGTATATTATACTTCAGGGGAAAATGTTGTATATACGTTGTGGGTATTTGATAATAAAGCAGTAGTTGACGTATGGTCGGTTTTCACTTGTCATAACAATTAATATAATAACAATTGCTATTAGATTATATATATTTATATATTTAGACTTCAGTAGCTGCAATCGTTACCAAAAGACATCAAAGACGCAATAAGTAAAGCATATAACAGAGTTTAACACCGCAGAACACCATAGTTGATCGATTGTTCCACAGTTGTACCTTTGGTTGGCAAAAAATTACAAATGTAGTGAGCGATGCTGGAATGCCATTTATCTAGAGGTGATAGGGATGAAATTTATTTTTAAGGCGCGTATTTCGATGGTCGAAATGTGGGGATATATATATAATATGTATATGGGAACAGATTAGGGGAAATGTATTTTCAGCGGTGAGCGGCTTTGGTCATGATGATGATACTAACATTAACACATTGAAGACGGGAGACGGGAATCGCTGTTTTTATTTTCAACTGTTGGCGACGGATGACGGAAATTCACGTTTTTTGGAATCTGATGAAATATTGTGTGTGTGTGAATTGCAAGTAAAGACAATATAAAGACGTGAAAAAAAATATAGTTTTAGTGATAATAATATAAAAAGTTGCGGGAACGGAGGAGACACTTTTTCTTTCTTTCAGCGCATACCGTCTTCAATGTGTTAACATAACTAACTAACCTGTTTTTAAAACTTTGTCGCATACCCAAAATTCGCATACAGAAAAAATCAACATAAAATGTTGAACTGTTCGCTGTGTTAGGGGCGGTATAAATACGAGAGAGTGGACGGTGCCGATCGTAAAATATCGTCAATCACAGTCGCACTCAGCGAGATTAAATTTGAATGTAGTTACAGAAGAATGATTGCTCTGGTACGACTATACCCCTATATTGAATGTTAAAAGTTTTTTTTGTCTATTTATTTTGATTGACAGCGATGAGCAATGACTAAAATGATATAACACAAACGCTTTATAATATTTTCTTTACTTAAATAACACCGGTTAACTAAGATATAATATTATTAAACAAATATATTTTTTTGTCCCATTTAACTAAATTTAATCTTGTCGGCTCAGTGGCGTAGCTACCGCTTTCGAAGCCAATGGTTGAAAGTTATAAATATAATCGAAACAAAAAAGTGATAACGCTGTGAATGATACATATGTCAAAAAAAATATATTGCATATTCAGATCAGAAAAATTCTGCATCGAATGGTCTGGGTCTTACAGCTCTAAGACCAGTAGAAAAGGTAGTTCAGCGTTGGAACTCACTGTTTAGTTTATATATAATTGGAATTAATAATTATAAAACTTAAAAAGGTTTTTGGCTCTGGTGGTAAATTTTCTCTTTCGTTTTTTTGCATCGATATGTATATATAAAATATGAGTATTTATTTGGAGTCTAAGTTCACCGCTAATTCATCTTGAACAAGCGTGATGGGTTAATGCTCATACCTCCGAAAATAGGGTAGTCCGTGTCCAGCATTGCGACATATATGAGCTGTGAAGAAATGAATAAATAAATAAATGCAAATTATAATCATATAAAATTATATTGTATGGAGGAGGAAAAAAAATATACGTACATGAAACCATAGATTGAAGTAAGTACCGAATACAACTAAAGGGAGCGAGCCTTAAATTTCTCTTGTCCCTGTTGAAACCTCTAGTTTATTTATCGAACAGAAAACCCTTTCATGGCATCCATCCACTCGTTCCTAATGGCTATGTTTTGGTCTGCGACTTTGTGTGCACGCGCGATTTTAATTATTTTCGTCCAATTTACGAGTGGCCATTAAAGGAGAGATCCCCTGCGACCCATTAGAGCAACGCTTGTGTCCGAGTCTTGTTGATAACTTTACAGCGTTGTATTTTATTTGGGATAAGAATTAGTGTTTAATCTGAATAGGGATCCGGCGGGATAATGGTTTCTCTCTGACACGTGATATTTTCATTTTAATATTTAATCTTCGTAATTATATTCATGTAACGTGATCGTATTTACCACTACCTTAGGCGTTATTCCCATTACATAGATATTTCATGTAATAAGATTTAACAACTAAATTATTTTTAAAACTAAATTATTTTTAATAGCTTAGTTGGTTAGAGGTTACTATTATGATCATAAGGTCTTGAGTTCGGTTCTTTCTATGATTGCATTATTAGTCCAAAGGTAAGTAAAGAAGAATAAAATAATGAAATAAAGAGTCAACATACCGATGAGATTTGGAAGATTTGGAAAATGTGACCACGGTAATGTTGATATTTTTTCCATAGAAAAAGTATTCTATAAGAAAAAATGATATTTTTTCTATAGTCCAATGGAAGGTTATTTTATTCTAATAATGAAAAAAAAAAAGAGTTAACGTACCGATGAGATTTGAGCAGAAAAATGTGACCACAATAATATTATGCCTGCTAGTTTATGCAACGATGCAAGTGCTGTTATTGCTTTGCCTGCTAGTTTGTGCAACGATGCAAGTGCTGTTATTGCTTTGCCTGCTAGTTTGTGCAACGTTGCAAGTGCTCTTATTGCTTTGCTTGCTAGTTTATGTAAGCTAGTTTATGCAAGTGCTGTTATTGCTATACTATGAAACTAAAAACGTACAAAATATCCTTCGCTGACGGTAAATAATTAACGGATCGTTTTTATGAAATGTTACGTTATAACTAAATCCGTTTTAGTTATATTATAATTTTATAAAATATAACCAAAACGGAGACCGGATGGAAGTTGGACAATGGCGGAGAGACTCCGTTGGCTTGGTCACCTGGAGTGGAAGTAGTAATAGTAGTAAATAGTAAATATTGAACGATTTTAAATGTTTGTGTATAAATACAATATTGAAATGTTTGTTAAAAATATTTGCATAGTTTTGGAACAAATGTTTAAAATGATTGCGACGTCAAACTACCCCCTCGACACCAACTGTCACACAGCATGCTCGTGTAACCAAAAAAAAAACTATTAAAACAACTGCAGAGCGTGGATTTTTGGGGGTTCGGTTTGCACGTTACCCTTGTTGAAGTAAAATAAATACAAATACATGGTTTTCATAACTAAAAAAGTAGCGCGCTGTTGAACCCACTGATTGTTTGGTGAACTCGAAACATATCCCCGACGAATGTCATTCGAATGTAGTCTGCAATTCTAATAAATCGTAAATACAGTTTCGATTTGCAAAAAGTGCTGCATCACAAAGCTTTTATAAATGAAATAGAAATGTTCTGGATATATAATGATTTACTACACAGAACTCAAAACAACGATAAGCGTAAGTTAAATAATGCATTTATCTCAGAAAAGTTTATAATGTTCTAAAATTAATTATTTACATTGCATGGTGGTTGGTATCATATAATGTATATGCTTTTTTTTCAGGGGTTAAAATAGCAAGCATGTCCGGCAAATCAACGTCATCCGTAAACATCTATAACACCAATGGTATTGCAAAAACATTACTGGGTTTTGAAAAAAATATACACTTAAAGTTTCCAATATCGCATTAGTCGGAAATACCGCTGATCGTAGCTGTTCAACATTATGTTTTCATATATCTCTAAGCATGTTCTAAATGTGTGTTTTATTTTCCTTTTTATAAAAGATTAATTTATACAATGATTTTAGATATTTTACCACAAAATGTTTATTTATTACGTTATTTATAATACGTAATTCTAAAATTACGACAATAAATATTTAGGTGCTCACTTGATATATAATAATATAGTAATTGAAAGAGCGTTATGAATTATTTATTCCCCTTTATTCAGAAAAAAATAAAAAATATATAAGTATAATAATGTAATATAATATAATATAATATAATATAATATAATATAATATAATATAATAATAAGTATGTATACAATAATAATTATGCAACCAAATACTTTATCCACGGGTTAATTATGTATAGAGTAACGTGCAACACACTAAATACTCTATAATATAATATACTCGAGCTTTTATAAAGAGAGTGACGAGTGTGGATGAAGCTAAGAATTTGTGCCGCGATCGTAGCAGATGGGCATCTGTGATCTCTGCCTACCCTTACGGGAAACAGGATTGTTGATATGTATGATGTATAATATACTTATACGTGTAAAAAAAAGAAAAACTTAAGTAAAAATGATAAAAAAGGATTAAAATTAGAAATATTAATTTTTATTCTTATGTAAAGTTAAAGAAAACATGTTTAAATTTATAAAGCTTTATTATAATATATATTGTTTGCATCAGTCGAGTCCTCTCAATTTCGACAAACGAGCGAGCGACCCTCGCTAATCTCCCTTTCATATCTAAAAAGAATCAAAATCGAGTACGTGAGCAGATAATCCAGCGAACACGGACCGCCAGCAGGTAAATAGCTATTACTCGCTCCGTTGGTCCAACCTAAAGATAAGATTTGACAAACTCACGCCAACAACGTCATTCGCTCCCATCGTTCTGTGATTGATAGACCCGTCCTAAGTCTTCGGAGAGTGACGGCTTCATTTTACGGCTGCAGTAAATAATTCCAAACATGACCGTAAGCTGATTACGGACGATACTGAGCTATGATAGATTACTCGATTGGCGATCTTCTTAGTCTAAATTGTTCCCACGAACAAAATGTAGTCCAACTTAGATTACATTTTTTCAGCAACAGTGCATACAAATAGCTCATTTATACGTGCATCAACTAAGGCATTTAAAATTTTTGGAATATATTTTATTTAACAGTGATACAGCTATACCGTTCTACGAATGGGTTGGATTAGCCAGCGAAATGCTATACCTTCACAGAATATTGAACTCAAATAGAAGCATTTTAATGTTACCGCGTATCTTACGATGTAAGAATGTAGTGTAAGAATCTAAAAGCCCGACTCTTTTCCACTTTCTTTACTTTCTTCTTTATTTTCCATCAATTCCTCCTTTTCCATCAATAGTTCCTCTCCTCTTATTGTTTATATATTTCCCCTAAAGTAGGTTATGCATTGCGACTCGGCGACCTCTTCCATAAAAATAAGAAATTCGTTTTTGTCTCATTTATATATTTGTTGGGTCATTTTTAGTTATCCAACAAATATATTATTGAGTTATCCAATTTCTCTGTTACTTTATTCTTCATTATTCATAAATGTCTGCTAAAAAAATGTTGTATTTACTATGTATTCTACATATCATTTTTCTCAAAATTGATCGTATCAATTATTGATAATTAACAAAAAAATAAAAAGTACTGGTTCAAAAAAAAAGTACACTTAGATGGCTTTGCTCATTTTCTATAGACTTGAATACAACCACTGAACTACCACAGTTATATTGCAGGTATATACATAATAAATACATACTAATTAAAATATTTAATCATTAAAATATTCAAGAATAATGTCCCGGTTGTTCACAAAATTTAATGAATACCTCCTTTAAGGGAACAAATTGGCATTTACCTAAAAAGAGTGCCCATTAAAAGGAATCGAATATTGGGCCTTAAATTAACTTCAGTAAAAGTTTACCCTCAAAATAATTAAGGATTCGCCGCAATTATCACCACAAAATCAAAACTCCCTTTGATCGTTATCTCCAAAAGACATTGTTACAATTCTAAACTTTACAGACATGTTTTAAGGTGCAAATTCCACAATCGATTGTGTTGACAATTTTGTGATGGGGAAATTTTAATAGCTAAGACTCGGCACCAAAAAGTTTTGAACTTTCGCCTTTTTGTGAAATCACCAAAGGGACGCTCACAGTGATAATTATAATTATTTACCAATTGTGAGTAAAGTTATTAGAGTAACCCTGCGTAATTGCGAGTCTCTTAAAGTATCATTTAAATGAATAATGACTCGATTTCAATACAAAGTTCGAGCCACTGCTTTTTCAAGAGTCGGCAAAATTATTGAGGAAAGGAAATGAATTTAAATTTTTCAGAGGCTTGTCGCAAAGTTAAATTATTTCGCATGATGGAATTCTTTAGGATTTTACGATTCGCAACTGCATATTCTGTTTATATCTCACACTGGCGCGACGGCTATTAAATCCAATTCCACAAGACTCTTATCTCGTTTGCCAACTAATTCTGTTTCAATTTTTAGATTTTATAATATCTTGTGATTTTTTGTAGTTATATATTTTAAGTTTATATTAAAAAGCTCTGTATAAGGTTCGTATTTGGTTTACGCAAGTATGACCATGTTTCGAATTTCCGCGCTGAGCTCAAGTGGCTCCCCATTTGCCTTCGCCGGTATGCTGACATACTTTCTCTTCTTTACTCTATTTTATTTAATCTATGGTACCCCTTTTATCTCAAGACTTGTTTTGCATTTCTCAATGACTGACATTCGAGGTGTTTGAGAGCATCTGAAGACTTAATGCCATATCATACCAAATTCTTTGACCAATCTTTCATAGCACCTACAGGCTGTTTGGTTATGGAATTTGCTGTCACTTGAGTTGAGACCAGCGAAGTTTCTCCCAATTTTTAAACAACTTGTCAAAAAGCACTGTCTTCATAAATATCTATGTATCTTTTTACTTATTCGTTCGTAATTTCCGGTAAACCAATATTCATATGTATCTATGTATATATTTCAACCATCAAGGCCATTTGCTATCTAAATAATGTCTTTGAAAATAGTGGTGTCTTTATTCAAAACAATGCAGTCAGTACATCGTTAAGCCTTTTTCGACCGTTAGTCAATGAAAACTTTTTTCTGCAGTCTGATTTCCTTTTTCCTCCGAATTTTCTACAGAGTTTTATTTGTGGAAATGAAATTATAATTATCATAATTTCATTTCTGTTAATAAAACTCTGTTTCACAAATATACCTATGGACATTTGGACGTGGAGGACAATGCAGATGCATTGTCCTCCACGTTACAGGAAAGTGAAGCAAGGAAAGGAGTTGGCCGTCCAGTAATCGACTCAGACCGGCTAAAGCGCATCAGCAAAGATACTCAGAAATACTTTTTTAAACACACATTGTTTATTATTTTTTTCTTTGCATATAAGTCATAAAGTAACGCTTGACTCTTATTTATCATTCCATATATTTTTAGAATCCTGTATTAGTAAGTATCGATCAATTCGGATCGAATCAGTTTTTATATAATTGTATTTTTCAAAAGCACTTGAGGATAATATGCGTAGTTATATGGATTATTTTGCAAATTAATCAACAAACTTTAAGATTAAACTGATTATTATTTAAAAATGATGATATTGGTAATTTTAATATATTAGCATAAATGCGAACGTAATACCTAATACCTGCGCAAGATATCTGGCAGCATGTAGATACGTTTAACTGTAAATTGACACCTATATCCACTAGTGGACTTGAGTTTGATGATTATGATAATTATGTCCTTATGTATATATTAAGGTTTTTCGTTCTACAAAGCATTATACGAAAATTATATGTACATATAACGAACACACAACTGTTTCGACAAAAATGCAAAATAAATTGTATGTATATCATAGGCATAGGCCCCTCGTTTCAAAGCAACGTACAATATAAATGAAATGTAGAGTTATATCACACCGACGCTAAGCCCTTTTAGTATTCCCCTCGCAAATCCCGTTGAGTATCTAGCTGTAGCTATACCTAGGTTCATTTGGGACCTAGGTATTGTGGACAGGACGAGGAGGGTTGGGGAAAAAGGGGAAGTAATTACGAGGGAGAAACATCAAGTGTGTCACAGGGAGAGTGTGTTGTAAGGACAAAAATGTGAGGGGTTGAATGCAGTGGAGGTAAACGTGTCGACTCGCATCAGTTCACTGTGTCACTGTTGATCTTTTGAAGATGTACATCAATAATATATCCATCCATAACAATGTTATCTATAGAACGAAGACACCGCTGCAATATTGACGACTTACATGCAGTCGAATGTAAGTTTAAAAACTTTTAATATATGATAAATTACTAATTTTTATTAAAGCGTGTTATTTAATAATTATTTTAAATTTTTAGTATTTCATATCTTATAATAATTAATTGATCAACTGTATGTAAGCTTTTAGTATTGTTTTAACAGCTTCACTTTCTCAGGTTTAGTATAATATATTGTTTATTATATATATATATATATATATATATATATATATATATATATATATATATATATATATATATATATATATATATATATATACATACATACACGCCTATCCCCCGCAGGGGTTGGCAGAGACCACAGAGTTCCATCCGCTACCATTCATCGCACCGATTGGTCTCCATTGGTCGCTTCTCGCCCTCAATGAGAATCAGGAAACTATAAATTATTAATAAAGATTAGCTTGCATTTTTATTTAATGCAGAAAACATTTGTTGCAATTCCTTTGTCTTCTTTTTCTTTGTTAATGGAAATGAAACATACAATTGTGCCAGTATCAAGTAAATTATCAAATATATTACGATCTATAGTCTAATCATGTTGCCTTCATAAATACCCATAACATTTTGAAGAAATATTAAAATTAATAAAAAGTAGATGTTTTATATATTATATTATTTTTATTTTATTTTTGTAAATACTTATTTGATACTTATTTATTTTAATACTTATTATTATTTATTTTTATTTCCACGTCTTAATCCAGTTATAATGCCAATTAAAATGCCAAAACAAAATATCACCAAAATTACGAGTATATTATCTAAGGTGAGGTAATAAAAAAAAATTAAAATATCTCTAATATAATTTGGCGGCAAAATTCCAGAAGTACTGTCAAATTAAAATTTGTTATTACTAATAGCGCCGTTATAATGCGCCGTTATAATAAATTTATCTATGCTATATATATTTAGTTTATATGCTAGTTGGAATGATTTAAAAGAACTTTAGTTATTTCAAAATATTTTAAGAAAAAACTAACACATTAAAATTATTTGTGTTATTAGTATTTGACACAAGCACACCTGTTTGTAAAAATTAATAGAAAACATTGTGAAAAAAATAATAAAAGTGTAATGCAACATATATACATATAAATATAGAAGTAAACAAATAAAAGAAATGACAAAAGGTTTATGACGTAGTAGGTAAATATGTTAACAATATTCGTAAAGCGATACTTGTACTAGCGGCCATTTTCGATATGTTTACATTTTTACGACTTCATATATGTGTAGTGTTGAAAGTATTCATCAGTTTGATTGTAGCGTGGCAGGGGTGCCCTGGTGGTCGGGTGACGTAACTCGTTGCCAAGCGAGGGCTACGGCGCATTTCCATCCCACAGATCTAATATGACTGCAGCGTTTGGATGCGACTTTTTGAACATAAAAAATGAAAGCAGTCAATAAAAAAAAAATACACCTTTTGTGAAATTAGATCACAATAATTATATGTTATTTAATACATTTTAGAGCTCATGATGTAGGTAGTCTCAGTGACAAAATTTATTATGCAAGATATGATTATGCCCTGTGTAGTTTATATTAAATAAAAATATAATTAAAAAATTTCCAAGCGACTGTAAAATACCTGATAATAATGTGTTACTTATTTTATATCAAAGCACATATATTGTTTGTATTTTAGAGTAGTTTTCTTATTAGACAACTAATAAGGTGCCACTTAGTTTATCAAATTTAAAAATGAACTCAAATTAAAACTTAAAGTTCTATTATTCGAGTAGACTTTTCGAATTTTATGTATGGTATTAGTAATATTTGATTACATAGTTACGGTATTATTATTTACCGTAACCTTGTAACCAAAAAAAAAAGTGTGCATTTCCCACGCGGTAGTAGTGAAATGTACAGTAATCTATCTCATTCTTTTTCGTTATAGTTTATCTCTCTTTAATGTCACTTTTTTTAAATTACAACGATGCTAAAGAAGTTTTCACTTGAAAAAGAAATCATATTTACCATGTCTTGGCAAACAAACGTTAACTTTATATTATGTGAATACAAGGTTGATAAACGATTTAACACCTATATGAATTTATTTAGTCACAGGTGTTTTACGAGGAGCGTCCGCGCAACGACAAACCCAAAAATTCACTCGTTATTTCTAGGGCTATAACCCCGTCTTCCTTTATTCATAAAATAATATCCACTTACTCTATATAACAGGGCAAAAATAAATTAAATTGAACAAATTAAGTTTTTGAACTTAGTAGTATTTTCTGTATAATGAATATCTTTACTATAGACTAATCAGCAATTTAAATAAATAATTTGATTGGAAATTTAATTAAATCAGTAAAATTTATTCTTAACTTATTTATTCTTACAACGATTAAAACTCACTAAAAATCATACAATTGTGTATGATTTTTAGTGAGTTTTAATCGTTGTAACATAAACCTAGAATAGAATTTATATTACTCATAGATGTTTTGTCGCAAATGGTAAAGAAAGTAAAGTTAAAAGCAAAAAAGTAATCAGTGCTGACTATCTTATGACCGTAAGAAGTGAGTTCTATCTCACTTCTTACGGTTATAAGATAGTAATAATGCGTGTACGATTGCTAACAATTGAATTAGGCTCGTCGCAGTAAATTTGTGTTGATAATCAACAAATGCATAAAATTGTTGTCTGCGTGGATGATTGGTTTATTACTAAGGATTTAAAATTTCGAATGCTTTAGTTTTATTGCATTTTTTTTGCGGTTTCCTGCAGCAATGACGTCGCAATAGCTACATTTAATATAAACCTGGCACAAATGTAAATAATAATCGTAATGAGTAAAAAGTACTAATGAATAAATACCAGTTTACTTTTTTAGTGTTTTCACAATAGAAATTAAAAGGTTAATGAAATGTGTTTAAAAGTTTTTGGGACAACAATAATATCACTATTTATCTATTTATATCGATAAAGTTATTTTTTAAATATACTTTGTACTATTATTATCTCTATTATAAGTATTATTATTATCTCTTTAATAATTTTCTTTGCTATCTATAACTTTAATACAAATCAAAAAATGAAGAAGATACCGCTTCCAATACGTCCGCAGTACATTCGGAAATATTTCTAGCTTCAGAATGTAGCACTGTAGGAACCCTGTAGGTATGATTATCTGTAGATAGCCTGTACAGGGGATCTGAATAGACTGGCGTACCGCGTATTGCGTACTGGCGTTGCTAGGCTACGGGGGACCTATCCCCAAGGTCAAATGTTTTATAAGCATCTGTACGTATGAATCATTGAGGTATGGCCGGGAGGGGGAGCTATATGCGCAGTTAAGAATTTGTAGGTAATTGATTTATTACCGTGTTATTTGAACGCGATTAATTTTGATTTTGTTGTTTAAGTTGAAGATTTTTTTGAGTTTCGATGAGATCAAGGTTTATCTTTATTATTGTATTACAAAGTTGCATAAATATTTCCTATAAGTTTATGTTATTATTACAGTAATTGAGGGCCTTCCAGTTAAATAGAGTATCTATGCAGTCTGGCAGAGATTAAATGCGTGAAGCCGAAAATTGGGCTAAAACGCACGCTATGGGAAAGGCCTATATACAGCAGTGGACTGCCGTATTCTGACGATGATGACGATGATTGAATGTAAACCGAACGCAATACAGGCGCTGACATTTGGTGTTTACTTGATGATTTTTTTTATAGCAGAGCAGGTAAACGACAATGCGGGTTACCTGGTAGTAAGTGATCACCGACGCCCATAGATATCCGCAACGTCAGAGGCGTCTTACAGCATTACACGGCCTTTTGTGAACATACGCTCGTCTCTTAAATACCTCTCTGTCGTGTATAGGAGTCTAATTGCAGCGATTTGATCGCAGAGCGAGACATTGTAGAAGGCTTACACAGCAGTTGGTAATCACCTATTGACTATTGCATATATATTTTTAAATGTAATACGTTACTGTACCAGCAACTTAGGACCGATTGGCTCAGTGGCGGGGCCCTCCGCCAACGGAGTCAATGGTCGCGGGTTCGATTCCCGCATCGAAATAAATATATATTATATATGAATTTATAAATATTTATTCCGAGTCTGGTGACCACCCCGATCCGCATTTTCTGTTCCTGCCGTTTCCTTTCTTCTCTATCCTTTCCCTTCCTCTCCGCCAATCCACGGTCTGCCGTGCCAAAGGATGCGTCGCTAAGGACGGGCTTAGTCGCAAGCGTGCCGACTGTCCCGGGATCAGGCTCCCTCAGGCACTATGGTGTCTTACCTCAGTATGAAGGGCTCTGCTGGGGCTGGTAATGCTGGGAATGGTAGCGGATGGAGCTCTGTGGTCTCTGCCAACCCCTGTGGGGGATAGGCGTAAATATAAAAAAAAACTTACGGGGATATCCGTAAGAAAACTGAAAGCCACAGGAAAGTGGTGATTGAAGACTTTTTTTGGCAAATTTAGTGTAGCGCGTCCCGCGACCAAATAGAGAGATGAAGTAAATATAATGTAAGTAATCTTCCTTGGATAAGCATAGTGTGTTAATGTTTAATCCTCTAGAAATAAGAAAACCTTGCTCAGTAGTGGGACATATGTTAAAATAAAAAAATAATAAAATTTAAGTAATCTTATTTAACATGTCAATTGCCTCAAAGAAAAGGAAAAGTGAATTACATATTTATATACATACATAAATAGGCATATAGTTACTGCTAAGACGGTTTTTAAAGTACACGGAAAAAGCTTGCATGTTAAAACAGAAAATTATTGTGCGCTGATTCACATATTTCCCTAAGGAGAGGCAAAAAATGTTTTTTAAAAGCAATGCGTAAAATAATCGTTCTGATTTGACATGTAAGGATTTTCGTTCGCAAATCCACTGTTCCTTTGGGATAATGTTGTCAAATTTTCAATCTTTTTAAATAAATCGTCACTTCGTTTCCATTTTCGAATATCTAACTGATATGTTTCGTAGAGTCATTAAATTATTAATTAACCCGCCACCGCGGCAACGGGATTTATTGGATTGGAAGGGAGATGAAAAAAAAATTACGTAATGAAATCAGAGCCTCCCTGCGGCCGCTCGACTCGAATACAAACGGTTTCCATTGCCGATAGCATTCGGCCAAGCGTGAAATCGTCATTAATATTGTACTCGGGTCCGTAAATACCAATGGTGCACGGTGATGGCTATAGGTTATTTCTATCACGTTAATTCGTTATTTTAGGAACGTGATGCTCCATTTCTAATTTATTGTTTTTTTTAAAAAATATATATCCATTCTTTTTTCGTATTCTTTTTGGGCTTCATGTGTACGGAGCTTATAAAAAACTTTTTGAAAACCCTTGAGTAATATAAAAAATCTAATGTAAAATTAAGGGCTTTCTGAGCCAAGACATGTTACTTAATGACTTTCACTCTAGAAAAATACTAAAAATGTCAAAAATAACAATAAAATTGGTGTTGAACTATATGTATTTTATCGTTAATAATTGGTGTTTACATTACTTATATGTATACTATAAATATAAATGCGAATAAGTATAAAAATTAATAGGGTTTGAGCTATATTTTATATTAAAGTAAATTAAAGAAATATTTAAATCAAATTCGATTCCATTAAACTAAATATAATAGATTTAATCTACACAGACAATATAATACCAAAATATTTAACAAAAATTAAAAAATAAATACTGACACTGACTCTCAAATAACATTTGATGTAAAAACACAAATACCAGATCTGATGTAAGCATAATTTGACGCTACCAACGGACCGAACGAATTACAGGAAATATAAATCTAAAATTTAATAAAGCCAGACAAATAAATAATAGTTGAAACAGAACTTATTTGTTAGGCTAAAAGCTATATTGCTCAATTACTCTGATTATGAAGTATGTTCAAAATCGTTGAATTTATTTATAAATAAATATAAATGATGAAATGTATCATATAATGTAGGTTTATTTTCTTATCTCTTATAAGTGAAAAATCATTTGAAGTTACTGAGAGAAAACAGAAATTCTTGAATAGAAATGTTGTACAACGGCAGAAAAACTTGATTTAATTATAGGGGATGAGACTTTAAAATCTATAGTTTCATCCCCACCATTTGGATGATAGGCGATCAAGTACGTCGCGCTGTTTCCGAAACTTCTTTTCACGCTCTACTATTCTGTATATAATGCCTTCGGCAGCAGTAGTTCCAACCTACTACTACATTGAAATCTGCAAAAAACAAGCCTACTCTTATCTCAAAAGTTGACAACGCTTCCGCAAAACGGAAGAACGGCGCTAATTGCTTTTAATCAGTTGACATGCTTGACCCAATACCATCCTATCTGATAAATAAAAATATTATAGCTACATCATACAATTTTACTGACAGTTAGAAATGTATAAAAAGAGCTCCTTGACAAACTTGAGCGTCTGCCGAATTTGTGCATCCGCTTCATTTTTGGACTTCGGAAGTACGATCATGAATTTCGGGTCCGGTTGAAGTGGTTGCCTATTCGACGGCGTCGAGATACTCACATCCTTTCTTTACTTTACTCTGTATTACATTATCCCAGATCTCCAGCATATCTTCAGGAGCGTTTCCAGTTTCTTGTCCCCAGGAATCAGCCCTATCACACGCCCTCCTATAGAGCTGGCTCTCCGACAACTTAAAAACGGAAAAGCCCCAGGCGAGGACGGAGTTACTGCAGAGCTTCTAAAGGCAGGGGGTCGCCCCGTGCTGAAAGAGCTCTGCAGAATTTTCAACTCCGTCTTGCAGAACGGGAGAACTCCACAGGCATGGAACAGGAGCATAGTAGTCTTATTCCACAAGAAAGGGGATAAGACGCTACTTAAAAATTATAGGCCTATCTCGCTCCTGAGCCATGTCCATAAGTTGTTTACGAGGGTCATCACAAATCGACTCGCGCGAAGGCTTGACGATTTCCGATCTCCGAAGCAGGCTGGGTTTCGAGGAGGATATGGCACCATAGACATTATCCACACAGTGCGGCAGATTATACAGAAGACTAATGAGTATAATCAGCCCCTGTGCATAGCATTTGTGGACTATGAGAAGGCCTTTGACTCCATCGAGACCTGGGCTGTCATGGATGCCTTGCAGCGGTGCCAGATAGATCATCGATACATCGAGGTGTTGAGATGTCTGCAAAACGCCGCTACGATGTCCGTTCGAGTACAGAACAATCAGACAAAACAAATCCAGTTGCATCGTGGAGTGAGACAGGGGGATGTCATATCCCCGAAACTGTTCACTAATGCGCTGGAAGATGTCTTCAAAACATTGGACTGGAAAGGACGTGGCATAAACGTAAACGGTGAGCACATCTCACACTTGCGCTTTGCCGATGATATCGTGATCTTGGCAGAATCGCTGCAAGAACTACAAGCAATGCTGAACGGCCTAAATGAGTCCTCCAGACTGGTCGGTCTGGCTATGAATTTGGATAAAACTAAAATAATGGTAAACCAACACATTGAGCCAGAACCGACCACGATCGATGGTGAAGTTCTCGAAGTTGTCCAGGAATATGTCTACCTAGGCCAAATAGTGCGATTAGACGGAGACAACTTCGAGAAAGAAGCCGACAGAAGGATACAGCTGGGCTGGGCAGCGTTCAGGAAATTCCGTCAAGTCTTCTCGTCGCCCATACCACAAAGTCTGAAGACAAAAGTCTTCAACCAGTGCGTCCTGCCCGTACTCTCTTACGGTGCCGAGACGTGGACACTGACAGTCCGTCTCCTCGCCAAGCTCAAAGTAGCTCAGAGGGCTATGGAGAGAGCTATGCTCGGGGTTTCTCTGGTGGACAGAATTCGAAATGAAGAAATTCGCCGGAGAACCAGAGTCACCGACATTGCTCTTCAAGTTAGCAGACTGAAGTGGCAATGGGCTGGACACGTTTGTCGAAGAACCGACAATCGTTGGAGTAGACGAGTGCTGGAGTGGAGACCGCGACTCGGCAAACGTAGTGTGGGACGCCCTCCTGCTAGATGGAGCGACGATCTGCGCAAGGCGGCTGGCAGAGACTGGATGCGTGTAGCCGAAGATCGGGCTAGGTGGCGCGCCTTGGGTGAGGCCTATGTCCAGCAGTGGACTGCCGCGGGCTGATATTGATATTGACACGCCCTCCTCCCTTCTCCTTCGTATTCCTCCACATTCTTCCAGCCGTTACGGTGGCTCATTCATTGTACACGCAGTGCGCTTGTGGAACTTTCTCTCACATACTATACGTGATAGCCTCTCACTGGATGTATTTAAGAGAAGAATTAAGGAACATTTCCTTTCAGTATAAAATATTTATATATGTATATATTTATGTGTATATTATATATATGTATCCTCTTATTTATATAGTATTATATTATATATTATTAATATTTATATTTTTATATATATATATATATATATATATATATATATATATATATATATATGGTTTTATATAGTATGTATTGTTATGTATATTATTATTATATTTTGTTGTTGTACACTTATTTCTATCCTCACAACTTTTCTTATCTCTCTTTCACTCCTGGGTTTGCTGGAAGAAAACTCAATTTTGAGTTAAGCTCGCCATTGTACATCGTCTTTCCTTTTAATTTTTTTGTATTTCTTGTTTGTGTACAATAAAGTATTAAATAAAATGGTTAAAGATGTAATTAATTTAAAATTATTATTTTTTGTATGAAATTCTGTTGTTGACACTATATACCTGCAAGCTGCGCACTGGCGGCCATTATTCAACGCCCCATTTTTATTTTTTATAGCCCATGTATGTCCCGCAAATGAGTACAGGGCCTTATCATTTCTAAAGGTATGTTTACTGCGTGTCTTTAAGGTGGATTGATGGGACATACAGATTCAAATTAATACCTGTAAACCAAACATATATTTGTGTCGAGGAATATTATCAGGAATGGAATCCGCGATCATTGACCCTGAAAGCGGCTTTGCTATTGAATCAATGCTATAAAACTAAATTTTTATGAGTTTTGATCTTGGAGATATACTTCTAAAACAAATGTCAAGGTTTTCAAGTAAAACAACTTATTCGAGATAATATTACAAGCAATACGAATTACAATTTCGCCTAGTCACTGACCATAAAATATATATATGTATGTATATATCCTATTCAAATACTTTACAGTTTTATACTCTTAACAGGGGCACTGAATCCGATAAACTTAACAGATGTTTTGCTAAAAGCAAAGTGGCTATTAATGTAAAGCTGTGTTTTTATGGCTGGGCAACTAGAGACATTAAAAAGTAGGAATAATTTATGTCTATTTTGCTATATAAAAAAGTTTAAAAGGAGATTTAAAGTTTCACTTAAAAATCTTTAAGTCAAACTTTAGGGAGGGAGGAGTCTAAATATCAATACATGAATTGATTGTAACATAAAGTAAATAAATACCTGTTGTATAAAGAATGTTGACGTTAATTTCTATTATACTCTTGTGCTTGAGATTTTTCGATGAATTTTACAATTGTCCTTCACTGTTGATAGATAAGAGCAAGTAATACGTACTAAAGAACAAAGCATTTACCGCCTTTTAGCAAATCGACGTCCATTAATACCCATAAATATGTGCTGATGCCAGCTATAATATCTCGTTATGTCAGAAGAGTTTCGTGGTCTGTAAAACGTGTACTCATTATTAAACTTCCATTATTAAAAATGTCATATCGGTTTAAAAATATTACTCTAAGTAATTACACTTCAAAATAAGAATCAAATATGATTTCAAATGTTTTCCAATTAAAATTTCAAAAATCCGCCGAAGCTGTAGAAACTAAGTCACAAACGTAACTCGGCTTGCATATCGTAAGTTGACTTGAATAAAGAAATTCAGACAATATCATGTTTTTTTGCAGGCAAACGAGCAGGTGGTTCACCAGATCGTTAATAAGTACCGCCGTCTATCTGCATCACTAAGGTTACTGAAAATGCATTGCTTATTTTAGGGTAAGCTGAGAATGGTGGACATAGTTATCAAATTGTGAGATATGTAGTTTTTAAATTACTCATGGATTAGATTATTCATATTATTTTTACAACTAATTGATTAGCCACAGAGATCAATATTGATTGAATGAGATATTCATATATATGTACTCTAAATTTAACGTTTCGCCAATAAAAGAGGACAATGCAGGGAAGCAAAACATTTTTTCAATCCAAATAAGTAATTAAGCTTTTTCCAAATTACGAGAGTTGACAGAAGCTGCACTTGGGCAATTGTACGTGTAATTTACGACTTCAATAAAGTGAACCTTAAAATTGTTAATGAAAAGGTATTAAAGCAAGCGGACCCCTCGTAAATAACTCGGTGACAGTGCAGCGGAAAGAAAAATGCCACTCGGATTTGAACAAATTACTGCCACGGCCCTGTCTCGATGGAACGACGTATAAAAGCATTACATTTTGATATCACAAATAAACCTCTAAGCTTAGATAAGGTTGCGATACACTTTGAATTTTTTTGGAGATTTAATTTTATTTTTATATTATTATATTTTTAACTTTTATATTGCAAACAAAATATGCTAATAGAATTTATACATTCACAAACTGTAAAACGTATTTTGTCGTAATTGACAGTATTTTTTTGCTTCAATAATATAAGAAAGATCTACTTTTAAATATTACAAAATCATTACAACCCTAAATCTATCAAAATTTAGATTATAGATTCTTTTAAACTCTTGGAATATTTACAGAAAGCAATAAAAAGTAAATTTATCTATCCAACCTTTCTTTATATGAGACACACGTTAATCGAAATCTTATTTCATGCAGCAAATGTTCCGTGAATAGTGGAAAGCTTCCTTGTACATCACAAAGGACTTCGGGGATTGCACCAGCCCGTAGCCAGCGCACGGCCGCACTCCACATCTTTATTTTTCAATAATAACAAAAAGAAGAAAAGATTTATGCGGCTCAGAAAATATAAAAACATTTTTCACTTTAAAGTCCTTTACATAACAATGATATAGGTAAGAGTATTTCATATATCCCTTCGTTAAACAAAAGGCTTCCCAGGCTTAAAATTTAACCACCATACTTGTCCATGGTGTGTTGGCGCTACATACATATATTTTGTCAGATGAAAATTCCACTTGTGACTTTAAAACCGGTGACTTCATTACTATTTCAATTATCCCTCCCATATTATTCAGTGGCGAATCAATACGGCGCATTTTTACAATATTTCTTTCCATACATATCCACGCTGTGCAAACTTCAGCAGTATTTCTAAATTGATACATTGGAACTTTCATAAAACAAGGTCATTTCTCAAAAGTTGACAACGTTTCTGTAATTCCTGTGGCAATCAATATTGTAAAGACATCTGAAATAATCGAATATCAAATCATCTCGAAACATGGACACTGATATTTCATAAAATTCACAAGTTGTGGTGTAATGTCCAAAGTGTCTTTGGTGGAAATCATTCGATATGATGGAATCCACTGTAAAACGTCAGCGGAATAGTTCTCCGCGTGAAAAAAACTTAAGTACCAATGGGCAGTGAGACACCCCAAGACTTATTGTAAGTTTACCGACATTCTAAGTAGAGTGGCTGGCAGAAACTGAATGTGTGAAAATTAAGATTCGGGTGGGTGAAAGCCTCAATGCAATTGTCGCGACTAATGTTGATAATGATAATAAAGAGTACAAGTCAATTAATAATTAATAATCAATTAATAGCCATATTCATTACTTCAAATTAACTTGAAATATATTATAAATTAATTTTTTTTTTATATATTCACGCCTATCCCCCGCAGGGGTTGGCAGAGACCACAGAGCTCCATCCGCTGCCATTCATCGCAGCGAAACGGCTCGTCATTGGTCGCTTTTCACCCTCGTGAGAATCAGGACGTGACGGGTGGCGAACCACGTCGCCGTCATTTTCGACAAATTAGGTATATTAAATTCGTCTTTAGTGAATCCCACGAGCCGCAAGGGAGGATGGAGGTCAGCCCCAGCAGAGCCCTGCATGCTGAGGTAAGGCACCATAGTCCCCGGGGGAGCCCGACCCCGGGACGATCGGCACGTTTACGACTAGGCTCGAAGAAAGGAAGGGGCAGGAAAGGAAATGCGGATTGGGGGGGTTACCAGACTCGGAATAAACATTTAAAAATCCATATAAATATTTATTCCGATGCGGGAATCGAACCCGCGACCATTGACTCCGCGGGCGGAGAGCCCCGCCACTGAGCCAATCGGTCGTTATAAATTAATTTATATATATATTAAATTAATTTAATCAGATCGTTAACGAGTAATCTAATAATAGCAGAATTTAAACATTTTAAATCATATTTAGGACCTAACCACTCCTGAGACTTGAGACCCCTTTTATTCAGATAAGGACTACATAACTTAAAGTGGTCTCAGGTCAAAAAATTATATTATTCATAAAATAATTTAATATTTTCAAGTATCTAAGCCCCCAGCAGTCTTTATCCTTTTCGTCGTAGCTTTTCCTGTCTTCACTTACCCTAATATATTCTATGTCCATTCGAACGTCCGGTTACAGCCGATACATTCGGCTCACGTACACGTTTTTTTCCAAAAGGGAACATTGAATGTGCCTTGACTGAAATTACAGTGTTCAGCCAATGCTGCTCGAGGTATTTTGATTTATCTTTTTCTACTACATTTGGCTTGAGACTTCGTAGTTATTTTCGTCTTGTTAGGAATGTCTGTTTTCGTAAATTATTTTGTATAAACTATATCTAAATTGAAAGTATTCATTCGTCATCATGTCCACTCCTAGACATAGGCCTCCTCCCGACCAGATAGAGCAACGATCTGTGGAAACCAGTTATCAGAATCTAGATGCGTGAAGCTGAAGATCGGGCTAGACGAAGCGTCTATGAACTGAAATAGTAGTCCAGACTATTGGCTGTTGTTGATATTGAAGAATATAATTTAATAATATCACGAAATGTAAACCTTGATAATAAATAAAACAAAATTTATCAAAAAAAAAAAATCTTAAATCAGATTTACTGTGATCTAAGTAGATGAAGATTTGTAATGTTGATTTGAAGAAAATATAGCATCAAACGTTCATCGAAAGAGAAAATGCATTAGTTCACAAAGTACACATTTATTGTAACTAGTTTTAAAATTCGATTTAAAATCGCTCTGAAGCGAGGTTGCGCACAAACAAATCGTAAAGCGCTACTCATAAACAACGAACACCTTCGTTGATGCAAGGGGAAATTGCTTATTTTACGTCCATCTGATGTAGCAATCCCCAAGTCTTATTATCCGATGAAAACTTAACGTTTTCACGAGCATTATGTATTATTCTACTTTCCTGAATATACTTTAAAATTATAAACATAACGCACTCGACGTCTTTATTTTTCAATAATAACAAAAAGAAGAAAAGATTTATAGGACTCGGAAATTATAAGAATATTTTTCGCTTTAAAGTCCTTTACATAACAATGAAATAGGTAAAAGTATTTCATTTATATCCCGTATGTCCTTTTGCTAAACATAAGACTTCCAAAGCTTGAAATTTAACCACCGTGCTTATCCATGGTGTGTTGGCGCTACATACATATATTTATTCAGATGAAAATTCCACCTGTGACTCTAAAACCGGTGACTTCGTTACTATGTCAATTATCCCTCCCATATTATTCAGTGGCGATTCAATACGGCGCACTTTACGAAACTTCGTTGATGCAAGTGGAAATTGCTTATTATACATCCATCTGATGTAGCAATCGCCAGGTCTTATTATCCGATGAAAACTTAACGTTTTCACGGGCATTATGTATTATTCTACTTTCCTGAATATACATTAAGATTATAAACATGAACTAACATGATTAATGGAGTTAGGCGTTACTTTGCGGAAATCCATTAATATTTAGACAGTTAGACTCTACGGGAGACAAACGTTAAGATCGTATCGGTTGTCTTCCGTAGAGTCTACTATACCTGATAATGCTTCGTGTTCAGGCAAAACACGTGTGGTTTGCAAGGTGGAAAAGTGGTAGTGTGTGTTTGGTGTTGTGGATAGTGGTTGGGAGGTGGAGAGTTGCTGACGGCCGTTTTTCGGTAAGATTTATTTTAAGTTGCCCGTAAATCCACTTTATCCAGTATAAAAACACACATTATTAATTTTCTGTTTTTGTTTGCTTGTCACGGATCTTAGCTAAGTAAAAGTTCTAACTGTTCACATAACATGAACTAAGTTTAATGACTTAAGATTTAACGGTTTAAAATCTTTAAACTTAGTTTATGTACGAACGACAACTTAAATGGCTAAGTAAGTAAGCCAATGGTCATCGATTCAATCTGCGCTTTGAGATAAATATGTGTATGGACTCACATCTATTTATTTGATTCTGGATTTCCCGCAAATATTATGACCAAACTCCAAGATTCTGAAAAAGTGTGTGCAATATATAACGTATGAAAAGTGTTATTGTATATATTTAAAAGGTGTGTGTGTGTGTATATATATATAAAAGAGTGATAAGTGTGGATGAAGCAAAGAAAGTGAGCCGAGATCGTTACAGATAGAGCTCTGTGGTCTCTGCCTACCCCTACGGGAAAAGCGGGATCATATTTAAGATGTATACTTAAAAAAAACTACCACCGAAAATATAATTATAAAATTAAAACGTCAAAACAATTTATAGAATCTAGAACTACATTTTATTGTTATTTTCTAGGTCATAGATACTCTAATTACATACAAATCACATGAAAATATACTCAGATCTTAACACGTGTGTAGGCCATACAAAAGTATTTTTCGAATCATTAATTGTACCAATGATCCTTGCTTCAAAATGAACCGTATGTTGTTTCACTATTTGGTCTTTTAAGACACATCTTTTTAATATTATAAAGACAATGTAATTGAAATAAACATGTTGTGCAATATCTAAGAAGTACATCTTCTTCTAAGTTTTTGTATCAGACGTAAGAAAAAATTTAAAATAGAATTTACTTCGTTCCCATATCGCTCGCCTGTGAGAAGTGTACAACTGTTGTCTGGATATCTTTACCTTTCGAGTAACTTTGTTGATTCTACTTTTTTACCATTTCATTTTTTTTTTTTCGCTAAACAATTGTCTTTCCCTGTCCTGTCGTTCCCTTTTCAGGTTTATTACGTTCGCAAACAACTCTAAAAGTGATAAACTCAACTAATTTTTAAAGTTCAGGCTGCTTGTAATTATTTTACTTCCTTTTTCCCTTCATGGGTGGGTACATACGTATCTACACTGCCTTGGTATCGCAAATGTCCATCGCCCTACATAATGGTAATATAATTTCTCATTTGCCAACTTTTTCATAAAAAAACATAATCATCCATGTTATATTCTTTCAAACAAACATAATCTAAACTTTAAAACATCATATCTCATATTTTCGGTATATAAATTATTGCGATACTTCTGGCTTGCTGCAACTTATAAATCATTTATTCTTTCCCCGAGCGACGCTCAGATTAAGATAACAATGGATGACAATCTATCAACAGGAGTCCATTTAGGAAGACAAAAGCTAAAGCGAGAGACGATCCTTGTGAAGTGGAGCGTTTTATATTATATTTATCTTTAATTACTACACGACGGTGAACGATAAAATAAAAGAATAAAGCCGAGCGATCCGCAGAATAATGACGTGATCCGTCGCCGAGGGAAAAGAATACGGAAAACAAATAACGATTTTCTTTTGTTAGCTTATTATTCTCTCGAGCATTCATTACTCGTGCCTCCGCGGGATTCGAACGTGTACTTTATGGTACTTCAGTGTATATTAGTATAAACATCGTTTAGTATTAGCAAAAGTTATATAACGAGCAATTTAAATGACATCACAATGTAAAGTATCGCAGTAGGACGTACCGCATTATTATTATTAAAAATAAACAATATGATCGAATATATCTAAAGTATTTTTTAGAAAGAGAAACAAACAAGTACGTACGTATAAGTAAGTGCCTTAGAGTAAGTAATAATGGTCACCGAATATAGCTAACCGAAGTGCTACTGCTACTAACTCAAAAGTTGGTTTTTTGGGGTATTGTGGTACTTCCTCGGGCGAACACATCCATTCATGCTATAGAAAAAATCTACAAAAAAGAACATCCATTATGTTTTCTAAAAACATTTGACAGAAATACGCCTGCAGGATGAACTTATCACCAAAAAAAATTTTGTTCGATTCAAAAGTATTTAAAAATACTGTGATCTGATTGAAGGTGCTACTTTATATAGAGTGTTGCAAAGGAAATAGTATTATCGGAAATTCTGATACGAGTCTATAAGGGTTCACATATTTTTGATGATTTAATTCTTTAGCAAAATATATTTGTATTAAATTTTCAATATTTATTTATTTAATTCATCGGTGGACAAAAATAGGTATTTCGTCAAATAAATATGAATCATTTTTCCCCATAAAGCTGATACACGAAAAGTAAAACGATTTCATGACTGATAGCTGTTTTATAGCAATAACGTCGTACGGATGAAAACTGAAAGGGTTATAAAATTTTACGATGCGCCAATGTCTCTTGTGTGAAATTTAATTAGGAAGGAGCCGGGCAGTCGTGATGTGGTATTTCAATAATGTCCCTATCGTGACCCCCGCCGCGATTTATGAGTCTTGAGACGATGCGTAATGCACTACAAGGCTATTAAATTTAAATGTGAATAATTAAATTATTATATTGAATATCTGTAGTACATTTGAATAGAAATAATATAATGAAAATGAAGACGAGTGATTGCGTTACTAAGATGAGTTATTTTCAATACGTGGCAATAAGTTGTTGATCATGTCAACTAAATAATGTATTTTGGATAATATAAATATAATTGTTATTAATAATGGATTATGATTTAATTGCCCTGTTAGATAAGGCACGCTGAAAAGGCACCTGCAGAAGCGATCCGGGGGGAGAACCTGGAACTGCTCTGGTAGATACGTTTATGATGGCCATTGTGAGGTTTTAAACGGTTGACATGCAATTGTTGGAATTCGATAAAATCTAGGAAAGCAGGATATTCGTAACGGATATTTAGAATACGATAAAATAAATGTAACAAAAATTATATATTTTTAAATGCTGTTAGATTACATGTGACCCACTATATGATTTTTTGTTTCTCATTTTATGTTCAATTTAATTTCTATTTACTTGTTTTTGTAGCATTTATTTTTCTTGAAAAAAAAGTATGTTACAAATAAAAGTTTTTCTATTTCTGTTTCTTATATTGTAGTTTATATACACATAGTTTCAATTTTCAAATGTTTTACCGAAATTTCACAAAACCTGATTATAATTTTAATATTTTTAAATAACTAATTATGCAATGTATAAAATTATATTTTTAATATTTATTATAGTTTAGATTTAAACGTGTTCCTGATTTGAAACTTTTATACCAAATTCTTATCACAATCAAGCAAAATGTAAAATATTTTCTTCAAATGATTCTCACAATTACAGAAGAAGAAAAATATATAAAGACCTAAGTGTAAGTAAACTAACTGTATTAAGATATCAATCACAGTTGATTAACTTACACTGCAACCCGTCTACGCCGGGAACCGAAGCTGAGATGTTTATCGCTGGAGCTGTATTCCTTCCGTCAGACGCACGACACAGTCGCAATATTAACGCAGGAGCTGTCACATACAATATTGCCACGAAACTATTTACTACAGTCTGAGAGATGATTGAACCCGATACGACGTATAACGATTTTTCACGCTGTACTATAACGAATATAAAAGGAACTGGAATGAGATTTCACTTCTATCAGAAAAGATTATTGAAAGTTTCCGTAGAGTTTCAGAATCGACGCAATGTATTTTGTGAAAAAATATTTCTCATTTTAAAAGTATTTCTGCATGTAATACATAACTATGAAAAGGCTTAAATGATTTGGTTTGTAACTAACTAATCATTTTCAGGCGATATGAAGGAAAACTACCACAGGTGTCGCCTAATGAAACCATCAGTGCCTTTTATAGACCTTTGCAACACCAGAGGCGATGTAGCCTTGTTTTTGAGAGTACCGATACTGTATTAATTCAGAAAAACCACTGAAGTACCGGGTAGCTGGTTTTACAAAGTGGTAGTGCAGGCGCCAACTGGCTTTAGAAATTGATGAAAATCGTATACGTCGATCACATGTGTATAAACATGAGGGTCTTCATTACATAGTATCAATACGATTTAGAAATAAATATTTATTTTAAATTCGTTACAGCTTAGCTGTCCGGGCGTTAAATTTGTGGATACAAATTAATTCGTTTGTAAAAGCGCCGAAGTCCTATTTCGATTTGCAAAGTAATTGGTTTCGAGCGCGGTACGGAGGTTTCAGTGTTATTTGTGGTTTACTGAATTCACAATATTATCGCTCAATTAAGTTTTACAATCCTTGATGACGCTTCATTTTTGTAGAATGTCCATTCTCATATTTTTAAATGTATTGTTTTTCTAAATCTGTCGTCGCTACATTGTATTAATTTTTTAAATGTATTTTATTTTCTAAATCTATCGTCACTACATTGTATTACTTTTAAAACGCAACATTTTTGCAATACCTATGGCCCTGCAGATGTCCATGGGCAACGTTGATTGCTTTCCATCAGGTGACACGCCTGCTCGTTTGCCTTCCTATCCCATAAAAAAAAGAATAATTGTTGCATATTATGATTAATACGTACTTCTTATAGCGTATTTCTTCTTCCTTGATAGCAATTATATACATGTTCTGAAGAGATTATGTCAAGCATCAATAGCTCCAAAACAGTCCACTGTTGGACATTGGCCTTTCAGAAATAATGACCAATGTCCATGGGTAATGCCGTAATATCCACGCTTCGCAGGTAAATTGTAATTCGCAGATTGTGAAAGAAAACAGTTCAGAAACAATAAAAGTGAAAAAAAAATTTTAAAAGCAGAAGTTTTAATTATTCTCCATACAATTGTGTGCGAGGTAGTCTCCGAAAATTAATATGTAAGGAGTGGCTCTCGCTTAATGTGGGCAGTATTAAAACGGGGTACTAATAGGGGAGGAGGGCGGGAGACCTCCGAACCGCAGACTTTATGTTCTCAGACCGGTCTAGAATTATTAATTACCCGAATGGTGATTGCATTCTTGCCCTTGTGGTTCCTGCAGTTATTTCACTTAATATAAGGACTATATTTATTGGAATGGCTTCGCATACAGCTTCTACGTTTTTGAATTATTTTATGGTAAATATATAAATCACTCATTAAAATCAAAATTAATACAATTTATATTATGTTATAGTAGAATCAGTTAAATCATATGATCATGTACTTATATATACTCGTATTTACGTCAAGAAATTTTATCCTTATATTAATTAAGACTCAAAGAAAAGCGTAGAGCTTTGGCGACTAGTTGACTTAATTGAAATAATTATTTTCTTTAGCTTTTTTCTCCGATAGGTTTTTATTAATAAAAATAAATTTTAAAGGTTGAAATTTATTTTTTAGAATGTAAAATCAAATGTTTTCCCAAGTTCAAAACACTTGTAAAGTATTATTTGAAATATCATATTCTGGACATAGGGCTCTTCAAAGGCGCGCCACATAGCCCGAATTATACTAGATCTGATATTTATCACAAAAAAAATAAGATAAAAATTTGTTGTCACGAATAATAATGGTTGCACAACTCTGTCGTGCCTTTAACGTTACCAAATCTAACCGAGACAATGCTTTCTTATCCACAGGATTATAGAATAAGCTAAAGTATATATTTTACTTTTTAAACAGACTATTTGATATGACTACAATAGAATTTTTGTTAAATGTTCCAAGAAAATGGTTTTTAGATTGATAGTATTAACAAAAAGATCCTGAGCCCAACCAAAAGAGATGATGGCAGTTGGCGAAATTAAAGAAAATGCCTAAATCGACCATCTGGCCCAACCCAATGTAATAGTAGAGGCTAAGGCTCACTGACTTTTGGCTGGGCCACGTTGAGAGGATGGGGGAGGATCGCACAGTCAAGAGAGCGTATATGGGTCGCCCCAGGTACTGCTAGATGGACACGGCGGAAGATGCCTTGCGCAACCTTCAAATCTGTAACTGGCAGGAAGTGGCGCTGGCACAGAGCACGATGGCGTAAGTTCGTAGGCTAAAATCAATTTTGGGTCGCTGCGCCAAAAAAGTTAGTTAATTTAGTCTTATTAAACTCATGACCGTCGATTTAGTGCTGTTTTACTTTTCCTGTAGTAGCCACTTGCTATTTTTGTCATATTAAAACGATGGACTTAATTTTTATATATAATATCATATCCGGTACTTCGTATAACCTTTTAATATAAAAAAATTTGAGGAACTACTGTTTGTTGTATTTCATTATTATATTGAATTACGTTTTCAGTATATCATTATAATATATTGGATGAGGAAAGAAGGAGAACATATTTGCATCTGTATGCTGAGTGCTCTGACTTGTGGTGCCACCATTAGACACAGTTGCACCTGTGTCCTTACTCCCCGTCAGGATTTAAATATTAAGGTCTTGTACATTTGAGAATAGAACTTCAGTACTAGACAGATCACACCTGCTAGAGTAAGTTAACAATTTAATATTGGCATATTTCAATTGATTTTTTCCTATATAAAAAACTGCATTTGGTTTTTTTATTATTAAATCCGTAAATATAACAGAATCCGATATTATAACAAAATTAATTTTAGCAATATAATAATTTTATATTAAAATATTTATGAAAGCTATAACAAATAACACGCATACAAAAATTAGGACATTAAAATAGTAGGAAATTAGACGACAATGAAAAATTTTTCACGTAACGGTGATAAGTTTATTTTTAAATGATCCAAATTAAAATTTCACAATGTATCATATTTAAAATATAATAATATATTTAATTAAAACAATAAATCAATTCAAGCATACAAATTCGCATCTAAACAATTCGAAATACGGAGATAAGACAAAGAGAAATATTTATGTACGTAACTAATTTACATTAATATGAGATTTTAGGGAGTAATAATTCTTAAATATTGTTCATTCAACAGCCCATCGTATACAATGCCGATCAATTTCCGCGCTGGCGAACAATCCTTTTGAATGAAGATTTGGACTCGTCACGTCTTGTTAAAATTAAGGATTTGAATTTAAATTTCAGAAGCAACCCCGAGTGAGTAGGTGAAACGAAATAAATATGAATATGAATGGGAAATCAGACAAGTACTGCGGCAACGGATTTCAAATTATTAACTTTTGGAGTACATTCGCTAGTACCGTCGGGAATACAGACCTGGTCGAAATTCCCCTATAGCACGTCTAACAGGCCAGTCACATACGAAATATCAAATATCTTTACGTAAATTTTGTGGCCTTTACCGTGAAATGTGAAATAAAATTCGTCGAATATTGGTGCACAGTTAGCAGTGGTAATATTGCCCAGTTCATTCTTGCATTTTATTAGACACGTATAGAAATATTAAAGTGCACTGTGTGTAAAATTATTTGGTTTATAAAAAATAAAGTAATAATATGTATAATAATACATTATTTAAACATCAAAGAAGTAATTATTTAAACATGGTAGAGCCATGCTGCAGACGAATATTTTGTCAAGAATGGCGTAATATTTGTTTATAGCATGAATGGGCCGGCTCACCCGGGGAAGTACCACACTCCCGCAGAAAATCGGCGTCTAAATGGTAGCTTAGCTACCGCGCTTCGTACGGTGTGCGGCCTGAATTCCGGAGGCCCAAGACCCTCCTCCTCCCACTTCCTCCTCCCCCTCCCACTCCCATTATGTCACTTTCCTTAAAGGTCGGCAACGCTTCCGCACTGCCTATGGCGCTGCGAATGTCTATGGACGACGTTGATTGCTTTCCATCAGGTGACACGCCTGCTCGTTTGCCTTCCTATTCCATAAAAAATAAAAAATAGAAAGAAAATCTAGACTCATACTTGAGACTTATAAAGAAAAGTTTAATCCCTACCATCTAGATGCGTTGCGATCTAGTACGGAGTATTTTCTTCCGTATCTTCTCTTAATGCACCACCCTTTTGTAGGTACAGCTATATTCAACAATACTTCTGAACCAATACCGACATTGGAACTTTCAAAGTCTACATATCTCTCAAAGATTGGCAATGTTTATAATGTTATAGATGTCTTAAATAAACAATCAACTGCTTTTTATCAGGTGACTTCCTGTCCCATTAAAAAAACTTATGTACTTAACGTGTTTTAAACGTAATAGAAAATGTTTAGGAAATTTTATGTTATTGTAGTACGGGGAAATAATCTAATTAAAATAGAAATAGCATTTTGCTGTCCGTACATTTAGCAGACATTTCGAAATCAAGCAGATAGGCTAGCGGAGACAATTTGCTGGCAGTGTATAATTTCGGTTCCCAGCAAGGGACCATATTTGATGGAGGGCGCGCTACGAATTTCTAGTGTCCGCTATGGTAGACACCCCGACGTAGAGCTACGAATATTCAAGTTTCACGTTGCAATAGCTTAACGGTACCTTTGTTTAAGATTGTTTTTGTTTAAAAAAACAAATACTCTCATATTCCCACTAGATACTTCCCATAATACTAGGGAATATTAATTCCCTGGTATTATGGGAAGTATCTATCATAATTAGATAAATATCAACGACAAAAACACAGACTCGAAATATACACCTACTCATAGAAATATTTATCCTGATATGAAAATCGAATTTATTTACGTAAATTATATTTTATGCCCCCTTCCCAAAAAACAATAACAATATTCAAGTCCATGCAACCGTTGGGACGCTATCCGTTGGAGCACAACAGGTACCGCTGGAAGGACATGGTGGAGGCTGACTTGCGCGACCTTCAAGTCAGTAATTGGCAGGAAGTGATGCAGGACAGAACACTGGGTTTAAAAGCTCTTTTTAGAGGTGAAGATCCATTTCCGGTCTTTGAACCAGCGAAGGTTTATTTTATCTATTCCTTTTTATATACAATAAAGTATATTTTACCCGTTATGGTAAGCTTTATATACCATCATGATATTTATCAAGCCGTCCGTGTATACTGTTAGACATCGTTCTTCCTGACAAAAATTGTATGTTGCCATAGTTCCTGCGCTTGGTAGGCGGATTGGGGATTACAGATTCGTAGAATAATAAAAAAGATTTGCGTATTATATATTCATATAAAAAACGAATCTATGTATTGTCTTTCCCGTCCAATGGTATTTTCTCTCTGAGTCGCGCTCATACGACATCAATGGGACGATGTGGTCCTATTTTATGTTAGGAACTATATATCCAATAAGATCCAATACCTTAAAATAAATTGTCTAGTTTAACAGAATATCCAATAGTGAATTCCATTCAGCTGAATGTATCCAGTCAGATGAATATCACAAAATCCTTTTTTTTTTGAATAAATGCAACCTCTTTTATCATTTTTTAATTGTTGCCGGTAACAAAGGGAGATCAACTGACATTGAATTCACTTTACATTTGAAAAGAATAATCGTTTTCCATTCCATTCAATTTCAATATTTCGAGAGTAAACATGACGTTTAAGCTATCTGCCTCGTAAATCGTTAAATACCACTTAATTCAATCTGATCATGTATGTATTCAGTCTCAAAATAGATTGTAGATAATTTAAACGATGAGATGAACTGTTTTTTTTATTTTAATTTCATTTGCCTGCATTTTTTTTTTCGTATTCTCCCGCATCATTTTTTTAAATGTAGATTAATATATATATATATATATATATATATATATATATATATATATATATATATATATATATATATATATATATATATATATATATATATATACTATTGCTAGGCACAGGACCTGTCCAGACTAGGAATGAATACCTGTAGACCGTTCATACAACCATACATATACATAGATAGTCTGATGCCGGAATTAAATCGACGACCATTAACTAGTAAGGCAGTCATTTTAACACTAATACATTTAGGTTTATGTTTGTATGTTATATATATTCTCAAAACAACGTAGCTTTGAATTAGGTTTATAAGAAGTTTGAATTCAGCTTCACCTTTTATATTACATTTAAGTAAAAAAAGAATGTCTTCAAATTTCTTGTTCAGTATATAAATAGAAATATTTGGTTTTCGTCTTTTTTTGTTAATGTATATGAACGTACATAAATAGTCAATATTTTTTGAGTATGTGGCCCACCAATCCTCCGTAAAAAATAAAAATAAAATAAAATTAAACACTAGTGTTAATAAAAAAAAGATTACGTAAGATAATAAATTATTAAAAATGTGTGCAATGTGTGTGTGTGTGTGTGAGTGTACATCTCTAAGGATTTTGTGGTATAAGTTTTAATTTATCGTTTCGAAGAGCAGCCTCTCTGTGTCCTTCTCATTCAAATTCAACAGCACCTTCCTTCTACACATGTATTGTGTGCAGTTTAACATGTTAAGCGTTCGATTTACTTATGTTATATCATATTTTCCTAGCAAAAGCATTATTGGTTTAATTTGAATAGTTAACAAGAATTCTAGTAATATTTAAAGAATTGCTAGTCTTATTTTTAAAATATCAAGGATTTTTTTTAAATTTGAAATCCTTCTTCATATCAGTAAAAATAGCATCGGCACCAATCGTCAAACCGACTGTCATAACTCAGTCACAGCTGCTGAGCTTTATGTCGCACACCTAAGTTAATTAGGAGCTTTCGGCTTCAAGTGTGGTTTAATAACGCCAACAGTCCGGCAACTTAAGCCTGGGATTGATATAACCAAATAAGTACGCGGGTCTGCATCATTGCTCACGAAAATTGCTGCATTAATTTAACTTAGCTTCATTTTATTCCAGTTCATTCATTAGTATAATAAACTTGAGTAACTAATTCTGTGAGAATATTTATAGTTTAATTCATACATGCTATATAATTCATACATTTTACAATGCAGTAAGCATTGTAAAATAAAGGAAAGAATAAAATGAAAAAGAGGATATCTGTGGAATTTCTTTTGTCATTTCTTGTCTGTCCACGGGAACCTCATTATGAAGTAATGGTTAAAAGCTAGGTTGTTGGTGGACTGATATTTGACAAATGAATTGCCCAATTATTTTAAATATGTTGTTCAATTGTTTTTCAACAATTTCTTTTCAAAAATTGTACTTGAATTTAGACCTAGGTTTTTCAATTCCAATAATATACATATATCAAATTTTTAATCGTTAATAAAATAATTTTCTAATTCATCCAATCATTTCTTCTCTGACCACGGGATAATATATATATATATATATATATATATATATATATATATATATATATATATATATATATATATATATATATATATATATATATATATATATATATATATATATATATATATATATATATATATATATATATTCACGCCTATCCCCCGCAGGGGTTGGCAAAGACCACAGAGCTCCATCCGCTGCCATTCATCGCAGCGAAACGGCTCGTCATTGGTCGCTTTTCGCCCTCGTGAGAATCAATTTCTATATGTATATATCAAATTTTCGTTAATAAAATAAGTTTCTAATTCATCCAATCATGTTCAAATACTTTTAAACTTTTTAATTTTTTTTAAACTTGTAGTGGATGACACTTGATGTAAATACAACTCTTTCAAATATTAATTCATTAATTAAATTTAATGAATTTCAGTTTCATGAGAAAAAAAATATTTTATATAAATATAGGAATAAATACCGTAATGAAAACTAGCAATGTTCTTAAATTACAAGAAATCTTATTAACCATTCCAGCTAAACCAATAATGTTTACGCTAAGAAAGTATGGTTCACATCAAACTCACAATCTTAGGTAGTAAACGCAATCCTTATGAATTAAGTTACTTTGCTTTTCTTTTGAAAAATAAAAATAGTCTGTTATTTATACTTATTGATAGAATACATGGTTAAGGAGTAAATAAAGTTTTAGTATAATATAGACAAGTCGTTGGCCATGATGTGGCGTATAAATTATAAAATTTGTAAGGTATTTTATTTTTCGCATACGAACCACAAATACTTGCGGGTAAAAATAGCCGAAATATTTTTGTTACTAATTGGTACTTGTTATCGTGGCATACACATGTGATTACTTTTTTATACCGTCTATATAATGTTCCACTACTGGGCATGGGGCCTCTCCAATTCTGGAGAAATGCAAATTTATTGTCTGGAGAAATGTAATTAAAATTGTCCAAGGTAGAAGGTTTATCCGGATGTAGGAATCGAAACCGCGACCTTTGAGTCGGAAAGCGAACACTTGGTGCAATTTGAGTCGTCGGACCAAGTGTGCATCTGACGGCCCAAATAAGTGTACTTTAAGAAGTTTAATACATTTGACTCTCACCGTTTTTTACCAAATGTTAAATATAACGAACGATTTCTACATAATCAATGCCATAGTAAGGTGAATTCATACCCTGTCTACAAAATCTTGCCTTACTTAATGAGTTACTTCAAGTTGCGAGGAACGTCTGCCGCGTACGAGTGTCAAACTTGCCTCCTTATTAACTGCGACGTCAGTTTCTAATTACTCGATCCAGTTATCACCTGCTACTGACGGCTACGCTTCCACCGCAGTCAGCGGTTCCCTCCTTAATCACTTGATAAGTACTACACAGCTGCGGAATATCGAGTTGTTGTTTTTAAATATCGATAACGTATCACTTTAAACAATTTAATAAACATTTTCTTTTTTTGATTTTTTATTTTATTTATTTTTATATATAATATTTTATTAATATTATAATAACGCCCATAGACAACCGCGATACCGCAGGAGTCGCGGAAGCATTGCCGGCCTTTTATGTATGTTTAGGCTTGTTTTTTGAAGGTGCCAATGTCGTATCGGTTTGGAAAGAGCGTCGAAGGTAGCTGGTTCCACAGAGTGGTGGTGCGTAGAAAGAAGTTTCGAGAGAAGCGCGCCTTAGTAGATCGCCACTTATCCAAATGGTGGGGATGAAGCTTTGGTGATTGGGGATTGTGAGAGTCGTCTCAAATTTTGCATCAATCCCTATATATGTAAATGTTATATAAATTAAATTTTATATTTAATTTGCATAAAGTAGAAAGTTGAAAGAAATTAATCTTCAGTTTCATGTCGTTAATATCTGTGTACCTATTAAAACGACATCACATAACTCTTCGTCCATACACCATCGTTCTAAACTTCGCCGTGCTTTGAAACATTGAAACTTTGCAGACAAATTCGATCTGCGAAACGATTCGGACCACTGCATATGTTCTGTAAACCTACGTTTCGAAAATGGGTTTTCTACTTTCTCTAGAGTTTAATTTATAACCTTAGAATTGAATTTCGTTGTTAATTGAATTGTAAACGAAGCTTTATTGGATTTGTTATGTTTAGTTTAATTCAATTTAAAACCAAAAATGTAGATAATGCCTTATCTTGACTTTTGACAGAGTTTATAATCAGGTTATTGTATAGTTCTGTTACATTAACATTTTGTCAGAATTCCTCAAAAGATTTGATCATTTTAAGGACATTATTAATATATGGACAAATATAAAAGTTAATATTATCACGTTCCGTGCCAGACTGTTCTTTAAAGATTTTCCGGTTAGGCCGAGTGTTTGTTTAATTACAAGAAAAATAAATTAGTTGTGTTATGCATTTAAAATTTTACATTTTTATTTTTAATTTTTTTCTTAATTATTATGATGTTTGCATTATATTACTTATTGTAAGACATACGCGAGAAACAAACTAATACAATTGTAAAGTATGGGACGTATACGCCTCACGTGGTAGAGAACGTTAATAATATTTAAATTAACCTTTTTTTTAAATTATCTTAATATACAAGTTATCACATTCAAAATTAAGTTCATAATGCACATAGAAATTTTTTGTATAGAGATATTATTTATCAGCTCAATTTGTGTGTATTAATATCAGTCAACGAACCCTTGAAAAATTGAAATTAAACTTAGCGTAGATTAAGTCAAACATTTAAATATTTTTATTACGTATGAAAATAATATTCATAATGGCTTTGAAATATTCAACATTAATGTTCGGGTCATCGTTGTTTTTAATAATTATGGCTTCACATAAGATCAGGTAAGACGGAGATAGACATAAATATTTTACGTGTATGTATGTATGTATATATGAAAATGCAAACCAAACATAATTTAAGTTGTCGGCACTTGGTTATTTATTTTTTATTAGCAATTTCATGACAAACGGATTGCTCGGTTATACATTTCCTTATATTCTCATGTGGTGTAAGATTTGTTGTTATATATAATCCTGTCCATTACTAAGTGCCCAGTGACAAAGTTCTCCGACAAGTTAAGCAAAAACCTGAACTTTGGGAGACCATTAAGGGCAAAAAAATTGCTTACCAGGGTCATATCATGAGACAAGACCTCATCAGAAGATCATAATGGGAAAAGTCGCGAGTAAAAGACAATTTGTTCGGAGAAAAGTCTTGGCTATGTAATATCAGATAGTGGACCGGGATAGCGAGTACTTCAGAACTGCTACAACTCGGGAAGGAGGAGAAGAATTGTGCGTAATTGGCTATCAACCTTCACAAGTCGGAGAAGCACTCTTAGAAGAAGAGGATTATTAAGAAAACTTAATAAGAATAACCTTAACAAGTCTGATACAAAATGTTTGCAACAACAATCCCATAAATAATATTACAAATATATTTTTAATATTTTTTATATATTCACGCCTATCCCCAGCAGGGGTTGGCAGAGACCACAGAGGTTGGCAGAAACCACAGGGCTCCGTCCGCTACCAATCATCGCAGCGAAACGGCTGTCCATTACTCGTTTTTCGCCCTCGTAAGAATCAGGACGTGACGGATGACGAACCACGTCGCCGTCATTTTTCAACAAATTAGGTATATTAAATTCGTCTTTTAGTGAATCCCACGAGCCATAAGGGAGGATGGAGGTCAGCCCCAGCAGAGCCCTGTATGCTGAGGTAAGGCACCATAGTACCCCAGGGAGCCCGATCCCGGGACGGTCGGCACGCTTGTGACTAAGCTCACCCTTACCCACGCATCCATTGATACGGCAGACCGTGGATTGGCGGACAGGAAGGGAAAGGATAGAGAAGAAAGGAAAGGGTAGGAAAGAAAATGCGGACTGAGGGGGGAGGGGTTACCAGACTCTGAATAAATATTTAGAAATCCTAAGTATTTATTCCGATGCGGGGATCGAACCCGTGACCATTGACTCCGCGGACGGAATGCCCCGCAACTGAGCCTATCGGTCGTCGACAGTATTAAATTTAAGAAAATATTTTTAAATTTAATACTATACGTATTTAAAATCACAGCGTGATTTAAGTGAATGCTTAGCCGAAGTAGAGCCAGTTTTCGCCCTTTATAATCCACTTGCACGGTTCAGTACCTCTCGAATCTTAGATTTTATTCTTGTTAATTAAGAATTCGTAGTCGAAGACAACGCGATTACCACGCTCTTTAATTGGATATCGGTGTTTAAAGTAACGTTTAACAAGAAATTAAAGTTTTACTCTGTAACGCTTCGAGAAACGCCGCCAGCAATTTGTCTGGGAAAACAAGAAAAAAACAACAAAGAACTAATCGTTTGTTTCAATAAAGTCGCGCTAAAATAGTAGAGAGCATTTTCTAAATTGAAGTTGCATCTTTTTATTCTTTCTCAATTTCTTATTTCTCGCAGCAGCTATCGCCGGTATTCCCAAAGGAACAATACGAACGTCTTACTGTAGCTGATTTAGTGTAAAGCTTAAAATGTAATTTTAATCTGTAATTGCAAGTAGTTAAATTAATAATTAAAAAATAAACAGCTAACAAGAATAAGTACACGCAAACTGCTATTTTTTGCAAATAATACGCTAAATAACACATTATATATTATTATTAGATGTACTCTATATCTAATATCTCCATAAATCTAATAAATTAAAATTAATATAATACTAGTTTAGTAATTTATTACGCGAAAAAAATAAAAATATTGAATTTTCTATGATATTAGTTTCTTTAGTAACTAGTAGCTTAAATTCGCCATAGAATTGTTTAAGATTATAATAAATCGTAGTGATGAGGGTCACTTTGTTTAGATAACTGGCCGTTCTGCACGTAATCCTCGTATAAAGCATTTTGATAATTGAGAAATTAATTTTGTTTTCTCGACTTTTATAAAATAACCATAAAATTAATTTTATTCGCTTAGATTTATTATAACAAATTTATCAGTAAATACATGAAAAAAAGATGTTAAACTACATAGTGATTGATGATTAATAAAGAATAAGGCCATAATTAAAATGAAATAACTGTGATCAGCGGTCAAGTTAAACAGTGACAACCAAGAAGAGCCGTATTGATTCACTTTCACTATCATAATGGGTCAGATGCGCGCGGCTGCACTAGGCCAGTGGAACAGCGCTGCGGTATAGTCCATCCCGTGCTGTGTATTGCAACTAACGTCGTGTTAATTCCACAGTTCACGAAAAGTGCAAAGATGATCCTGTCTGAAAGATGTTCTACTTAAACCACTTTTAATAATAATATTATTAATCGTATATTAAACGCAACGAACGTTTAGTTTAGTTTCAAAATAGTTCCCCACAGTTGTAGGTTACCCAAATGTGTGTGCTCACAAGTGATCAAGAAAGAACTAAGAATTGGAGACAATATTATCGTTTCGCGACAATGATAAAGCGAGACATCTAAACCAACAGAGATAAGCTTTGAGATCGTCATGGCCGTAACTATAAATCTTTCATGTGATTATTATATTTTTTGTTATAGATACATTAGAAATAAATAAGGAACAAAATTACAATTTGCAAAATCAAGAGGAATTATCTCACTCAGGTATATCTTCCAGTTAACTTTATTAAATAAAAGTCTAATAATTTGATCAAATGCAGAATATTAAAATGAAGCATTGGAAAAGTTGTTCAGGAAGATTATTTCATATTCATGCCGAATGCACGCATGAAGAACTAATATGTACAAGTATTAAAAGTAAGAACAGGTGACACTAGGGAAAAGTTGGTGCTAGAACGAAGGTATTTATTATTCGAGGTATATGATTCGTAGATAAGTAAGCCGATTACAATTTCATCTAGTTAGTATTAAGTTCTTTGAAATAGCAATACAAATTTTTCGAATAAAATCTTGTAAAAGGGCTCAAGGGGATTACAATACAAAAATTCCCACGTCTGCTTTTAATCGTCATTTCAATAGGGTTGAGCCTTTTGTATTTTACTATTGAATGTTCCGAATATCGGTTTTTCATAACACACTGTATAATCGTTTTATGAAGAATAATTGAAAATCATAATAACCTTATAAATAAAATACAAATAACAAGGAAAAACACCCAGACAGAGAATAAAAATTTGTATATAGTAAAAATATGCATTAATTGGACCCACTATCCTTAGTGCAGAAAGTTGTAGAAACACATTTCCACTCTGCTATTTGGGTCGTCTTAAGTTTTTGATAACGAATCACAGTAAAAAGAAAAGAATTGGCATTTATTTTGTTTTTCTAACTGATATGGGATGGGATCAAAAAGGGTCTCCAGGAAACGTACCGACCTGTACTCACGACGCTGATTTTCAGTGAAGCCGTTTATGACCTGTCAGACATTATAGAAAGTATGAACAGACATCATGAATTGGGTACTAAGAATACAATTTAAGTTATTACTAAAATTTACAGTCCTCATTTTTAATATACGTCAACGGTATACATACATATATCGTTTACAACATTGTTACATTAATTAGATTTGTATACAGATTTCATTATATACAATTATTATGTTCAGACCACACCCCGATCCATTAGCGTGTACGAAATTGCCCTCCGCCCATTTCCTTATTGCGTATCTTGCAAAGCAGCGTAATTTAAGGGTCAGATTCTGTAACTTATACTACTGTAATGATTAATATTGTTCTAACCAATGATTCTATTAAGAATTTGTTTCTTTAAGAGAAAATATTTATTTATGACAAAAAGAACATATTACTAATAACTACAAAAAAAACCTTTTTAATTTCTTATATACAAGACGATACTATAAAGAAGACACTGTTGTATCGTTTCCATCATAGAATGGACCTTAACGTTTCTTCTTGTGGGTGTCATACGAGGCAACTATGGAAGTTAGTGCTACCGCCCGTCTATGGGTTTTACTCCCATAGTTAACTCTTTCGATATCTATACTGATAATCTGAACCAAAGTTAACTTTTTAAATCTTGTCAAACTGCACGAGAGATTATTTAAACTGAATTGATTTTCGATTAACTTCAGTTAAATTATAAACAGAGTATAAATGTGGATAAATCTTTACTTTTAGATTTCTTCTCAGTGTCTGGAATATAAAGTTAGTAGCTAAAATATAAGCAACTCGATATAAGTAGAAGCGCCGCGTAAATGCAAGAGTTCTCATCATAAATCACCGGAGATTATCTTTGAATAGGTTGTCTCTGTGCATGTTTGTCTGTTTATGAATAATTTATGTAAGTTGTCGTGTACTAGTATTTTATTTCATAGAATATACATTTTTCTTAAGTATTTAACATTTTTTGAATACATTTAATCGATAATTTTGTGATCAATAGTCTACTGTAGTTCACTGCCGGACATAGATCACTTCTAAGATTTCACCTAAATTAAAAAAAAATCCAGCGGAAGACAGAGTAAATCCCGAATAATATAATTTGTATCAATTTCACCAGAAACGTTTATCAAAAATATTTCAAGAAAAGTAACATAAATTATATACTATATATAATATAAATAAAAATAATAAGTAACATATTAATTTCAATAGCTTTTAGCATATAAAATAAATTAAAATAGTCGTAGACTTTTTCCGCCGTTTTTATTTCATTTTCTAAATCTTATGGTATTATCAGCTATATTGTTTAACGGTGGTGGCGTATTATACAGTATAGTTCGATTAAGGCGTATAAGTAGTGATAAGAAATAATTATATGTATTGTGACTTTTTAAGTTGATTGCTTAAGTCCATGGAAGGGTTTAGTAGAACAGCCACCATTTTGTCAAATAACATGACAAGATACTTGATGTTATTATATTTTACTGGCATAATAATTGTAACTAATTGCCATCAAAGAAAAAGAGAAACATTGTCGTAATCATCATGGCCGATCTTCGATTATACGTAACTAGTTTCTGTTAAACCTTGTTTATATCGTCGCCTCATTTAGCCAAGTGGCTCATAATACGTTTACCACTCCAGCAGCTATCTACTATTATAACTGCTCTACGTCTATATATATGTATGATTTAGCTCAGCGGCGGGGCCCCTCGTCCACGGAGTCAATAGTCGTGAGTTCGGTCCCCGCGTCGGAATAAATATATATATGGCCTATAGATATCTATTTCTAGTCTGGAACTCCGTCAATCCGCATTGGACAGGCGTGGTTGGTTAATGTCCGTTCCTCCAGAAATGGGGAGACCGGTGCTCAGCAGTGGGACATATATAGGCTGCGAAACAAAAAATGTACATATAAAACATTATATATCTGAGTATTTAACTATATACTACTTACATATATAAAAAAGCAGATTATTAATCACCACATTTGTATATTTATTAAATATTTAGTATATTTTAGACATAGAAAAATACTCAGTAATGTAAAACATTAGACTTTTTGAATAATCGGCATGATAAACGGGTGTAAAAGTGTAGATTTATCTCAGCTAGCACGTGTCGGGAGCGGCGTCCGTTTGCTTCAATAGCGATTTTAGTATGTAAGCGCAAATTTATGGACAAAACCCGTCTGATAAAAATTGTATCGCCCCCGGTTTTATTTATCGCTGTTTATTGCGGATATTTGCTACGATTCACCGCATACGCGTGCTATTGTTTTGTCGCTTTTAGCTCAATTTTGAGTTAAAATAATACATATATAATATATATACATAAAATGCATATACGATACATAAAATATACATATACGATAATTATTTAATACATTGTACATAAATTGCCTTTTTTATAGGATAGAGAGGCAAACGACTAAGTTTGAAGGAATACAATTATATATTTTTTAATAAAACATTCAAATTTGAACTCTTTAATATCAGCCGGGATTTGATTTAAAATAATGTTATATTTAGATAGTACATTTTGAACATCTATATAAATGTATAAATAGACCTTGATATTTCTATATTATTCATTCCTAAATAAAGCTTTATTATCAAAAAACAACAACAACAACAAAAAACAACAAAATTGGAAAACTTTTCACTGTAAATTTAAATTCAATTTCATAGCTAGTAGCTATTCAATTTTAAGCTAGAATCTCTCTTAACTAACAAATAATAAAATAAACTAATTGGACTGACTGGACCCAAGTTATCTCGTCTCGCCACAAGTTTGGGCGTATTTGCAGGTTTTCTGGGGATTTTCATTATAGCCTCACCGTCTGCACTGAGTTACGATTGAAATTTTTCGAGTGGAAGAGACAGAACAAATCCCAAATAAAGAAATACAATTTAACAAGATGTGTCAATAGAATTAAAATAAAAATATTATGGTCTCAAACAATTGAAACAGTAAAGTAATTCAAATTATCTACAAAGTTTACTTAGTATTTAAAATAAGAAGCAATTAATAATAACATAATTTCATTACTTTTTCGTATGAAATATTTAACATCATCGTCATCACACTCGAAATTTAGGGGTGTTGCCGTAACAAGCTGGTTTAGAACACTAAAAGGTCTCTTATCATTCGGACTAAAATAGTGTTGGAAGCCACAACACCAAAAATTTTACGATTTATTTTTTAAAAAACAGTTTATTTCAATTCTAGGAGATTTTATTAGGTCCCCTACGCGTTAAGGTAGAGATCGGTTAAAAGTTCTCGTAGATCACAAACGCATTGCCTGAGAATTTTTATTATTATATATATAATTGATAACCCGTTTATGATATTACCATTTTTAAAAATGGTAATACCGTAAACGGGTTATCAATTAAAAAAATTCTATTTTTTGCTTATGATAAAAAAATAATGTCTCTTCCAGGCAACATGAATGTTGTTAACGCCTCTACTTTAAGGTTGAATACAATAAATAAACTGCGGAGACACACCGCCGCTGTCTGTAGTGCTGGCAATTGAAATTTTATCCCGGCTTTACTTGCATCAAGTTCAATAAAATCATGTAAAATAAACCAAATATCCCGCAGCAGTCATATGGAGCGGGCGAATGGTGGGAGATTTAAAATCATAAGGCCTTCAATTTATGAAGATCCGTTTTCATTGTGTGGCACCTATAAATTGTGTGGCATGCACGAAAAGTACTCGTAAAAATGGAAAACTTTTTTTTCATAGATAAAATTTAGTATTACACTAAAAACGATTTAACAGAAACGATTTAAAGTTCTTTTGCTATATTCAATCTATATATATAAAGTTCTCGTGTCAGTGTTAGATGCCATACTCCTCCGAAACGGCTTGACCAATTTTTATGATTTTTTTTATATTTGTTAGGTCTAAGGTCGTAACCTATTTTTATACCTATACCTAGAAATAATTTATATGATAAAACAAACTGTGCTGGGTCAGCTAGTAACTAATACAAAATTTGATTTATTGAATAATTTTTTTTATATACGAGAAAAGAGAAGCAGCTTAATATTTCTACCCTATTACTACTATGCAGATAAATATTTTTATCAGAAATAGTCCGTTCTACCCTCAATCAATTAATCATATATTCAATGAGTCCACTGGCCGCTTTCCAATTTTTCCATAAGATATACAGAACTAAAATAATGTATATTCCTTTGTTAAATAAATTTTCATATCGTTCTGGAGTAAAACATAAGATCATTTGGTCAGAAAATAAGTCCCCTAACCCAGAGACATTTTTATAATATAGCACAAAACGGCTCAGATGATTTTCATTCATTTATTTACTTTTAAATAAGACAGGTAATGTTTAAAAATTACTAGAATTCTAATTAAACACAACGAAGCTAATTTTGGTTGTGCTAGGAAAATATGGTTAATTCAGTAGGCCGGTAACCCTTCCGTGTCTCCTGCGGTATCACGGTTATCTATGGGCGGTGTTGATTGCTTTCCATTAGGCGACGCGCTTGCTCGTTTGCCCTCTTATCCCATAATAAAATCGATTTCATCATATTATATCGTATGCACAACCCTGGCCAATTTAGCTATTGCAGCTTGAACTGCAGTGATTTCATAATAAAGGTAGGTTAAAGTTAAAAATAAATCAACAATAAGTTCTATAAAGCATACCCGCCATCTTTGTAAGAGTTACAACACCGCACACCGTTCCCGCAACGCGCCAATATCCATTATGAATGATTATAGCTCAATAACATCAATGAAGGGCTGGAACCCGGCTTGAATATAAACTGCGCCAACGTAGCCCATTCAAATGCCACGTAATACTTCATTTGAAAGCGTTTGCGGGCGCAGTGCGATGTTATCACTTCATAATGTTTCGCGCTTTAAAAAATACCCAACTCTTTCGTTTTTTACGCGCCGAGGGATTCGGGTTAATTGAAATGAAAAGTACCGATTTTGTGATATGGCGCTTGTATAATGCCGTAGTGATTTCAAAGCATTTTTTAAAAATATCTTTAAACGACAAATTATTGTAATTTCACTTATTATTTTACATTCAACTGATGGATTTTTCGACGTCGATATGCTAACATGACCTTGGAACATCCTCAATTTGAAAAATAAAAATAATATATATATATATATATATATATATATATATATATATATATATATATATATATATATATATATATATATATATATAAATTTCACTTATTATTTTACATTCAACTGATGGATTTTTCGACGTCGATGTGCTAACATGATTTTGGAACATTCTCAATTTGAAATAAAATTAGAAATGAAGTTGTACTTCTATACAAAAAAATTAATGTTTTAGTTTTATAAATTACTTGTTTTTTGTTGAATTAAAGAAAAAAAAATTAAATTGTACTTCCACAAATTAAAGATTCTTATATTTTGTTAAGTGAGCTCATGTGGTGTACAGGATTTTTAATAATAATGAAATCGAATTGCACTTCACAAAAAAAAAAGGATAACCCAGTACTAACTGCATAACATATTAATTTTTAAACACGACTAGTTTCTTTGACAAATATATCTTTTATATTGTCACAGGTATGAATATAATTTTTTAAATAATAAGGTGTTGGTATGTTATTTTTATTAAAATAGAAATCAATTGTAAAACTCGTAAAATTCAATTACTTAGTAAAAATTAACATCATATATATTTTTATTAAATAATAAGGTATTAACATGTTCCTAAATAATCATTACGACTAATTTCTATTTAAAAAATGCCTAGGTATTATTAAAATAGAAATCAATGGTAAAACTCGTAAAATTAAATTACTTAGTGAAAATTAACATCGAATGTATTAACGTCAAACATCTGATGTTAAATTACACTAAGTAATTGTATTTTACGATTACAATAATTTGTATTAAATTTTGGTTCCGTCACGTACTTACGAAGTATAGGTGAATGGGGACAAAAAGATTTTCTTCACAACTCAACATGCGTTAATCTATTCTTAAAAGAGTTATAGTAGTATTATAAAATAATAATTTCAGAGGTAAGGTTCTAGGATTCTAATTGAGATTAGCTGGTGCTACTCAAATAACATATACACATACATATTTGTGTGTATATATTTGTCTATCAAAAGTTATTCTACCAAGATAAGTTGAAAGCTATGTTTGTGACTCTTCCATACTATAAATTATTCATATTTCATGCTAAAAGTGACAGGCTGTCATCTTCTGAGATAATCGTGTGTGATTTATGCCAGGAAACCGATGCAAATCCGCGCTGAACGTCACCTTGAAGAGTCAAGATGAATGCGTTTACAAAAAATATCGTCCCTTTCCCAAAAAAAATAATAATATTTTCTTTTAACGTATACGTTTAATCTTATAAACATTTCTTACATCTTATACTTGATATAAATATGTTTTCCTATTGGGCGTGGACCTCCCTAATTAACTCGGAGTAAATACTGTAAGGCCATACATACATTTATCTCGATGTGTCGAAGTTTCGAATCGAACCTGCTACCATTGACTTCCATGCGGTAGCTTCGCCTCGGAACGGATTAGTTTGCTGTTGTTTTTATATATATTTATTTAATTAAATTTTTCTATACCTAAATAAAATTTGTCCATTTATCATACAATAATGTTTATTTTTACAGCCCTCTCTGCCCACTGTGACCCACTGCTGGGCACGTTTTTCCAAGGCTGATGGGGGGGGGGGTAACTTTAAACGTACTAAACTCAAAAATTTATGAAAAATACAATTTAGTTTTAAAATCATTTCTAGAAGTACGTATAATTCAAAAGTAGATTGAATTGCAAATAAATCAATTCATTTTGTGATTTAAGTGCAAGCACGAATCGATGCGTAAATATGAAGGATGGAGCCCGAGAGAAAAATTATATTGGGGCATTAGTCAACATTTTTGGTACGCGACTTAAACTTGAGCGTGAGTTGAATATTGATAGGTAATAAATTGCTAAATGATATCGATATTTTGTAAAGAAATATTAAAATTTATTTTTTAATATTTCTTTACAAAATATTCACCACTTCTTTATATCAATCTATCTTTTCAACTAACCTAAAGATTTACCGGTAAAGCATGTCTCCCAGTATAAAGTCCACCTTATATTGTCTTAATGGGTAAATTAAATAAATATTGTAAAGTAATTGAAATATTAAATAATAATTGCATTATTAACTGTTCAATCAAACTCCATAATATTGTCGTTGATTTCTGATTGGACATTTTATATGGACAGTCAAATACGACAACCGAAAAGTCTTCTTTTCGGTTGTCTTCCGTAGAGTCTACTATACCTGAAGATGCCTCGTGTTGGGGCGAAACACGTGTCGTGTACAAGATGGAAAAGTGATAGTGTGTGTTTGGCGTTGTGTATAGTGGTTGGTGGGTGGAAAGTTGATGGCCGATTTTCGGTAAGTTTTTGGTTTAAGTTCCAAATAAATCCACTAAACCCAACGGAAAAACACACATTATTAATTTTCTGTTATTGTTTTGCTTGTCGCGGATCTTAGCTAAGTAAATCTTTTGACTGTCCATATAGTGATGGATTTCCGCAAAGTAACGCCTGACTCCATTAATAAGATTGGACATTTGTCACAAAACTTTTGATAAATGTTCACTAAATTCCATAGAGCATTTGTATACTTTTCAAATCTAATTTTTAATTTTTTTTATATATATTTACGCCTATCCCGCGCCAAGTTTTAATTAAATGATAATAAATATCATTTAATGATACACCTTACTGTACTTAACGATTTTTAGAGTGGTAGAGCCACGCTGCAGACGAATACTTTGTCAAGAATGGCATATTGGTATTTGTCTGTAGCATGACTGGGAGGGAGGGCTAGCCCGAGACGTACCACACTCCCGCAAAAAACCGGCGTCGGAGTGGTAGCTTAGCTACCGCGCTACGTGCCGTGAGCAGTTGAGTTCCATAGAGCCATCCACCCTCCTCTCTCCCTTTCCCATAATGATCTTTCCTTAAAGGCCGGCAACATTTGTGCACTGCCTTTGGCACTGCGAATGATATGGGCGGCGTTGATTGCTTTCCATTAAGTGTCACGCCTGCTCGTTTGCCTTCCTATCCCATAAAAAAACGATTTCGTGTCATTAAGTACATCTAATGATTAATAAACATATAATATAACAACAAAAACAATAAAGTAACATAAACAGCTTCTAGATATAAATGTAATATTACAAATATCATCACTGAACCATTTGAGTTAAAATAAGGCGTAGTCTTTATCGTACCTGCAAAGCTATTTCAGACGGGATGTTGCGAAAATCGGATAAATTTCCATATTGGAAGACTTATCGACGTAGATTATTATACATGCATTGTGCTCATGATGTATGTTTTCCTTACATTACACGGTTGATTTCTTTCGAAATTTGACGGGAGAAAGCGAGCACGAGCGCTAAAGCGTAAGGGGAGAAAGAACTATTTTGTATGTAACTTGGGCGACATGGTGATTGATGTTACTTATTTCGTTCAAAGCCTTGTCCCTGATGGAAATGATTTTTATCCGAAATAACCATCTGATCACCAAATGATATGTAATAAATATTGATGTGCAGATTTTCTATTTGTAAATAAATGAAGGCTTTAACATAGGGTTTATAGAATGTGTTGAAATTTATTCATTTATCGGTGCACCATAGAGCAGCTAGCTATGGGTGTACTTTGGTGTTCTATGAAACAATAATAACATAGCAATAATAACATAAGCTCGGATCGAATATAAGATATTGGTATCCGATCTCCATAGTAAAAGGAATCAAATAAAAATGTATTATACTAAAGTCATGTGAAAAATATGTCGCATTTGTATGTATAAGCTTTTTGTAGCTTTCGCAGTTTTTTTGTTTGAAATGATTATTATGATTTTGTTCTGGGTTACATTTCGCTCGTCACATGAATTTTGTATTAAAAACAGAAAATAAGTTCTGTATTTTTTATATCTATCACTTTAGATAACACTGCATTTAAATTCGCCTGCAATCGTATTAAGGTTTCGGGCAAGGGAGTGTCTTATGCAGTTGCACAAATAGATACTTAAATGTTTACTTTTAAGATGAACGTACATAAGTTTTTACACTGAGCAATTCATATTTCTCGTATTTCTCAAAAGCTAGGAAGATAACGTGGCAATAAATAAATATATGAACATCCTATGTCTCCCCGGTCAGTTGAAATAATGATTTGCACTATGTGGTTAACAAAAATGGAATTCGTGAATCGCGGCTTTATCTAACAGTGAATTGCCTCGTGCAGGAGTATTATAACAAAAGTAATATTTTATATAAGCTGATATAAGACATTGTTTCTGCCAGCGTCTTCTTTAGAACTATCTCCATTTTGTGCTACCATATATCTATATGACATATTTATAAAGGTGTGACTACATTTCAGCTTTCAGCGGAAAAACATGGATATTAACATCAATCACATTATTATATGACTAACTGTTATTTTACGAGCATCTAATGGCCCGATAAGGGTATTTTATTATTCCCTAATGGCTTATACCTGTCTTAGGGCGTTATAGTACCGATGCATTACGGCCAGATATTGAGGTAACAATTTCGAGTAATGGATCCATCGTTTTTGTCGATACGATTTAATGGAGGGAATATATATAAAAAGTCCCTCGGTTTGTCTTTGTAAAACGCTATATGAGTTGAGCATTTGCCAGATCTGTATTGTATCGGACAAATTCTGCAACTGTAAAATAAATAACACAAAAATCTCTCGCCTAGTCATCACCTATCGTACAAAACAACTATGTGAGCAAATAGAGTAAATAGGTATCAACATTTCCTAGGTAATATAATAAAATCCAACTGCGCCCCCTAAAGGTGGGGATTATAGAAATACCTTTAATTTTGACGGAACCTAATTCCTAGCAGTTGATTGTTACTACAGTATGGATGAAGAAAAATAATTTTTAAGATTCAAATAAAGCAAAACAAATTTATTTGATTTGCTTTCAATATTTCTAAACTGGTAGCAATCATTATATTTCCTATTTTTTACTAAATGTTGCCAACAATTAAATAATTAATAAAACATAAAACTAGCTTTAAATTCAATGACAATTTAAACTAAAATGTAAGCGACCTTATGAATTGTTTATTTAAATAAGCTTCAGAACTGAAAATCTTTCCAATCTTGAAATTTTATGGAGCTTAATCCCAACGGTATAACAACTTGGATTTTGTCTCAGCGGGAACATCTAGAACAACTATTTTAATGGGATTGAATTAAACACATTAAAAGATTAAAATAACTTATACTCTTTATTATTTATACCAAAGTTATATTTATAACATCGCTTGATTTAAACATGGAATGAGGCTGAGTCAGATCCTGCTGGATTTCAACGCGTTTCCGCTGAAACAGGAGCACATACCATTCCTGTGCGGCATCATTAAGTCGGCAGCAGACGCATACTTTGTAGACCAGTAAGCGGATTGGAAATCAAGGATTGTTTTTATGATAGATGCTATTGATTTCCATATTGGTCACATATAACACGAAGGGAAGAAATGGAATGGCTGTACTCAATAATTTTAACCACACGGCATTATGTATATGAGTAAAATAATAATACACAATTATGTGATACTAATCTCGTCTCTAGGCCAGGGCTCCACAGTTTTCTCATCGTTTTCAACGCTGGCCTTTAACATCGTCGATGACCAAAATTCTATCGAATTGGTAAATTCTTCGGCATATTGAAGTGATCTCTTATTCTGACTTATCTTTCATTTTCCACCAGTTGTTTGAAATAATTCCTGCCGCTAAATCCACAACTACAAAATAAAAAGTTTCTACCCTACCATGTAGGTGAGTGGTGATCTAGCATAGTGCGTTTTTCACGTACATGCATAACTGTCGGCACGCACCATTAATCTACTAGACTAGCCTTTCACTTTCACTGATATTTTGCAAACCTATACCACATTAGAACTATCAATAACAAGCCTGTATATTTTTCGAAACGTTAGCAATGCATCTTCAATGCTTAAGGTGCTGCAAATGTTTATTTTCCATCAGCATAGGTATTGATTGTTTTCCATCAGGTGGATATGCTTTCTAAAAATATTCTTATTATATTATATTAATTTTATAATATTAATTGATAAAAAAAATTTGCCATGAAGTGTAAAAGATAAAAAAAGTATTATTTGTTTATGTTCACGCCAGTGCGCTGTATTCAAATAATAATAAACTACAACATTTAACAAGGTTGTCTGTTTCGTGAAAGTTCATAACAGAAATTGTACTTATAATTCCTTTCTGTACTCCTGTATGGTATACTTTATGCGCGTATGGTAGGATGACGTCTGACTGCAGTTTTAGTTTTGACGAGAGTTTTAATGAGCGACATTTTAGGTACCTTATTGCGCAACTTTTAAACCCCCCCATAAAACAAACAGGCGTTCCGCCCTACGGCCGCGGCGGGCGGAGTGTGTCGCCGCGCATAAATACGACGGAACAATCACTGTAAATACTACGATATAGTACACACAGGTACAGAGATAAAACCGCTCGATACACGTAGACTTTGCAAATTTTACGATTAATCTCTTATTTGAACATATATGAATAGCAAGTTGAATCATTTTTACTTTGTAGTCTTCGTTATAAATTCTAATTAACTTTGATCAACTTTAACGAAAGTCGTTTCTAAAATCTATTTATACTGGTTGGCTAGTTATGTATATATTTTGCACGTGGATTAATTTTAATTCTACTACTATTAGAATCTACCATTTTTACCGTTTTTCAATCAAATGAACCAACCACCTACACATATTTCAAAACGACACTTGACGAAACTCATCTGACCATCCAACAACTTAAAAACAATAAGTCACCTGGAGGAAATAATATCCAAGGGGAAGGGATCCTTAGTAACGAGAAATTACAATGTATCAGCAGACATAAACAAAAGAATCCTTTCAGCGAATAGATGTTTCTTCGGACTGCTACGATACTTTCGCTCGAAAATACTCTCGAGAAGCATTAAACTGCTTCTGTATAAGACCTTGCTGAGACCCATATACATACGGCTTGAAGTGTTGGGTGCTGATTAAAGGAGACAAAAAGCTCTACTCACTCTTTGGTCCTGTGTTGGAAAATGAGCGATAGCGTACACTTTACAGCCACGAGCTATATGAGCTGTACAATGAGCCGTACGTCATCAAAACCATTAAGATTGGACGCCTTCGTTCGGCTGGGTACATAATATGGATGAACGAGGCTAGAGTACCCAAACGCCTACTCGATGGCAAACCAAATGGTCGTAGAAGTCGCGCAAGGCCTAAGCTCAGAAGGCTAGATGAAGTCGAGGACGACTTAAAGGAGAGAAAAAGCTAAACGAAGATCCGACTGGAAAAATTTACTGAACCAGGCTAAGGCCCACCCGCGGCTGTAATGCCTTGATAATGATTAATTTGAATTGAAAAAAATTCAGTAATACGTAATATTAAGCAATATTATATTTTAAATTTCTTTATCTTATTTTCTGTCAGCACTTTAAGCTTGTCCTAGATTTTCGTTATTTTATATTTTGTGCAAAATCGGTTCGATTTATGTGGGCAGCAAAATACTGCATACTGAATAATTTAAATTTTAAGTTTTTTTTTTAACTCTGCTGCGTATAATGTTGTAATGGCTCACAATTACCAAAACAACATGGACGTTGATATAATTCAAAACAATACAAAATTCTAGCATATTTTTAAATTAAAATTTGTTTTCTAAATATTAAAAAAAATCCTGAATAATCAAGCTCATAAATTATATATACCATAACTATAAAAATTTACTTAATATATAGGTTTTCTATTTATTTCAATTTAAAGTTAACTATGGATACATCTAACACTTTAATACAGTTCCTAAGGTCAACTTTTTTTTTGATATATTAACAAAAATTAAATAATACTTATAGTTATAATTAACTAATATAATTTTACTGTTATGTCAAAGATAAAATAATATTAATCGGCTATATTAAATTATACTATAAACTTTTTAAATGAAAAATGATATGTTGTGTGGGAGAAATTGCATTTCATTAAGTTGACCTTTAAATAATAATTTTAGAAACGGCTTAAGATAATAAGCCTTTTTTAATAATGTATTTGATCTGTTATGGTGTATAGTTTTTTATTTCAGATACTTTTTATTAAGTTCATTGTTATTTTTTATGGATTGTACTTGTGGATGTAGAGAAACTAACACGCTTGATGTGGTTGAAGAATAATTTATCAAAAAATTTACAACACGCATAAGATACAGTGTAGTGCAAACTATCGCGTTAACAAAAACGCACACGCCGCCATCTATTAGAAACTTACGAACTAAACATAATTTTCGTTTACACAGGTGTGGATAAAAATTTAAGCAGCAATAGCTTAGTTGATGAGAATCGAGTTTGAGAATGATCTGGCGTCGTAAGTTCGTGTATTTCCTTGGACTGTTGTAGTGAAAGATTTCCTAGCACTAGCATTATTAGTTTTGATGGAATGGTTAACAAGAATTCTAGAAACATTAAAACATTGCAAGTTTTCTTAAAAGAAAAAAACATGATGGCATATTCAAACTTGCTCAACAAAATACTGCTATAATCATATCCCCTTTGTACTCCAATTTTTTCTATTGATTATTGGAAATCACCTTGTTTCACATGGTAAACTGGTTAATCAATAGGTTCACATATATTATGTTTTCGATATAGATTTATTTTGTTAAAAGAAAGTGAGAAGAGTTGAAATGAATGTAAATTAAGATCGTAAGTAAAACTCACCTTCAGAGTTGATGCAATAAATGTTGAGTTGAGCATGATGAGTGAGACTCATCGATGGAATGCAAAGGACTAATATCAAAATATTTTATTAAACATACTTCTAACGAGCATTCGCTGCATCGTATTATTTTGCGTATACCTTTGTGCAGACGCTATTGATTTTGTCTGTGTTAGGGGGACAGGCTGATAATCATATTATATTGTATTTTAAATACATTGTACAGGGGATTTTAATTATGTAGCTACAGGAAATTTTTATTTGTTGAGTATATGCATGTATAATCATAAAACACAGGGCCAATCTATCTATATCATAGGCAATTTTAGGTCAGTATTAGAATACTTCATTCTTATATGATAAATATTCGTTTGTCCCGGTGGCAGAGGAGACCGCAAGTGCCTGGTCATCAGAATCAAGGACTTTTATTAATGAGGCAGGCCGTCGTTTGCGGAATGATGGATTTGATGCTCGCTCCGTTTCTTTGTTCAAAGGATTTTCATCGCCATCCAACGTGGCAATGCAGGAAGTGTGTTAGGAACCTTTGGACAGGGCGCTGCTCGTAAATATATATATATATATATATATATATATATATATATATATATATATATATATATATATATATATATATATATATATATATATATATATATATATATATATATATATATATATATATATATATATATATATATGGCTTGGTAAACGAGCAAGCGGATTACCTAATGGTAAGCAATCATCGCCTCCCATGAACAGCTGAAATACAAGAGCAAGTTAGGATATGAATGATGCAACGGGAAAAAGGAAGTAATCAGTTGGACCTCTGCATCCTTCCACTTACCATACCAGATTCGCTAACAGTAAAATGTTACCACCTGACGACTATATTATATGAGGACGCTGTACTTTCTAGTACTGTTCAGTAGCTATAATGGCTGTGGCAACCACTGTAAAAAAATATACCACTGATAAATGATAATTATAAATTTACTTGTAAAGCACTTTTCTTCGTGAATATTTGTTTTTGTAGAAGACAGCAGGGTATGCCTGTAATTCGTATAAAAAATAATCTGTCACTTCAATTTTTAGCTTTATTTTTTCTAATTGTAAATATTTATCGATTTTATCAATAAAAATATGTTATAATGTTTAATTATGAAAAATAATAAATAAAATAAGTTAAAAATTTATTTAATTGCTCAGATAGCTGTGGAGAGAGCTATGCTTGAAGTTTCACCGGTGGATAGAATTCGAAACGAAGAAATCCACCATAGAACCAGAATAACTGCCATTATTGTTTGAGTTAATAAACTGAAGTGGACACGTCTGTCGGACAACCGACAGTAAACGAATGCTAGGGTTGAGATCGCGTCTTGATAAACGTAGTGGGGGACATCCCCTTGATAGATGAAGAAATAATCTGCGGCTGGCGGAGACTCGATGCGAAGATCGGGTTTGGTAGCGCACCACCACCTATCCAGTCCAGTAATAGACTACCGTAACCTGATAATGATGATGATACTTCTTAATAGTAAATCTGCAAAAATATTATTCTAGTAATAAATGCAATAACGTTATAAAATGTATATATAAAAATAATCGAATACGCTCTTGTATGGTAGCGGTAATAACTTCAACACTTGTGTCAGTGTTCTTAAAAAACCATTTTATTGAGAGTAATATAATTCGAATATTCCCTATAGAATAAAAATTCTGAGAACTTAACTTATTTCGTATTTCGTTATCGCAAGAGTCCAGGGGCTTCGATATCATAAATTGCTGAAGGCAGGTTTATAACTTTTTCTTATCTTCTTATATCTATTTAAATTATACTTTTGTAAATACTCAATATATATTTCTATTAACATATACATCTTATTATAATTAATTAAGGTCAGATCATACTTTCTGTTGCGCTGCCGTTCGAAAGCAATCAATGTTGCCTATAAACATTTGCAACACCATATACTAAAAGTATTTTCGGCCTAAGAGATAATTATTACATACATATATATTTATTCATTATCATCATGAGCCTACGGCAGCCCACTTCTGGATATAGGCCTCTCCTAAGGCTTATTCATAGCTCTTACTTCGACAATACATATCCAATCTCTGTCAAACCCTGGACGCAGATTTTTCTTGTTGTTCGTTCTTGTTCATTATTCTTTTAAAATTCAATTAATATTTATTGTATTCAAAATATAACATATATATTTTATTAATAAGTAGCTGTACCCAACAAGTATTGTTATGCTATGTAAAGAAAAAAAGTGTTAGTAATTATAATGGAGGACAAAGATACAGAGAAAAATATTTCTTTTTTGGGATAGGAACATTCACGGGCGTACGCAAAACAAATCACCAAAATTTCTTTACTATCGGCTAAAACATACAATAAAATTTTTATTAAACACTTTTATTTATATAAATTACTAGATGACTCAGTGAACTTCGTTTCACATACAATTAATTTAATTCAAATTGACGAAAATGATATCTCGTAGAATGTTAAAACTTAGGTATGCAATATTTTTCAAAATCCCATAAAAGAAACGACACTTTTGTATAACAAGTTCGTTAGACGATAAAGCCGTCACGAATGCCATCTATTGAAAGTTGTCGGAATAAAAAGAATTTTTGATATTTTTTTTATGTTTTTTTTTTTATTAACGAACAAAATTAAATAAGTATTTAAATCGGTCAAGCCGTTTTTGAGTTTTAGCAAGACTGACAAAATAGGTCTCCATTTTTATATAGATAATAATTAAAGCCGTCAATCATATTGCTAAGGCGTACACAACATGTCCATCAACTGTCTACGCGTACATTAAACTCAACGAGGGTTGTTAGTTGAACTTTGACTCTACATGTTTTCAATACGACCTTACAACTTGGATCGACTTTCAAAAGCACTCAAATTTCGAATTAAAAATTGAAAAGCCACGTGTTATTTGATAGTTTTTTAATTAATCTAGTTTTTTAATGAATACGTACATAAAATCTAATTCAATTCATTATTATAATTTAAACCTCACTTTTCGCAATATTGTTCCACAAAAAATGAATAATTTCTTTTATATTATTTTAGCAAGAAAATAAGCATCCAATATATTTTTATCTATGTGTTTATTTTTGTATATCTTTTAAATTATATTTATTAAACTAAAAGGCTTTAAAATATGTCTCTGATATCTAATTATTTCATCCAAACAGTTTATTTCATTATTACACATATGTCAAATTAGGATTATAATAAATACCATTATTAAAATAACTAGTTATATACAGTTAATTTATATGAAAATAATATATTTTTATTTAAGTAACTAATATTCTTTTTATTCTTTTAATAATATGACAATTTTAATAACACTTCTAACACTCACGATACAATAAACTCCTAAACTATAATTAACCCTTACATAAAAAAAAAACATACCCCTGTATCGTGGCTGAAATGAATTTATAAAATTACACATGCTATTTGTACATACATGTGTAATTTTAGTTATACATTTAGGCATAAAGTTATGTATCGTGTATAGGCATAATCTTACAAATAGATATTACTTGAATTTACTTGTAAATAATATTTGCACAATCCAATTTTGAAGGCACGGCTCGAGTCCACGGCCTGTCTACACCACATACGCCTACCTGTCAAATTATTGAATTAACGGCTCGCGGCTTTGGAGTGAAAATTAAAGGCAAAGCGCCTACAAATCAACGCCATTCCCGCTCAAATTCATTAAACATTAAACTTTCTTAAACACATGTTCTTGAGAGCAATGATTTTCTTACGTTATGAGTATCTTTAGCCCCCCCTTTGCTACATGGCGTATGCTACACCTAATTACTAATCGTGATTACATACGCGTCGCTTTACCGTGTTTGTTCGGGCTATAATTAAAGCAAGTTAATCTGAAACGTTCCCGCTCATACAAAATGCATCCTGCTGTAAGGCTTGTGAAAAGGCGCTTAGTGCTCGGGTTGGAGTTTCTTTACCAAAACAAATTGATGATGAAAACTTTACCGTGTATATACACACTTGTTTTATTTTAGTGTATTAAATTTATTCAAATCCTTTTTAATTGTATATTATTAATCAACTTTTAATATATTAAAATATTTTTTTTATCAATGCTATTGTTGATAGTCAAGACAATAAGGCGGCTTCAGCACTGTGCGTTTGTAGGATGCAAGGACGAGGCCAATTGGCTAAGTGACGCAGCCTCCACTTTCAAAATAAATGGTCGCGAGTTCACGGGAATCGAATCGGGATGTATATACATACATACATATTTATGACCTACAAATGTTTATTCTGAGTCTGCGTGCCTCGTCAATCCGCTTGAACAAGCGTGATGGGTTTATATCCATTCTTCAAGCATTAGGCTAAGAAAAGAAAAGAATGTAGCTCAGGGATGATCCTCTATTATGGCTAGGCTCAAGAGGCAACTGCTCCCCCAGTGAGCGACTGAAACTTATTAACTTAAGATTATATGGTCATATTTATATATCATATTTGTCTCAAAATATTATATTTTTACTTAATAGCGTGAGCAACATATATATATAAATAGTGTGTATTTGAAAGATTTTTCTGGACGTAACGTGAATAGTGAAAATGCAATCAGTAATATTCGCGGGTATTCTCTTCCTTGTCAGGCCCTGATAGTTATTATATTGATGGTACCGTAGTAGAGATTTGGAATTTTGAGTAATGGGATCGATACCCAAAATCGCCATACAAATATTTGTTCTGCGTTCTGCAGTGTCGATGTAATAAGCGCATCTCCTTTTCCCTTCTTTTATTCCTTTCTTCTCCTCTGATTGATTACTTTCTAAAACATATTTGTATATGAATTTATATTCTTATTACCAAAGTTAAATATCGGTATCGATTAACTTTTTTGTTTTTGTTAGTATTTTTATGAAATTAAATTTGAAAAAAAAAACGAAATATTTTGAAATTATGGCTGCAGTGATTACTTATAATTAATCCAAGTCATATGCTTGTATCCTTATTCTGCAGTAAAAGAACTGAATCCTTAAAAAATCAAATAAAACTAATGCACTCTTAGCGTGTCTGATTACGCTTTTAGTTAGAGTTTGAGAGATTAATTTAGCCTTGTCTGTCTCACCAAACACACTATAAATTATTGCGTCGCGGATTTTGGGGTGTCTTTAAGCGTAATTAAGGCGCGTTTAGTGTAGCGAGCGGCGAGCGGGCCGTGTGAAACGAAATTAGCGTAAATCACATCACTGACTAGGATTTACGGCGTCGTCGTCTGTGAACGTGAAATCGAATCAATGTTTCACGTTAGTGGCTTCGTCGTCTCTAACGAAGCGCGATGTTGCTATGTATGAAATAGTTTGACATGGCAACTTTGAACAATATTACTCCTTTCTCGAGTGGCAATTATGCCGGGTGACTGTAACTATACTCGAAACTTTAGATATTGTTTATGCTTATAATCACTTTGGTAATATATACGAACACTGTACTATAGATGGGTAGTCATACGTAGTATTGTTGCACGAGCATTCTCAACTTTACTCAGTACCTATAAGATTATATGAGATTCACAGGGAACCACTTGAAGCAGAATTCGGATGCAGTAGGTAGGTACTTCAGAGAGATATAGACTTAAACAAATTACATTCAGAGATTCAAAAAGTAAATATTATTTGTTTAAAAAAAAACAGTTTAAAATGAGACTGAAGCCCTTTACTCTCATAGCTACACATGCCTATGGTTGCCATTATAAACATACAAATAACGAGAACAAATTCTCAAATTCAGAAGAAATAGTAAGTCAAACAAGTGCTTATGCTGATGTGGGAATCGAACCTACGACTGTTGTGTCTTAGAAAGCGAAAACGTTTGTCAAATGATCGTCAAATGTACGTGTGTAAATAATAAAAATTGGTTAATAAAGGTACTTATAATAAAAATTCATATAACAATATCAACATATTTAGTATGAAGTTTACTTTGAAGTCCAGACGATACAAAGTAGCTTGCAATAGGAGTCTAGCCCAAGGATGCCATACATCACAATGTAAAGAAAACTTCGCCGTCGAAGAATATTGGAAAGGAAAAGAGTTACAAACAAAAATCGAACTACTAATGGAAAAGTAATACCGAGCGACGTTCGAGGCAAAAATTCAAGATATTTCCCTGCAACACAACCCTTAAGGATAATAACGTCTGCATTGAGATTTAAAAAGATCGATTTGAAACAAAATGCAATGATATCTCATCGAAACTTAGGACTGTGACATCTAGTAAGCTATATGGACAGTCAAAAGTTTTACATAGCTAAGATCCGCGACAAGCAAAACAATAACAGAAAATTAATAATGTGTGTTTTTCCGTTGGGTTTAGTGGATTTATTTGGACTCAAACCAAAAACTTACCGAAAATCGGCCATCAACTCTCCACCCACCAACCACTATACACAACGCCAAACACACACTATCACTTTTCCATCTTGTACATGACACGTGTTTCGCCCCAACACGAGGCATCTTCAGGTATAGTAGACTCTACGGAAGACAACCGAAAAGTGTTTTTGACTTTACTTTACTTTACTTTGACCAAATAAATTCACTTAACCCAACGGAAAAACACACATTATTAATTTTCTGTTATTGTTTTGCTTGTCGCGGATCTTAGCTATGTAAAACTTTTGACTGTCCATATACGTTGTCTTTTCGGTTGTCTTCCGTAGAGTCTACTATACCTGAAGATGCCTCGTGTTGGGGCAAAACACGTGTCGTGTACAAGATGGAAAAGTGATAGTGTGTGTTTGGCGTTGTGTATAGTGGTTGGTGGGTGGAGAGTTGATGGCCGATTTTCGGTAAGTTTTTGGTTTGAGTCCAAATAAATCCACTAAACCCAACGGAAAAACACACATTATTAATTTTCTGTTATTGTTTTGCTTGTCGCGGATCTTAGCTATGTAAAACTTTTGACTGTCCATATAGTGATGGATTTCCGCAAAGTAACGCCTGACTCCATTAATAATCTAGTAAGCTTTTATATATTTTCAATTTCTTTTATCGGATAGGAAGGTAAATAACTAACCGTGTGCAAAAAGTAAAAGCAATCAACATATCCCATAGACATCAAAAACACCATAAGTATTTCAGAAGAATATTACATATTAAAAAATGAAATAAAGAGTAAAAAATATATTAAAAAGCTCTAAAATTTTACACGTTTGTTATAAGAAATCAATCAATTAACAAAACAGCTGGAAAAGAGCAGGAAGCAGCAGGAAGACCAATGGGTCTTCCGCAAAATAGGGGAGATTTTGACGTAATCCCAACGTTTATCAAGCAGATTGGGTATCACAAATTGGTTTTTATTAGTCACGTAAACGTTCCTGTCCTTCTACTGGTATTTGCTCGACATAGGGGCATTCAAGAGACGAGCTTATATGTTCACAAAAGGCTGAGATGCATCTGAAATACCTCCAGCGTTGTGGATGTCTATAGACTGTGGTGATCACTGATTATCAGGTGATCGTCAAACCTGCTCTCCTATAAACAAAGGTATAACAACTTTCGCGAGAAAATGGGGCGTACCTATTTGAAGTCAGATTTACACAGCAAATTATTTATATCATTATTTATTTATTATATATTTAATCATAATATTACACAACTAAGCTTTACTTGGGTGATATTTTGCAGGAAATTCTACTGTAACGATAATTCAATTTTTTCTTTGAGTCGTGTAATAACTTCACTCGCAGACACATTTATATTTATAAAATCACAAGCGCTTTCCATAAAACTTTACTAGTTTTATGGAAAGCGTTTGTTTCGACTTAGTGATAAATTTAATTTAATAATATATATTAATTAAAATCGTAATACAGCACGGGTGAGAATATATCCAGCGAACGAAGATATTCTGAATGACTTAATTTCCTGAAGTCGGCTTCGCGAGTGGTCCGGATTAAGCTGCGAAATCGTTCTCTTTCCCCGATATAAATCTTTTAACACTCATTCCCGGCTTTAGCAGATCTCTGAAGAGCCCAGCTAACTCCTACAACTGCAATTAGCCTCTCTGAGGAAGTCCTCCTAATCTTGAATAAGGCCGTAAACGAGGTGCTTAAATTTAAATAACAAAATATTTACTTTAATTTTAAATTCCTCTCATGTTAAAATTGAATCTAGTATTTTTTAACGCAAACTTTGTTTTTAAATTTAGTTACACGGTTGTAAATTTAGTTAGAATGTTCCTTATATATTCGTTATAACACTATCACAAGCATCTGATTATATGTAACAATTAAAATAATATGATTATTCAAACTTGATAAAGCATAATGAACAAAAATTAGTTTGTGAAATATAATATATCCCGAAAAAGCAGCTCCAAAGCTGAGTATATTTGAATCAATCTATGGATCTAAACAAAAAACCCTCAAACTAATATTTAAGTGTAAAATACATTTAAGAAGGAATAAAATGAAGTTACACCACTAGGGATAATGGAATAATAATTAAATGAATTCAGTTGTTTTACATTCATTTTTCATTGATTTCTCCATACAATTTATCAATTGAAAGTTGGATACATAAATTTATTTAAATCCCTGCTTTAAGTAAGAATCAAGTTCGTTACTCAAAATTAATTGTGCGATAAATTAATTTTTAATCAAGTTTCTCAGATCTTCCGACTCTAAGGTGCCGGTGAATATCTTATCTACAGGCTGTGCCCGTAGTAAAAGCTATTATTACGGTTAAAATGAAATCGGGATTGACTTACGATGGAAAGAATTATAGAAGAAATAATAGTATATTATAAAATTATTATTTCATCTTTTTGATTAATAACAACACTTTACAAAGACCTATGGGCCTATCGAGCATACGCTTGTAAGACTTCCAAGTCTGTGAGGGTCCACCCTCATACAAAGAAAGAGAAATTCGAGATATGGTGTCGCGAAAAGAGGGAATCTTGAACAGGAAAAATTACCATTTTAAATATTGTAATACCAGTATAAATTTTATTTTGAAAATAACGTAGGGTATAATTTTAGAGAGAAGGAAAAGAGGAAGACCAAAAATCAGTTTACTTATAATAATGGAGACGTACCGGTAATTCAAAAAGTTAGATTGGAATAGAGAAAATAGAAAATGCTTCTCCTATTTGCTGGGATTTGTTTTAAAACAAGTATTAGTTTTCTGATGCTTGGATTTGATTTGTGTGTCTAGAAAATATTGCATCAGAATTCTCCTCCAAACGTTTCGAAAAAGTTTGTTTCATTGAAAGAGTGAATTTTCTTATGTGCTTGCGAACACACTTTAGACAATTTATATTACGCAACAATCAATATACGCAGATAATAATTCTGTGAGTTTAAAAGAGTTCTCTGTTATCAAATTGGCTTCAATAACTTATTTTGTTATTTGTAAAGAAAAATATTACGAAGTATTACATTACAATTTTATACATAAAATACGTTACGTTACAATTTTTTTACAGTTATTTGTTAAGAGATGACATTTTTAAATTGTATCTTTATCTCATATTCTAAGTAAACACATTGAAAGAAATAATATAATAAAGAAATTATGATAAAATCGCACTAAAAGTTTAATAAAAAATATTTAATTTAATCTACTTGTAGTATTCGAAACATACGTTAAAAACATCTGTATTCATAAGCACCCTATAAATGTACTAAATATTAAAGGGTTAATGTTACTGTTGTAGAATTGCAGAGTCACCATGACTTCCCCTGAAGCAGAACATCGATAAATTTGCCGAGAAGGCGCTCACCGATAAATTATAGTTAGTATACGGGTAACAATTTTAAACTAAAGCAGAATTTAATAACGACACGCATCGATTGTCACGACGGTTTCCATAATCGAATTATGCGCTCCGCATCTTGATATATTAAAGGGTTGAATCGTTTGCTTCTTGTTTATTCGTTTTATCTGAGACGACCTGTTTCTCAAGACTTCTTGTGCATCTGCAGTTATTAAATATTAAGTGAGAACATTTTTATTTTTAGCGGAATAATTATTTATCTTATTACATATAACATTACATATAACAAAGTGTTATATCTTCTCGTAGAGGTGGAAGTGCGTAGAAAGTTTCGAAAAAATTATACTTATTCATATAAGAAACCTAAATAGTATTCATTTGCCTTATGGTTTCAGGCATAAGAGCAGGAATACTCCATTTTGCCTATGAATGTAGGTAATACGAGGCAAATACGACAACAAATATCACTAGAAAGTCAATAGCATCTACTTGAGTAATAAAAACCAATTGGTGATGGGGATTCGGGTCCCCAAACCAAATCTTGTTTTATATGTATTTTTTTTTAAATATTTTTACATTAAATGTTACATTATTGATTTAAATACACTGAAATAGTGAATAATAATGGCGGACGTATCCAATAGAGGGATCCCTTTTAGTCAAACGTTGACATAGAAAGGTTATCTTATGATTGGATATATTTGTACACTAAAAGTATAATTCATAAACTTATAAAAAACGTTTCAAATAATATCTAACAAAAATTACATTCATAAACACGTTAGAGTTAAGCATCTGCTTAAATATGTTACTTAAGTAACTCTCAAATGAAATAACCTCGCAATCTTGTTTAAAAGTTAATCAACAAAATGGCGGACAAAAATTACACAGTGAATAGCTGATGTTTGTGATGACAAGGTAGTAACACTAACTAGAGCAATAACTAAATCTCATAAACGTATGACACAGATTTTTTCTAAAGGTCAAATCAAAAGTTATGCTTTAAATTTATTGGTGCTTGCCGTGAGAAAATGCGATTAGCCCTAAACGGAGCAATGGCAAAGTGTTCGCTTTTTGAACAAAGGGTCGATTCTCACATCAGGGGATCAATCCTTGATATTTCTGTATTTATAATGACACCCATGATACAGGAAAAATTATGGGGCTATGAAGAAAAGTGCTTTTTTACATCTTTTTAAATTTTACTTAGTAGACCAATTGTAGCTGCTGTAACAACATTAATTATGTATTCTAATTAACGGTGATCATAAATACGATTGCCGTAAAGTAAACAAGAATTAGTTAAATTAAGTTTACTTGGAAATTGCATCGCGCTCCAATTGGCACCAGGAGTTGCTATAAAGCAGAGTTTTGTCCCCTAAGAAAATATTGACTCTGCGAAGTCCCTTTACATTTTCTGTGTTGTTCAAAGCAGATTAATGTTTGTCCTAGATTATTTGCACGGTTCTTCATAAAAATGGTCTAAACAGTGGCTTGCGTAAACATAGGGACGATATTGTAACATTCCGCGTTATATGACGTTATCTCGTGTAATCCTTTTCTGGCCAGCCGCAGCGAATAAGCAAAAGTAATTTATTGCTTTTAATTTTGAAAACAAATTTGTGAACGCTGGTTATTTTAAAATAATTATTTTGTACATTTGTAGGAGTAAAGATATTACTATATTCTTCTTCTTCTTCGCAGTATTTCTTGTTAGAGCGGTGTTGGTCATCACTTTCGATGGTGACTTGCTTTACACTCCATTGCCATTGCGCCAATGCCAATGCGCACTGACGCATTACTGTATTAAATTCTTGCTTTTATAGTAATATTGTTAATAAACACTAGATTTAAAGTTTAAAATCAATATTAAATTAGAGTCATGATAATCACACACAAAATTATGAAGTGTGGAACGCCCGCATCCCAGATGTTGCGTGGATTTAAGCAGAGTGACTACTAGAAACCGGATGTCTATAGCTGAAGATGGGATTAAGTCATGCGCCTTGGGGGAAGGCCTTAGACCAGCAGTAGATCGTCACAGGCTACTAATGATATTGACGATGAAAAAAATCATACTTAGTTTGTCCTATCATGTACTAATAGTTAGAAGCTAACACCTTATTTAAAAAAAGGTACTTCTCTGCTATTGTTTATTTTTCCATGTTACTGTATATCGATATTAATAATTTTGTATTTTTTACAACCTATGTTCATATATCTTACTGCTGAGCATGGACCTCCCCATCTCTGGAGGAATAGACATCAACCCACCAAGCTCGTCCATTGCGGATTGACGGGGTTACCAGACTTGGAATAAATATTCGTAGGCGATATATATATATATATATATATATATATATATATATATATATATATATATATATATATATATATATATATATATATATATATATATATATATATATATATATATATATATATATATATATATATATATACATATATATATATATATATATATATATATTTATTCCGATGCGGGGATTGAACCCGCGATCATTGACTCCGTGAAGGGTCTCGCCACCGTGCCAATTGGTCATCATACTACTATCATTATCGTCATAGTCATAGCTTAATCGATAGAGTTAACTAAGAAGATCAAGTAAATATTAAAAAAAAATATTTCAGAAGATATAATAACCTTTAGTTACGCATAAAATCATTTATATTTTAATAATAGTTAAAACCAAATTTTATGTTTAAATAATAAAATGACATTAACATTATTATTATATTTAAGTCGCGTATGATTTTATATATGTATACATAGTAATATATTTAAAGTTCATATAACATGTAAGTTGTTTAAACAGAGAACACTGTCGAGGAAATACAATTGCGAAACACCAGGAGATCAGCAGAGATTTGAAGTGCTCCACTAAGGCGTACGGAGCAAATACTCTCCTTTTGTGATAGGAAGACGTAATATCTCGTCTCGAGATTTTAATTACTTATTGGAAACTTGTGGCCGCCGGCAGTATGGGATCGTGTCTGCGTTTTATTGGGAGATTGCGAACCACGACGATAAAGGACGCCTGCCGCTTCTAAACATTATATTGTTACTTGTTATTTTGCACATTGCTAACAAAGCCCATAACTTAATCAAATGCGTTTTAACCAAGAAGACAATTGGTTTTGTTTATTGTGAATACTTTTCCGAACTTTCTTACCTTACTATTTTATTAATATTTTTTTTTAAATTAAGAATGCTACAGGCATTCAAACAGACAAAACATCTCAATTATAATATGTGTAGAGTATGTTCTATAAATTTAGCATTAAACATATTACAGACAAATGGTGTGGAGTAAAAGAAGGTGTCGTGACAAAAGTTGAGAAAGGGATGCTTAGATGGTTTGGGTACATACAGAGGATGCATGAAAGACAACTGGCAAAAGAAACTTACATTGCGAATGTGGATGAAAGGGTCCATAGAGGAAGACCACGGAAAACATACCTTGACCACATTGCTGAAGTTTTTAAGAAAGGCCAGGTCAAGAGTACCCTTAACTGGTGGGCTTGCATGAGGAGAGTAATAAGTGCGGAGGAAGCAACGAAAGTATGCCGAGCTCGTAGCAGGAGACCTGTTGTCTCTGCCTACCCCTATCGGAGACAAGCGTAACGATATATATGTATGTATGTATAGACAAATTCAATTTAAAAAGGGGATCTGAAAGTAACAGAGAAACTAGAGGAATAATAGTATTCAAGTAGATTTTCGGGTAAAAATATAGCAAATTTGAAACGAAGGAAATCCAAAAATATATTGATAATTTGGAAAACATGATTATTAATAAATATCAGGTATATAGATGTGCGTCTTTTATTATAGTTAAGACATAAATAAAATATATGTATTTTCAGCCTTAATAAAAACAAATTTTACGCAAACTTCATTCATTCACTAGCTTTCAACCAAGTACGCTGTCAATGACTTCTTTCAATAGACGTTGGCAAATATTAGCATCATGCGCTTTGATCTTAAGCAGTGAACGTTCATTTGAGTCAACGTGTGCTTTTAATTAAGTTCAAACAACGTGTTAAAGCAATCGATTGCAGACGTACGTGCAAATTTAATTTTATAATTATTTTAATTTGCTTCAAATAGAATATGTCAACTAAATTTATAACGATTTACTACGATGAAGTTACTACAGTACGAAAAAAATGAGCGTTGTATTTACAATAACCTATACAAATCACGAAAATTACCAAATCTTGCCACTTTAATCAATTTTTGGCTTAATAAATTGAATCGGAAAACAAATCGAATTACAGTCAAATATATATATTATTGGGTGAGGCCTATGTCCAGCAGTGGACTGCCGTGGGCTGATATTGGATATATATTATACATAATTACGACCAATTGGCTCAGTGGCGGGGCCCTCCGTCCACGGAGTCATCGTGGTGGGTTTAATGTTCAGTTATCCAGGAATGGAAAGGCCCGTGCTCAGCAGTGGGACATGTATGGACTGTTAATATACATATACATACATACATACATATATATATATATATATATATATATATATATATATATATATATATATATATATATATATATATATACATATATATATATATATATATTATAAACATGGATGGTACAGTTTGATTGTCTTATAATGAAATGACTATAATAAAATGTTTTACTCTTTCTGAACTTGACAGGGTTTATAATGCTATATAAGAATATACACCAAAACACATAGTTTCAATTCTTTATCTAAAATTTCCAATATATTGTGTATTCTTTGTTTCACTGGCAGAATATACAAGACTGAAAGCCGATGAAATGAACTTTAAGTATTTGTTTATAAGATTGAGTTTTCTTCATTAAACTCAGTAGAATTTATTGAACAAAGTTAAGAATTGGACTGATTGGATACCCAATCGGTTTCCTCTAGTGATCCTAGCAATGGTTAGAGGTAGTGAACCATCTGATTGCCAATTAGGTATTTTTCTTAGTCAGGTGTCTAAAACCCCTTTCTTTAACTGTATTAATAGTAAGTAGTAAGTAATATAATAAATAAATAAGTAGTAAGTAATATTATCTGAGCGTTAAATAAAAAATAAACAAATACTTATCTTATTTCTGCTTTCTGTTTTTTAAATAATGTCATATTATAATCGATATACTTTTCCACTCAACGGATAGGTAATATTTAAAGGTTCTAGAAGTCAACTTATATGTCTATAGTTTGTTTTCGGTGTATATTGTAAGGTCATGCATTGAATTTTTATCTAAACATTTAATAATTACAAAATGTAGAATATTTTAAGAGGGTTGCTGACATGGTACAACATGTCACAGAATAAATATTTCTAATTCTTTTTAGTCATAAGCCTTATCCAACTTAGCCACACTTCTTTACTTCATGCTTCTTTTTTTCATGTGCCTTGCTATGTTCCCTACGTAAAAAGAGCCTCCCCATTTCTTCCCATTGGTGTCATATTAAGTGATCATAGGAGCAAATACCTGGAGACAGCAGTGTTTGCCTAAATAATAAAATCCAATCTGGTATTCCTTATCCGCCTGCAAAGCGTGTGAATTATGACATCACGACAGGTTTATAAAGGAGACCAATGACCAGTAGTGGGCTCCTGTGCTTATATTTAAAAGGTTATTCTACTATACGTGGAAGGTCTAAGGTGGAATAACTTATGCAATAATAAATGTAATTATAATTGCGTGGAAAACCGACCCAAAAATGTCAAAGGTGATAGAACTCTAAAGTAATTACAACGCATAAATAAGAAATGAGAAGAAAATTAAAATGTAAATATGAATTTAACTAGACTAATATTTAATACAAGCAAGTATATTACTATAAATCTTTATTGTATTAAACCACAAATGAATTTTCCAAGAGCTTAATGCGTCGTTCAATAAGACTTTCAACAATTATCCAAATCGCATTACGCTCTCTCAATGTGGAACGTTACTAAGCGACTAACCACTAGATTAATCTTACTGTAATTGCCCCTCAGGCGCGCCTCACTGGATATGTTCTAACAAAAATATCTTCATTTGTATGAATTAAGTACATAAACGATAAATGTTTTATGATTGAAACAATTTAATAATTGTCATCATCATCATCAAAAGCCCGCGGCAGTCTTTTGCTGGATCTTCGGCTTCACGCATCCAGTTTCTGCCAACCACCCTGCGCAGATCGTCGCACCATCTAGCCGGGCGTCCCACACTACGTTTGCCGAGACGCTGTCTCCACTCCAGCACCCGTCTGCTGCGATTTTCGCATCTCCGACAAATGTGACCAGCCAATTGCTACTTTAGTTTGCTTTTTCAAAATTTGATTTAATGATTTAAAAAACATTGAATGATTACGTACAATTTAAATTTATATATACGTTTTACTCATAAATAAAAAAAATTAAAACTGTGAAATTATTCAAATGGTATTTTATAAAATTATAATGTAAGCCTGTGCCTGCTGAATGCAGTTTAATATGTTTTTGGTTCTGTCTGATCTGATTTGAGTTATGTGTTGTCATATTTCTCTTGACGTGAATTAGTGCTAGAGTGAAAACCGTCTTGAGAAAAGTATTGTGAGACGCACTCAGCAGTACGACTTCTACAGTACAGATGTTAAATTATTTTTTTAAATTACCAATGTTCCAAAGTAAATTCAATTTCAATTTCCTCTACAACGTTCTATTTTAAAAATATATCCCAGACAACACTCAACATCTGCTAAGCGATTGGACGGAAATTCCACATCTCCTTTTCGCCGACAACGCATGTCATTCTCATTTGTAACAACAAAAAGAAACAACCGAACATCCATTGTTCAACGCCGTGTTGATTAAAATATTTTGCTACGTGTTTTCTCTTGTCTTCTAAAGTAATTCCTTTAAGTGTTAAGCCACTTCTATTCCAGCTTATTTAATAAAAGTATTGCTTTGTTTCTTAGTATTTTAATTTATTTGTGTTTCAAGTGAATTTAATAAAGAGGTTGATTTTATAATTTACGCGAATGTATTTTAATTACTTATTTAAAAAAGGTCATAGAATCAGAAAAAAGTAAAATGTATATTAATTATATGTGTAACTCTCTATATCCTACAAATAAATAAATACTAAAAACCAGCATAACCGTGATAGGTTATGTTAGTATTAACTAAAACTAATTATATTAATTTTAGTTAATGTGATAAACACTAATAAATTCGAAAATTCGAAAAATTGTATGTCATTGGCCTATTCATAAGTAATTTTCTTATGTGATACTAAAATATATATTTTACAGAACCTTTTTAACTGCCGAAATAAAAATATTTGGAACGACACTTCTTTAAAGCAAATCCGTATTAAGGGCCTATCCATAAATTACGTCACACGTTAAGGGGGTAGGAGGAGGACAATAAAATGTTATTGAATGACAACACAGGGATGAGTCTTAACATTTGTGGCACAACATACATAAATTTAAAGTGCTAACGCTCTAAATTCAAACCTCCAAATGTGTGTAAGAGAAAAGGAGGGGCTACAAAATGTAATTAACGAATGGCCTCTTATATGTTTAAAATTGATATAATTATAGTAAACGAAACCTTATTCTAAAAGTAACTCAACAGTGTAGATTATAAGATATTCAAATGCACATAACAAATTGTTTTTAAATAATCCATAGCTGGTGCTAGGGTAACAGCCAGACACAATTTCGGCACAAGCCGAAAACAACGATTGTATTTTGGAAACAGTAATTCAATTAAATTGCTTTAATATATCATTCTCAGGTACTCACTCATACCTATATAATGGAAAGGCGATATTCATTGTTCGTAAAGGGCAAGCGTCAATGAACTATAAAGTTTGGACAGACACGACACGAACAAGGCTTTCTATGTATATCTAATAAGGGCTTTATACGCGTCGTTGGTGTTTCTATCAATGATCACTTTATTATTTTTTTTATTATTATAATACAGAATAACTGTATCTGTATTTATTCAGTGTCTCTCAAATACATTTAGCATTCAAGAGATAAGGAATGAAACTACTATCGAATATTTATTTGAATCTTTTGAAAGATAGATTTCGAAAAATATTAAAAAGAAATTACCTTTACTCTCATATTCCCCGCATTCAGATGAAAGCCAAATTAGTAGTTAGGAAAAGTAAGTAAATAAATGTGTTCTGTTTGCATTATTTTTTTATAACAGAAAGTGTAATAAACGTCCATAACAAATAAACACACATAGCACATATAGCCCAACAATATGATACTCTGATTTCCATGAAATACACAAATGACAGACAAACACCTAGATTTTGAAGAATAACTTATAGGTGCTACAATTATTTAAACTGATAAGTTTACAGTTTCATCCCCACAATCTGGATGAATGGTGATCCAGAACGGTACGTCGGAAAACTCTTTCCACGCATCACAACCCTGAGGACCCAGCCACCTTCAGCCGTAAAAAATAAGCTTACACGTTGTAAGTGCATTACGGTTGTCCACGGTCGGCGTTGATTGCTTTCAATCAGGTGACATGCCTGCTCATTTACCTTCCTATCCCATAGAAATAAAAGAAGCGAAAATCAAATCCATGATCTTTGGTTACAAAACGAGCGATACACCAATGAAATTTCTATCCAGGTCCAACAGAAACTTGGAAAAGCGTCTTTCTTATTTAAATAGATTTACTATCATTTATTAATAATGAATAAAATTACTTATTATATCTATTGAATGACCTAAAGAACTAACTACCTAGAAGCAAAAAAAGTAGGTAAAAGCATAGAACTAACATATTTCCAAATTACTCAAATATATAACCCTAGTAACTCAAAGCACTTGAAAGTAAAGGAAGAAAAACTAAAATTCAACGTATTTTTGATATCATTTGAAAGCAAAGAAAAGAAGCTTCTAAGCGAATCAACAAGAACATATCGATAAAATGACAAAACCAACTGCGTAAAGACTTAACCCTCTTGGAGTGAGGTATTAGACACGCTTCATCGGCTTCTCAAGTGCTGATGGAACTGATTGGCCGGCTTGCTTTAACAATAGCTTTTACAGACATGGAATAATATTGTATGGTTTTACTTCCCCATTACAAAATGCACTTTAAGCGATGTATTTAAGGAACATTACGAATGAAAAAGATGCACGATAATATTCGAGTCTTTCGCGAAGAATCAATGCATCTGCTTAGTCGGATTTCATGTTTCATTGATTGGCATTGTTAAGAGCCAACATGAGGGTAAGTCGGGGACCTCTCAAATGTTTTTCAGATTGAGCTATAGAGAAATGGATACAATTAGATATTTGTTGGAGATCATCCTGTTTATAAGAGACTTACAAATGTTTGTAACTCTCGTTTTTGTTAAACGATTTTTGCTTATATTTTACATAAGCAAAAATGTTACTAAAAATTTAAATAAGTTAAGGTTAGTATTATTAATTGTCATAAATTCAATAGCAATATTTGTAATTTCTAGTGTGTGTATATATAGATAGTGTAGATAGATAGACACGTTCTTTATTGGACACCAAAAATAAAGTTATACAATTATTGATGGTAATATTTATATACAAATGGTGGTCTTATCGCTGATAGACATTTCTTCCAAACAACTGTAGGATGGAATAAATTTTAAAAAGTATAATAATTTGATGTAGGTTGGTGATATATTATTGTTATGACATGACCGTTATCGATATAAGTTAGGCGTAAATAATAAACGAATACAAGAAAAGATATAAAGATAGTGATTTTTGATTCTGAGACTGAGACTTCGCTTGCGGCAACCTCTAGCGGCAATGAATTCCATTCCGAACAGCCTGTACTGTGATTGATTGGTCAAAGAAATTGTTATGATAAGTAGGCATTTTTAATATTAAGTTTTCTGATGTTCTCAAACACTTCGAGTGTGAATCATTAAGAAATACAAAGCGAGTCTTGAGATAAGAGGGGTAACAAGGGTTAATAAAAAAAAAAAATATATATATATATATATATTAGGTGTACAAATAAGTTTCCGCGGTTTGTCAAAAGATGGCCCCACCAGAAGGTTATGGAGAAATTGTCAGATGTAAAACGTAATATCCCAAGTTTAGTCATCTGGCAACACCATAACCTTAAAGTACTAGTGATTCCGTATCAGCATCACGTAATTTTTTTCGTGCAAAAATGTCAAGTTTTATTCCGAATAAGCATCATTTGCGGGAACTTTTGATTTACTTCTTTAATGTGAAAAAATCTGCAGCTGAGGCGCATCGATTGCTTCTAGAAGCATATGGTGAAGCTGCTTTAAGTGAGAGAAGTTGTCAGGAATGGTTTCAAAAGTTTAAGAACGGTGAGTTTGACGTTAAAGACAAAGAACGCAGTGGAAGGCCGAAAGTGTACGAAGACATGGAATTAGAAGTACTATTGGAGGAAGATTCGTCCCAAACGCAAAAAGAACTTGCACTTACTCTACAAGTGACTCAACAAGCAATTTCACATCGTTTAAAATCGTTAGGAATGATTCAAAAACAAGGAAATTGGGTTCCATATGAACTAAAGCCGAGAGACGTTGAACGCCGATTATGCATGAGTGAAATGCTGCTTGCCAGGAATAAAAAAAGAGTTTTTTGCATCGTATAGTCACTGGTGACGAAAAATGGATTCACTACGATAATCCAAAGAAGAGAAAGTCATGGGTTAAGCCCGGCGAACCATCAACATCGACAGCTAAGCCGAATATTCATGGAAAAAAACTCATGCTGTGTATTTGGTGGGATCAGCTTGGTGTCGTGTATTATGAATTGCTGAAACCAAGCGAAACCATTACTGGAGCTCTCTACCGAACACAATTGATGAGATTGAGTCGGGCACTTAAGGAAAAACGCGCCCATTACTACTCCAGACACGACAAAATTATTCTTTTACACGATAATGCTCGTCCACATGTTGCGGCGCCGGTAAAAACATACTTGGAAACACTCAACTGGGAAGTTTTACCCCACCCGCCGTATTCACCAGACTTAGCCCCTTCTGATTATCACCTGTTCCGGTCGATGGCACATGGTCTGTCTGAGCAGCGCTTCACATCATATGAAGACACCAAAAATTGGGTAGATTTGTGGATAGCGTCAAAAGATGAAGAGTTTTTTCGACGGGGTATCCGAATGTTGCCAGAAAGATGGGGAAAAGTAGTGGCAAATGATGGAAAATACTTTGAATAAAACGTAATGTACTTTTCCTTTACAATAAATTCCTAATTTTTTATAAAAAACTGCGGAAACTTATTTGTATACCTAATATATTATATATATACATATATCTATATTTCACGATGCGCCGCTTAACTGACTTCTTTTTCTACTGCACAATTTAGTGCTAGGTAAACGCTTTTCAGAATAATTTCAGTAATTACCTATATAATCGCAACAATAGATAAATAAAAATGTAAGAGTAGTTTGCCCATATATAATTCTACACATTCCCATTTCACCCTGTTATGTGATACGATACAACGATCTCTGATACGATTACAAGGATCGCATATAGTAGGTGTTTCATATCTTAATAGAATTATATTCTTTTTTATATTTCATTACACCGTAATTTTATTTGCTTTTTTCCGAACTTATTGTATGCCATCATACAATATCTAAAGATTATACTTCTACTTTGTTATTGTAAAATCTGTAAAATAGATAAATAGAAATAGTTTCAAAAATTTAACGCTATATTTAATATTTACATTACACCAGTTGCTTATATATCTCCATTCACATATTTAGGCTTTTACGTTTTGCGAATGGTTTTTAATAAAGTCGACTGAAAATAAAAATAATAACTAGCAGCAACGAGTAAAATGTCTTCGATGTATTTAAATTTTATACAGTGTTTTTTATTAATAATCCGCATTTAAATATTCTAAAACATTATTTAAGTTTATTGTATCTTTACGCGAGAAATCATTGAGTTTTTAAATGTTTCCTATTTTTTATATTTATAACTATGTGGGGCTAGGACCCACAATTCTTAGCTTATTAAGCATACACAATCGTTTTGGTTGTCAAAATATGACGTGGAAAAAATCATCACCCTGTGAATATGTAGGGTGGTTTTGACGAGCAATGGACGCCGACCTGCGTTATTGAGCTTTGCCAGCTCTCGGTTATTACGCATTGTGACCGGGAGGAAACAAGTCGGACAATAGTTGTACATGTCTAATAACTCGTGTCGGCTGTACGTGTAGAAAATTCCCTTTGAGATCTGTATTTTATGGATCGCAATATATGAAACTCATATTTATTATTATGAAATTACATGAGACCTTATTAACCCTCGCTCACAATTTTTTTCTATTGTTAGAATATATTTTTATTATTAATATTTTAAGTTCTTAATGTAAGCCTTATATAGACGGATTTTGTTAGCTGGACTTAAAAGGTGGCCAATGTTATAGTTCTCCGACAAGTCAAACAAAAACGTAAACTTTTGCAGACCGTCAAAGGTAGAAAAGTTGCTTACTTGGGTCATATCATGAGACATGACAGGTATAAGATGCTTCAACTGATCATGATGGGAAAAATTGTGGGCAAAAGACAAGTTGGTCGAAAAATAAATTCTTGGCTACGTAATATCAGGGAGTGGACTGGGGTAGCCAGTGCTCCAGAATTGCAGCACCTCGCGAAGGAGGAGGAAAGTTGTGCTGAATTGGCTACCAACCTTCTCAAGTCAGAGAGGCACTCTTAGAAGAAGAATATAAGCCTTGAAATGGGAAGTATGATTGGACAAATAGTTCATTATCAGTGGAAGATTGCAAATCCTTAAATATATGTGTACATAGTAAGCGAATTTTATGACGATGAGAACTTGGAATAACCTGTAATTTTTGCGAATGTTCAAGAGACATCTGTGCCTGTCAGCAATCCAATACCTCTGATGTTGTGAAAGTTGACATGGACGATAATCACTGAGTGACCTAATTTGATCTAAGGCTACACGCGTTCCGTTTCTACCAGTCATCCTGCGTAGCTCATCGCTGGGATGTATTTTAGTGAAATTTAACGGAAATCTAAGGATTAATTTATCGATGTTTATAATAATTTCTGTTGCTGAATTTCACATCATAAAACACAAAGAAAAGTTTCAACTCTTTCATCTGAATGAGTGGAAATCTGTTATGGTGTATTTTTATAGAAACAAACCTACACATACTGAAAAGGCCTGCAACGCTTCCGCGACTCCTGCGGTGTCGTGGTTGTCTATGGGCGGCGTTGCTTGCTTTCCATCAGGCGGCACGCTTGCTCGTTTGCCTCGTTGTTATTCCATAAAAAAAAAAAACTTCAATAACACACACTTTATTTTTTCTGTTGACTGTCTTTATTTTTAAATTTTATTTTTATTTGTATATTCAATAAAGAGTGAATATATATATTATATAGGTATTATAACATTATATATTATAAAAATTAAAATTTATAATAGAAAAAAATAACATACTCCAAGTATGTTGTATTTTTCTATTATAAACATTAAGCTTACTTCACATTAACGCGTAGTCTAAAGACAATAACGCTCCTACTGAATCGATTTAGCGACGTAATATATTTAGACAGCACATGCAAACGAATTAATGGTATACCAACTCACCTTTGTTCTCATAAAGACAATGTAATTACGTCAATAAGCTAGCTAGCCTGTTAGATGCAAGCCCCTAATGGATACCCTGTGTTTGTCCCTGTCTGGTGTGGTGTTTGCCAAACGCAATTATTGCCCGCGTCCATTTTGCAATATGAGATTTAAAGGCCAAATTAACCGAATTAGAAACTGAAGGGCCCACCACGACCCCCCATTGTTTACGAGAGATGTTTGATTTCATACTACGCTAATGGCAGCTAAAGTTATCATCAAGGTAACAAAGTAGATATAAGATCCCAGCGAAGCGGTCGTCTGATGAAATTATTTCATTTTTTAAAAACGTCTATATTAGTCCGCTAAAACATTATAAGTCGACGTCCAGCAATCGGAATATTGGTTTTGAATTAAAATTAATGAATTTCCTATATTATTATTATCAACATGCTGAGGCAGTTCACACCTGAACATTCATCACGCATTCTCCAAGTCGCATCACCGAGTCCGCTCTTTGACTTGAAACATGCAGTTTATGTATAGATCATCACTCGATCTTATATGTTTTTCTACTTTATATTAATTTATTGTATAATTTGTATGAAAATTTCAAATAGAACTTCATTCATTTGAACGAAACAATAATATAAATAAGTATAAAATATATATAATATTTGAAAGTACATAAATTGTAAATACAACAGAAAACTGTAAACATACATCAGATCAGTTACCCCGTAACTATAATTATCTTCGGCTATTTTGGAGGTAATTCACAATAGAAAATCAACTGGGTGATCATTAGGAACAATTTAGAATTTTCTCGGTCAGTAAGCGGGGTTTCGGTCGGCACACAATAGTGTCCCCAGCAGATCTTGGTCCGGTTTAAACAAGGGCTTTTTGTCACAATTATGGTGCGGACACGTAATTATTTCCGTCGAAACCAACTACGTATATGACATGTGAATTTCGAAGTAGGGACGAAGTAAGGGCGATGGTAGGATTAAGGAATTCCTAATATTTACCAGTTTATTTTATTATTGTGTTTGCTTATTTAATGGCTTAAAAGGCAAACGAGTAAGCTTGTTGCTTAATAGAAAAGCAATCAATGTCGTCTATAAACATCTGCAACGCCAAATGCATTGTCAGCTTTTGAGAAATGTGTAAACTTATTGTTTAAAGTATCAGTTTCAAAATATCGTAGTGATACATTGAAAGAAGTTTTGAGTAAAATGCACTGTATTAGATCGCCACTCATTCAGCTAATACGGATAAAAATTTTGACTTTTTGTATATTTTATTTGAAAGTAGTTATACAGTTTTTTTTTTCAAGTTAAATCTATAATGGAAGTACACACACTCAACATTACCAAAATAACGGACCTGAACAAAATAAATTAAGACGATCAAATTAGATCCTACTACAATTTTTGCACTAAATATTGAAACGGGTCTACAGTTTTCTTATAATTGCATTATTATTTTATAAAAATTATTATCATCCTCATGAATGCTGCATACTCGTGTACCTATGTCACGCAGGACAAGCACTTAAATGAGCCAATGTTATCGAAGTACAGCTCAGCTCAGAATAGTACCTTTAAAAATATCCTTTAATAAATATTATTCCTACTCAAATCGAGCTACGAGTTTAGAACAAATACTGGCATGCAGCCATATTATTCTTCTCCTAACGTAGTCCTCATCATTAATACATCCGTATCAGTCCAATGCGGATTGGCATGGTTACCAAACTCGGAATAAATATTTGTAATCCATACATATAGGTATTCCGATGCGGGGATCGAACCCGCGACCATTGACTCCGCGGGCCTCGGGGCGGGGCCACTGAGCCAATTCTTTGATATATTTACGTGTCATTAAACAAACATAATAACCTAGAACTACATTATACAACTGTATAACTATCCTTCCTATTTCCTACTAATATTATAAATGCGTAAGTTTGTGAGTACGGATGTATGTTTATTACTCTTTCACTAAAAAACTATTGGACGGATTTGGATGATACTTTACAGTAATATAGGTTATATATCGGAATAGCATATAGACTACAATTTGTAATGATTTTATGTAATTTTGGTCATTATATAAATTTTATTATTAAGTAAAAAAAAATATATTTATTTAATGTGGTAGACCAAATTTCACGCGAGCGAAACCTTGGGCAAAAGCTAGTATCCTATATAACAAACATATTTTTATCTCGTAGACTAGCAATATAACAACACAAAACTATAAATTTCTTTTATTTTCGCAGCTTCGCGCGGCTCGTTACACCGGTGAACGTTAATCAGCGCAATGCCGTCCGTTTAGTACGAGCGGAGAGCTCGGGCTATTCACAAATGGTCCCAATCAGCGGCCGGGGGTCTTTCATTTACTAACACAATACCGGCGCGGATAAAATGCGAAATAAGATCTTTTATTAAAACTATCGTCCGTTAAAACTACCCCGATATTAATCTATTATCATGAAGTCGCTTGCAGATGTCATTAAGCCATGATAGAGAGCTAAGGTTTATGTTCCCTGGTCGACAAACGTTTCTAAGAGCAACCCCTACCATTTGCACATACATATATGTATATACGTCGGAAACATTACTGTATGTGTATACATCGACGTATAAATTTAATTTGTCCAAAGCTATTTATTAAAAAATGACGATCTATATAGTCAAGTGATGCTGTTATCACCTTCGAAGTCAATGGTCGTGGGTACAATCTTGCATCGGGATATACACATTCATATGTATAGCCTATTGGTATTTATTTCTAATTTCTCTCTTCCACTAATCCACAGTCGACAACCACAGTGAGTTAATTCCCCATTTCCCTAAGAAATCGGGAAGAACCGTGCTCAAATGTTGGATATACAATATTGCTAAAATACAATACAATATGGCTATTGAAAAAACTTATGAATATTAAAATTTAAAAAAACAAGCAAGCAAGCAAGTGAACATTTGTATAATTTGCAAACTTTGATATAATTTTATATAGTTATATTTAATAATCGATGAATGATGCTCTAAACCAATACAAATAAAAAATATAAATTTACATACAAATCACATGGATATATTAAAGACATAAGTTTGCGAGCGAAGATGGGAATGGAACATTCAGAAAATATTCATTTTATAATATTTATGGGTCATTAGTAAAAATAGATCACTTCAATTAATACTACAGCTACCTTCAAAGATACTTCTGACCTGATACGACATTAGAACCTTCAAAAACCAGTCTACATGTTTCTCATAGGCCGGCAACGTTTCTAAGATGTCTATGGAGTTGTAAATGACTATATGTAGCATTGATAACTTTACATCAGACAACACGTTTGCTCGTTTGCCTTCCATATTTTTGAGCTACGTGAATTTGTACAACAAACAATTATTATATATTAAAATAATTCATTTTTATTTTTGCGTCTTATGCGATATTTGTATCTAGTATGCTGTTCTTAACAAAAGTATTAGCACTAAAAAAGTGTGAACGTCCAAAACAATGGAATACTGTTAAGAATTGGTCCGACAATATATAAAGTTGTGCAGAGCTTTGACGGCAACCGTTGTGGTCGGAAATGGAGAGGGACAAGGGTGGACAGCTTCCGGAATGGAGGGACAAAACACAGACGACGCGAAAACTAAGTGAAAACAATTCTTCAAACTAGTCTATACAAAAGGAAATTGTTGTACGTTAATCATAACAGTGGCTGAAAGGTTGAGTCAGCCTTGATTAGGAAAAGCAATAATTGTACGATGTAAATATATCAAGTCACCATTATTTAATTGAATATAAATAAAAATTAAGCTTTATAAATGTAATTCATTCATTTTCAAGAGATTTAAAATTGTAACGGTTATTCATAGAAGCAAAGCGTTTATTACATTATGAAAAACATTTTTATGGTCACTTTTCTCGTCATTTGTGTCTTTATAATGGAACCTACGACTTGAAATCACGCTTTAAACTCCCTTTTTCCTGATTCCCTAATCAGGATAAAGAGAGTTTAAAGCGTTCATTAACCTATTTTTAGGCTAATTAGCCCTGCAAAAATAATATAAAATAATAATACTTTTAAGAGAATAACGTATTATAGTAATAATACGTATATTATAATATACTTATTTTATAATATAGAATAATGTATTATTAGTTTAATAATACGTTCTCCTACACATAATTACGTCGTTGTCTACTTCAATGTGTTTTGAGTACTTCCTATTTTTATCGTTTATAATATTTTCTCCGTGAGCCCTCAATAACCGAGTAGCAAATGACGCCATTGACTAAAGCCTCAGATCCAAACGAATAATGCCGCCATACATCTCAGGCTACAATTTAATACAGTGTACGGATCAAAGGACCCACATACGGAAACGCTGCGAGCTTAGAATAAACCAATTATGAGTGAAATATTAGGGATCAGTCGGTCCGAGGAAGGTCTTTGATCACACGGGGCTAACTGCTTAGATTTCTTTCAGGCCGGTTCCACCGAGCGAGAAAAAGCGAAGCCGGTAAAGACCGGTCAAAATGTAAGCGAAACTCTTAATAAATTACATAAATTGGTGGCCAGGATACTAATACCCCCGGAATGGGATATAAGCCGCTCGTAACGTTGGTTAACTGCGCGTGCCGAGTAATCATTTTCGGACAGGATATTTGCTTCCGTCTGTTCTCTTGATGTACGGCTACTAGGGGCTTATCAAAAGTATTTTTCAAGAAATAATTGACTTCGAAATAAATAGCGCTATATTTTTTAAGGTATGCAAAATATAATAAACGGTTGGCTATGGTTTATGAATTAATTTATTCATTCCTAAATATCAAAGTTAATTGGTATGGGAGTATAAATCAGATGTTATTATACTAACAAAACTTTAAATACCTGAACAAAAACCATTTATACTGTCTGCTATGATCCCAGCACACTTTCATTGCTTCTTTCATACTCATCACTCTCTTCATACAAGCTCGTTTTCGATTTTTCTTGAGAACTTCAGCGATTTGGTCAAGATGTTCTCCTTGATAGTTTTCCTTCGTTTATGAATTAGCAAGAAATATATTCTGCTTTATTATATTCTAGTCTACGATTTATTAGTATTACCATAATTTACTGAATTATAAAAAATGAGAGCGATCAACATTTCGACCAAAGTGTTGTTCCATTTTCAATTAGGGCGAAAGCCGAGGACGATATGGATATTTTGTTAAATGGGAATATAATCGAATTGCGACTGAATAATGAGAAGGCCCTCGCAGTACGTCGATGAATGGCACAGAGTAGAATACAAAGGGTATTTAACTCTCACTTAGTACTTTTTGTCAAATGCTCCTCCCTTTGCTGGACGCCCTCTCGCTCGCCGACCGATTATTTTGTCGTTATCGCCATATAGAGCGTGCAGGATGACGCATACATTATCTATATTGCCAGCATCCATTTACGAGTTTCGTCTCTAATCCTTTGATTTATAATATCCATTTGAAATATTACTTCTGGCCGCGATATGTTTTAATTATCCGAACGGTCAATTTACGAGATAGCTTTCGCCCGATGTAGGTCACTATGCTTTCACTGAAGCAAACCAACCGTATATAATTTAATTTATTATTTAACACACGATGTTTTAGAAAAGAGAATTACTTACTCTTTTGTTTTTTCATAGAAATAATATTCTAAAATAGTATTATGTTAACTTGTATTTTATTGCATTTTAATAACTAAAAACGATTTCGTGTTATAATAGGGAAATGTTAAAAATTAGACTGACAAAAATTGTAATCTAGGTAAAGAGGAACAATCGAAGACATAAATCCCGATCATAAAATATTTAACTATAGTTTACCTACAGAAATTAAATTAGCATTAGGCTCGTGTTTTGAAAAGTTTATGATTTATTTTATATCAGAAATCATGTGATAGTGGTAGAGCCACGTGAAGACGAATACTTTGTCAAGAATAGCATAATATTTGTCGTTTGTAGGAAGTACGTGAGTGGTAGCTTAGCTACCGCACTTCGTATAGTGAGCGGCTGAGTTCCGGAGGCGCATAACCCTCCCCCCTACCCCTCCCACTCCCACTCCCATAATGTCATTTTACCTGAAAGGTTGGAACGCTTCTGCACTGTCTATGGCGCTGCGGATGCCTATGGGCGGCGTTGATTGCTTTCCATCAGGTGACACGCCTGCCTTTCTATCCCATAAAAAAAACACTAAAAGTTTGTCTAGTAAAATCCAAATAAACGATATATTGTAGTTTACAAAAAATATCTACATATATAAAATAATCAATGCAAGCAGAATTTCACTGCTCTTTGATTATAAATTAATCATCTTCTCTTTTTGGTTCGAACCTCATTAAATGTTGCGTTCTCTTAAACTAAAATAATAATAGTAAACATGGGAACTATGTTTACTTCCTATAACCCTCCTTTATTTGTAAAATGTTTGAGATTACTTATCAGTTGTCTGATCGCTTTGTCATCTTATGTAGATTTAGGTCATATTGAAGGGATAACAGAAAAATGTTAATGCCTAAATTTCGACATTTATATGAAAACGCAGACATGAAAAAACTTTTCACTACGAAAATCGACTCTCTAAATTTATGGTTTTCTCTTTTTCAATGCCCGCATACTTATTAGTGAAGTCAAACACACCTTTTTAAACTCGAGTCCCGAATATTTCAGCCAACTTGCCTTATTTGCACAGGCAAATTTCCACCAAACATTCTATTGATACAAATAATTCGGCGAGGGTAAACGATATTTCACCGCAGGTTTAACAAAAGTCAGCGCAGGCCTAATGCCGAACTTAGTTAGCGAACTTTTTCGCATTTGTTAAAAAGCGCCAAGGATTAATTTCGGTGTCGGTGTAATACTTATTTACAATAATCCGACTTACGGGAGCTGTGCATGAATCGTTAAAATAAATTTTGTTTTTAGACGTACAAGGATTAGGGATGACTTATAGTCTCTACGAAGAACGTATCCATGAATTATTTTACCGTTGACAATATATAAAAAAATATTATCCAATATAATATAAACTTATAATAATACATAACTCGTTATCATATTTCTACTGCCCTTCACTTCATTTTCACATTGCTGACGGTCATGATTTTCCCGAATGTGTAGTACAAGACATTAAATATTCATTCATCTCTGATGGTTCTCAGCTTGACTATCGTAGCAGAGATTTTCTCTAGCAGTTTTGACACGTGATCGGTTTATATTATTGAGTTGTGATTATTAGGTCTCTTTCGTTCTACTTTGCCAGGAAATACAAGCCTCCAGGCTGACTATTTTTTTCCCTGGGCTTGATTATTTCAATATAATGCTCGTAGTGAATATTATAACATTTGCGTTTAATTTTTCTACAAATTAAATAATAATACTTTTTATTGTTGACACATTGATGATGGTATGCGCTGAAAAGTGTTCCTCGGTTCCCGCACATTTCTTATTATTATAACTACCTACTACTAACATTTTTTTTAATCCTCTTTATGTTGTCTATACTTGCAATTACACAATATTGCATCAGATTCCGAAAACGTGAATGTCCGCCATCAACAGTTGAAAAATAAAAGACGGGAATTCCCGTCTCCCGTCTCCAATGTGTGAAGATAAATATTCTTCAAAGCAAAGTTAAAAGTTCTTCTAAATATTTCTTGTATTACTTTTTACTATATATATTTATCTCTAAATACGGAACGGCACTGGCACATCACTGGCAAATTACGTATGCGCATTGTAAAACCACGCTTTAAAATTACGCGCTCGCTCAGACCAAACCTTTTATAATCCTCAAGAATTTTCTCCTTAATGATGCGTCCACTTAATTGTGAATTTTTTTTCTACCCTTGAGTTTGAATTATTATTTGTTATTTATTAAGAAAATTATCTATTCTATTCTAGTACTTTTGAAAATATTTTTTCTTATTGGCGTTAAGTGGTAGCATTTTACTACTTTACCGTTTCAAACAGTGAGTTAAGGAATCGAGAGGCCTTTGGGCTCCTTTCTATTCTCTTTCCATTATGCACATCCTTAAACTAAAGCAAGTAACGTATCTGCAGTGCTCTGAGTATCGCGGCCGTTGCTTACCATTAGATGACCCGTTTAATCGGTTATTTATTTAATATTTTTATACAGAAAACATTTCTACCAGTTAACCAGCTCGTTTGCTCTTCTTTGACATAAAAATAATGATGTTATGTGTGTTTTTTAAAATGTATGAAATGCAAAGCACTTGATCTTAGAGCATGCAAGCACAGTGAAATTTATGTAAGAGAATACTGTATCCCGTCTGAATGCACTTACCTTTTCTACCGTCAATCGTGAACGGGGTGGGTGCTATAACATTAGCATTTTGCGACGAGAATCTCATGATTAACATTTTTATTAAACAAGGATTAGCTGTAATCCTTTTTTATTCGACAATTAGAAACGTTATCGCGGCCATGAGCGCGCTCGTAAAGAGTTGAAATACGTACCTATCGACTTAGTAATTAACCAAATTGCCCCATATTTTAGATAAGGGCATCTTTAATTAAACTTTTGCAGTTTTTTTTTTGTGGTCATCTCTCACCGGATTTTTATTAATAAGGGGCTTAAGTTTAGCGCTTTGTTAGTACAGCAGTTTTATGTGTGCTTTCCGACATAAAATAGGCACACCGCTTTACTTCAAATGGGTAGCTAACGTTGTGACTTTAGGCAAAAATACTCATCATAATAGGGGCGGTAGCGTCTTTCTAATTATTGAAAATCCATTTGTGATCTCCAAATCATCTGCCAAGATGGAGATTACGACATCATCCTATATTTGCAAAAGAGGCCAATGTTGAGCAAACAATGCAATTGGTAGAGTTGTATTGTATGTTTGTTCACATTTTTTGTTGAACCTTGAAGTTGTTAGTATATTTATAAAAACCGAAAACGTAGTAAATCGCAAAATTAATACGTAGCACCAGGGCCACAAATCTTTTAAATTCCTGAAAAAATTGTATTTGATCACTCAAAAATAGTCAGCTTCAACGCTATACAAAATTTTCTATTGGTTGTTGTGCTGTGACACTCGATCATTCGATGCAGTATTATTTTCAGATCCGAATATACAATAAAAATTTTTGACATCTGTCTCATTTAGTGTGTTTTCGCTTTATTGTGTCGATATACATACAAACAAAGAAATGATAATTAGTAAGAAATGCGCTTAAATTATAGTATTATTATTAGAATTTAACTGCGTTTTATTAACTGCATAAACAATAGAACAGAAAATTAATTAAAAATAGATTATATTATTATTAAGCCACGAAAATGTAGTTAATTAAGCGGCGTTAATTGCTTTCGCTTTTGCGATACGCTTACCCGCTTGCCTCCCTATCCTATAAAAAAAACTTAAACATTTCTATAACTAAAGAGATACACCTTTATATAATTATATTTGAAAATATTTTGCGATACCAGTGAATACCTTTATTCGTTCGAGTCATAAAAGATACTCTGACATTTGATATATTAAATTATTCGAAATCATCTAAAAATAATTTCGTCTTGGGGGTGTTCATAAAACATTCCTGGGATATATACTAACTATATTTGAATGGCGTTCAGACGACGTGACTTAAAGCTGAGCTTCAGTAACAAGCACTTACATTTATTAAACCCAACATTCAAGTGCCGTAAATAATATTACTTTTTCTATAAAATTTATATTAAATTGCTTTATGTGACGTACAAACAACATATTGTAATATGAATTCATTAGTTCAGAATGCAAATTTTCATAATAATTTAATTAGGGATTTAATTTATTAGGTTGAAGACTCATATAGCTCAGAGTTTAAGTCGGTTTCATGAATGTAAAGTTCTTGGGTTCAGTTTTTAAGACAAAACAAATATAATATAATATTTACGTAGCTAAATGTGAAGACTATTCGTCACACCTGCACACAACGATAAGCAATAAAGTATATTTCACTATATCAGTCTATGTACATTATTACTATATATATACCTATATATTAGCTAATCAGACTTATTTATCTATTTTTTTTAATAATATTCGAAATCTTGTTAACTATTCACACTAAGCAAAAAGTTACTTATTGTAGGAAATAGTCCTACTATAAATACAAACTCACGTTGTAAGCGTGAGTCTTACCAACTGAGCTGTGGAAACTTAATTTTTTTACTTTCTATGATATTGAGAAACTCAGTATGGCCCAAAATTTTTCATTTTTAATTGTTTTCAGAAATTACAATAATAAAATATTACATAAAGTGTATAAAAAAAGTAATATACAAGTATATTATACATATATCAGAGAGTAAAATACATCTTGCTATTCGTTCTGACAAGTCGATAACCTGATGGAGTTTGATTTATTATTGTAAATTCGTCGGAGTCTCGCCGCACCTGTATTTGCCATTCATCGGGCGTGTTGCCTTCAGAGGTGCTTCTTTCCATCGAAACTTATGCAGGAGACTTGTGATTTATTCAGCGAACGGTGTTGGAGGCAGCTCCTGTAAGATTGAAAGGCTTTCTGAATATTCGTATAGAACATAATCAAAATGTCGTGGTTTACTTCAAAACTATAAATGTATAGAATAAGCAAAGCAAGCTTCATGTAAACGTATATACAGTGACATTTCTAAGTCGGTATTGGTATGCACTGACTACGCATTAACTTCTTACATAAGATTTCTGGTTTCAAACCCCAGTTAAAACCAATATTTTTGTCTAACAATCTTATATTATTTGTCGGTCAATTATTTAAAATATAATGTCACTGGAGTAAGAAATCGGACTTGAATATATCTTCTATATTCGCAACACACTTTAGCAACATTTACTAAATAAATAATTATTTTTTACCCTTATTACTGTAGGTTGCCTCGAACAGTTAATCCCGCACATCATATGAATAAATATGCACATTCTTGTAAAACTGAAACTTATATCTGATATTTTTCCGAATATTTTGCATCTTCTGTGGCAGTACAGTTTGACATAAGTCTCGCTAGCGTGCATCTTACTGATCTTTGGCTTCATGCGTCTAGTCACTACCAGCTACTCTACCCAAATCACATTCGTTCGTCACATACACAACTTGTCTATACCGGTTCTCTGAAAAGAGCCAGAACAAGAAACTAATTACGGTTTTTTATTAAATTTTGGCAAAGTAACGTCCGAATAGATCATTCAAGCTATAAAATATTTTTAACGATTTCCGTAAATTCCTTACCGAAAATTTACTATTATATTATATTATGTACCTTAAAGCCCGGTACAGAATGGGACCACCCCATTTTTTCCCATCACTGTTGTAGGCGTCGACTAGGTAGCAAATAGACTGAATAGAACACCAGTAGACGGTTAGAATCAGAGTAATAATAAAAAAGGTGGTAATTCGGGCAATATTTGAGGAAGACTTATGCTGATTGAGGAAGACTTATGCCCGTCAGTGGACTGTTACTATTTTTTTACGTTTTGTAACTTATCTCAGACTGAATTCAAAGTGGTAGACCTATATCAATGGGTCGGCTTGACTAGGAAATTTCACATCACACTCTCAGAAAATATCGGTGCTAAGTGATTGTTTGTTACTGTGTTACCACCTTTTTTGCGGTGAGTCCAGAGCTCTAAAGGTCCAACTCGTTTCTTTATTTCTTTCTCCTTCTAATACTTCTTTCTTTACTATTCTTTCTTTCACCACCAATTATTCACGTCCATACCCTAAAGTGTGCAATGAATCTGCAGTGCCTTTGGTGTTGCAGATTTCCATCGGTGGCGGTGATTGATTATCAATACTTTTCGGTTCTCATTAATTGTTGTCTTCCTATTCCTTAAAAAAGGATAAATTCTGTTTCAAAACTACAAATCTCAGTAGGTATTAGTGCAAACTGAAACAATTTAAATAGAAATATAAAATACAACATTGTATGGTTGTTTCATTTTATTACGGGATGCAACATAGCAGCGCTGATTTATAGTCGAGCATCTATCGGGCCGGCTCCAAATTAATCTCACTGCGGTACAGACAGACTCAGCGGTACTCGTATATCAAAAATGGTTGGAGAGGTCTAGAAATTTTTGTTAAGCTCTAGTGCAAGCGCCATAAACTCGTGGCAACTATGACGGCGTCTAAATTTAAAACTTGTTAGTAACCGCCAAACTTCAGCCAATTTCACTATAGATGTTAGGTAGTTTCGGAAACTAATAAATCGTTTATTACTATTAAACTCAGCGTTGAACTAATACGACTATTTAAATACAAACCTTTTACTTTTTTGATTACTTTATATTTTCATATTTTTTAAAGGAAAACCTGCAAATGATTTTGATATCCTTATTAGCAATTCTAATTTAATTTATAAAGCTTTTGATGAGAATATATTGTTACTATATATAAACGTCCAATACTATCCATTTTACTACCTACTAAGTTAAAACGTTTTAAAAGGTTTAAAAAAAACCTTTTTTTTTTCAAAATAAGACTAGCTAAATGGACAGTTAGAACCTGTACTTAGCTAAGTTCCGAAACAAGCAAATAAAAACAAGAAAAATAATAATGTGTGTTTTCTACTGGAAGAAGTGGATTTACGGGGAACTTAAACTAAATCTTACTAAAAAAACGGCCGTCAGCAACTCTCCACCTACTAACCACTATCAACAACACCAAACACAGACTATAACTTTTTCACATTGCACACGACATGTGTTTCGCCTCATCAGGTATAGTAGAGGTGTCTGTGTGAGGCATCATCAGGTATAATAGACTCTACGGAAGACAACGGTTAAGTTAACCGTGACTCAGTGTTGTTGATAGTGGATGGAAAGTGGAGAGTTGCTGACGGCCGCTTTTTCAGTAAGATTTAGTTTAAGTTCCCCGTAAATCCACTTCTTCCAGTAGAAAACACGCATTATTATTTTTCTGTTTCTGTTTGCTCGTCGCGGATCTTAACTAAGTAAAAGTACTTATTGTCCACATAGAAATGGATTTCCGCAAAGTAACGCCTGACTCAATTAATCAAGACTAGCTAAAAAATTTTAATATTATTAGAATTCTTGTAAACCATTCCAATTAAGCTAGTAGTTGAACAGTAATTATGAAATAGTTAACATCAATAGTCCTATGAAATAAACGAACTCCCGACATCAAATCATAATATTTACCAATTAACCTATTGGTTTTTATAAATTAATATATAATAATCATATACTAAAATTGTTTTTTATGAAAAAGTTGACAAACAAGCTGGGGGATCACCTGCAGCAGCAATATATCACCGTTATTCATCAACATATGCAACGCCGAGAACACCGCCGACGCATTACTTACCTTAGGATAATGATGTGAATGGGAGGGCAAGAAGAATGTAATGGCTGGGGAAAAGAAAATAATGGGAGGGAAGAAAGAAGCAAAAGAAGGGAAAGGATTTGGGTCTACGGATTCCTGCACTCGCCGTGCCAAACGGAATAACGCAAAAAAATACTACGACTAATCGCAAATAATCTACTAGGATATTAGTGTGTATTTTTCCCGATTAATCTGGCCCAATCATGCATGGCTCTATCGCTATTAAAGCCTGATCTTCATGCTTATAGCAAGTTAATAGAAGCTGTTAAATTTCCCCTTTCAGGAGTTATGTGCACTCTATTATACAAATTCTAAAGACAGAACAATCATCACTATTGGTGTTAGTTTCAAAAGTCGTTTGAAATATTTTTTATGGGGTATCAAGGCACACGAGTAAGCGTGTGACCTGATGGAAAGCAATCAACGCCGCTCATAGACATCACCAGGGCCATAGGTAGTGCAGAAGCGTTGCCGACCTTTAAGGCAAGTGTCATTATGGAAATGAGTGGGGATGGAATAAGGCAAGTGTCACTATGGGAATGAGTGGGGAATGAAGGAATGAGGGGTGGGGAGGGGGAGAGTGTTGGGCCTCCGGAACTTTCGCTCACCGTACGAAGCGCGGTAGCTAAGCTACCACTCAGACGCCGGTTTTCTGCGGGAGTGTGGTACTTTCCCGGGCGAGCCGGCCCATTCATGCTACAGACAACTATTATGCCATTCTTTACAAAGTATTCGTATGCAGCGTAGCTCTACCACTATCAACATTATATGTCGTTATGCTTACAATACTTTAACAAATATACTTTTTTGTTTGTTTTGAAACAGAAATTTTTCCTTAAATCGCCCCATTGGATAAATACACTGTCTTCTGTGTTTAAGTTAGGCAATCTAATATTTGAATATTCTATACGATTGTGGAAGGTAGCTGATTGTACTAGGAAAATATCATAACATCACATAAGTAAAGACTATTTATAAAATTAAATCTTGCTTACTTTCACCGAGAGCTGATAAAGATTCTCAAATATATAGGGTCATTAAGTCGTTCTTAGCACAATTAATTGGTTTAATACAGCAATTTCAAGCGCAAATCTCCTCTAAGTTTGTCAAGTGAGTAATGTTTATTCCGAGAGAGTTATCATCTTTCTAATTATCTTCCATAAAATAAGAAAACTTTGCCATTTAGAGTGCAATAAATTAAACTTTTGAACTGTTCACTTTTATCACTGCCTTTTAATGTATCAGGGCTTAATTTTAAGGCCACGCCCAGTATTTTGCGGGCAGACATTAAGTTTTTACGAGCTGAATAGAAGCGAAGATTGGAAAAAATTCAAAGCACTTTTTGTCGAAATTCGTAAAAAAAATGTTTTGTATTGTGAGTGGCGCACAATGGTGGATAGAGGAAATGAGAGTCTGGGTGGGACGGTGCTCAATTTAACTCGCACGCCCCACCGCCTCACCCCCCACCCCGCCGCGCTTACCAGAGCCTCACCGCCCTGCCGCCCTGCCGCACTGCCGCCCTGCCAACGTGCACTCAATAACCGTACTGAAAATACAATTGCATCACATTGCTTATAATATTTTCGTGCAGTATCTGTTTGTTTTGCATACACACAGGTAAATATTATTTTTCGTGGAATTTCCATAATATCTTAATATCGTCCTGTGATTCTAGTCTTCTAATAAAACAATAAAATCACATATTTTAATAGTATTTCTAAAAATCATTCTTCTCTTCTTAAAAGGTAAGAAACGTTTCCTGCAGTGCTCCTAGTATTGCAGATATCCATGTTTGATTGTGATTATTTACCATAAGTTGACTCACACGACATGTTTTCTTAAAAAATAGAATAAGTTACATTTTTACTAAAGTTAATGGATCAAATTAAAACTGATTAGACCACAAAAAATCTTGCAATAATGTGTGCGAATGTAAATGCAAATTATATGTGCGAATAAGAATATCAATTAATAATATTGTTTTAAGCAATAGTTCCAGCATCCAATATGGCCACCTCATTATTCAATAGTAAATACGAATATGTGATCCCCAATCCACCTCCCATGCGTAGACATTACGGCAACACTCCTCAATTTAAAGAGAGGGCGATGTCAGGTAGTGGACAGTTACAGCTAGCTATATTGATTGAAAACATTTTTTATTTTGCCGTTAAATGATTATTTTGTTTACCTTATTACTTCTTGAATAAACCCGTTAATAATAATAAAAACAATGATTTTCACTGCGTAGTAACCGGCCGTTATGATCACATCGCCTTTATTTACATTAAAGTAACTGCAAATTTTCGGAAACAAAACATTTGCTACTAATCTAATATAGGCGCATACAGACGTGAAGCGCTTTGTACCACACGCTCCGCTGAAATTTAATGTTTCACCCGTGTACAACCCTTTGAAGACTTCCATATTAGCCGCCTCCTATTAGCATAAAACCCATAATGGCACAACCTAAGCTTTTAATTAATTATCGTCCACCTACGGAAGCTGCTGCAACGGAAATTTTCATCATCTTTTTACATAATTTGCATTTTACATGCTGGCATCTCATAATTAAAAGAAATAATAAGCTGGATATATGTATATCGCATGTATTTAGACCTCAGTATTCAATTAATCCTATAATTAAACACTGGTAGAAGAGTTTTAATTTTAAAAAATATTATTACTTATAATAGTGGTGAGGTTTGTGACATCGAATAGTGCATCATATTTCTTGGAACGTATTGTATGAGGCGAATATGGGGGCAGTACCAGTAAATGAGTAGTAGCGTCTACCGTGATGATAAAAATCACTTTTGAAGAAGTTAAATAACCTGTTACGATGATGATAATGATAAAATAAAATTATATTACATTATTACTTTTGTTACATTAGTTTTGCTAAACTTACAGCGTGAAATATAAAACTCATAAATGTTAAAATGAAATAAATAAAAAAGTGTCTACAGAACAAACGACCTGCGGAAAAACTAATTTATGCGGCGCATTCACCGAGCTGAAGTAAGACGCGCTCGGAAATCTCTCTTTTATGTTTTGGCAAACATTTAATATAAAAATTACTTTTCGCATTATCATGTGAGCCTGGTAGGCGGAGTATGGGGATTGGTTTGCAAAGTCACAATTCGCCGAGGGCGTTCTTTCCGCTCTTTTTAGAGATTATCTCATGCGTGACAGGTGCTGCGATCTCTGTTGCCCTAATGCTTTAACTTTTTCAATAAAACATCGCTTTATTTTGGTGTTTTATATGATGAAATGTACTTCCTAAGTTTCATCAAAATTAGTTTCATTTTTTTTTTAGGTCTGGATATAAATAGAAATACAAATAGCAAAAATAATCTTTAATTAAGTTTATGAGGTATTATACAATATACGAGAGTATATTTTTATGGTCTATTTATTCCGAAGTTAGTTTGTTTGTCCTTGTCATTTGTGTTTGTTATGTCATTCACGACACAGGGATTCCTAGTGGGAGCTATGAGGATTTTTATTTATCTAATTATAAATAAAACCTAACAATTTTAAAAATAATTTGATAAATAAAGTAAATAAATGGCCTGTCTCACAACTAAACGATTTAGAAAAATATATTTGAATTGCTTTATGGCACACCCCTAACCTGACCCGATTTTTTTCACAAATCTTACGTTTATCGTTCGACGCATATGTAGTCGTTTGATTCCGCTCAGCCCCTCATATTCCTTTGATTATTATGTTACAAACGAAACGAGGGCAGGATGAAATGTGTACTGTGCACTTTTTGTAACACGATGTAATCTATTTATTGTCAGCGGGCGCGTAATGAATGATGTTTTGCGTCGGTGACGGCACGAGTTGTTCTGCTTGTTAAAAGCCATTCTGATATCGCTACTTTCATGTGACATCTCAATCATGAAATATTTTAAAAATCACGTTTTGTTTTTACTCAGTATTTTTATAAAAGGTCAATTTGTATCTTTTTGTTAAAAATGCTTAAGAAATACTTATTATTTTTTGGAGTAATGGAAAAACCATATTTTACTTCTTTAACTATATTTGAGAAGAATTGTTGCATAATTTCGTTTTTGTTTTTATTGGGTTGTGTAATGTCTGTATCTCGTAGTAATCTCGTAGTATCTCTTAGTAATATGTATCTCGTAGTAATGTATCTCGTAGTATCTCGTAGTAATATTATTTCATAACACATTTTTGATTGACTTTTTGTATGATTATATTCAAAATACACATTGGTGCATGTAGTCTTAATATTTAGTATCTTATTTATTATTATACGTACATATAGAGATCGCAGGCAAGCAGTGTTAGTTCGTTCGTGGTAGAGCCACGCTGCAGACGAAAACTTTGTCAAGTATGGCATAATATTTGTCTGTAGCATGAATGGGCCCGCAAAAAACTCCGAAAGTGCCCCTCCCTCCCCCCACTCCCATTCCCATAATGACACTTTCCTTAAAGGTCGGCAACGCTTCCGCTCAGTCTATTGAGCTGCGGATGTCTATGGCGCTGCGGATGTCTATGGGCGGCGTTGATTGATTTCCATCAAGTGACACGCCTGCTCGTTTGCTTTCCTATCCCATAAAAAAAGCAACACAATTTTTCTGCAGCATATCAACTAATTTCTCAAAGGCCAACGACAACTCTTATTATACATATGATGTTGTAAATGTCACCGTTAATTGATTTCAATTAGACGACACACGTACTCGTTTTCCTTCCTATCCCATAAAATATTATCAAATAAATACCATAATCTGATGTAAAAATTCGTAGCAAGCTACAAAATGAGCAATTTCGCCGTGAGCCAAGAACAAATAAATGTCAATGCTTAAAAACAAATCTGTGTTAGGAGCACCGGGGCACATGCGTGTTTATATGAAGGGGGATACTGCGACAAAGGAAAGCAATTTAACAAAATAAAAAATCCGATATTAGAATCTGAAGGAAGAAACAAATGATACGGGAAATACTTAAATCACTGATATTGATGCGGAATTGGAAATTACGGTCTTGGGGACGGAATTATGTGCTCGGAATACTGTTGAATGAAATGTTGCTTTGCACGTGTAAACGGAGCTTATATAATATGTTATTAGATATTTCATAAATGACACAATTATGTTATTTTTCACCGCCTGGCCTGATCTCCCTATTTCTGAACAATCTATTTTGAATCTCATTCTAAATCTACATTAACCTACCACACTTGTTCTAAACGGATTGGTGGAGCTTCCAGGCTCAAAATAAATAGTACGATATAGGTCCATTCAAGAAAATGAGTTATGTCTTTTAAGTTTAAAGGACGGCAACGCATCTGCAACATCTCTGGTTTTATGGATATCTATGGGCGGCGGTCATCATTTACCACCAGGTACCCACATACTCGTTTGCCTGTTCTGAAATAAAAAAATACCTGTAAGCTTTAAATATATTTATTGCAACAGGGAACTTTTGCAATAAATATCTCCGAAAGCGGTAGCTTACAAATCACAATTATGTGTATTTCAGAAATATAAAGATATCAAAATATTATTAGGAATATATAATAGGAAATTATTTGATGATTGTAATGAATATTTAATAGTATATACATAGTACATAATCACTAAAAAGGTAAAAGCAACGTGACAGTACGAGAAACATAAAAACAACACTAGACGGATTATAAAATATAATACCTACAAAAAAGCTAAAAGAATTGAAACTATAAGTATATATTGAATATTGTCTATATTGATATTTATGGTATACTATATTAATCGCTATATAATCTCCAACTGTAGGTACATTGAGCAGTTACAGAATAAATAAATGCATATACAAACCGTTTAGTTAAATAGATACGTTTATGTAAAAACGTAAGAGTAAAATTGACAAACGACTGTTTTGTTCATTGTTATTAATTTAACTATGGAAATACACACAAAGTCACCCCTTATGAACGCGCTTTACTGAAAATATAACGTGCATTATGAAAATCACATTCAAGAATCGAAAAATTATAGCCTTTGTCCCTGTTTTATCTCGCTTAAGCGTCGTTACGGCGCACTATCGAAATTGGTTTCGATAAAATTTGCGTAACGTCACCCAATTGAGAATAAATTCATATAATTGCTTATTTAATGTGACGTATCGTTGGAACTCTCGTGTGTGTTATTTTCCAGTTACATAAAGCAAAATTTTATTTGCGCTACAAAAACTTCATATTTCATTTTTATTAGAGTATTCGTGACGTATGATAATGACATTCGTACTCAAAAGCGGCTTCATCATGTGTTGGACGAAGTTCAAGCGTGGGTAGACAACTGAACGAAACTAAAGTCGTAAAGTTTACGCAGTGACAACATATTTCAAAGCGCGAGCCTTTTATTAGATGGAGCCAGATGATCGTCGAATCCCCTCTTTCCGCGGGAATTTAAACTTGAGCCGAGCGCTGGTATTGCAAAAGTTTTCAGCTCAACGAAAATACACCGGAACGCTTTCAAAAGAGTAATAGTACTAGGAGATTTTTTTCGTCAACTCACTCACGCCCGGATTAAGTTCACACACGGGCATGAAGCACTTACCAATCAGAAGCCTTTGAAGAAACTTTATATGGGATATAGAGAAGTATCTCACGGAACTCCTTTGACAAATTGGATGAGTGTCGCCTGCTAAACTTTAAACGATAATGGCAAACTCATGAACGAAATAAATAATTAAAAGATTTGTATAAATATTTCAGTGCCATTATATTAAACTTATATTTAAGTTTAACAAACATGAACTATAACAATAATTCTAGTAATGTTAAAAAAATACTATTTTTTTTACTTCACAAACGGTAGAGGCTAACATAAAATAACATATTTAACGAGAATGTAATCTTATCTCAGATATAAACATAATAATATTTTATAATTCAATACTTAATATATAGGTAATATAATATTTTTGGTTTAATGTATATTAGATAAAGGAATAACTCTTTATAATTTTTAAAAAGTATAATAATGAATTAGTTATTTTACCAAAACGAAATTTGTTCAAAACAAACTTTCGAACGAATTCGACAATCGCTTACTCACATTCAATGTACTGCTAATAAAGAATCTACATGAATTTCGCTTTCAACTCACTAAAGGAACGTTTGTAAAAAAACATAGAATTATTAACGTTACTCATAGCACTAACTAAACATGTATATGGATTACGGGTTTCCCCGATTCGTCTTGAACAAACATGGTAGATTAACGTAATTCCTTCAGAAATGGGGAATCCCCGTGCCCACAGGGGAACACGCGAGCCTTTAAAGAAACATATACTGTCGTATGATTGTAGAACAGTGTTCACTAAACTAATATAATACGAGTATATTTACGATCTCCGAATGTGTAGGTGCAGTGTAGCGCTTGCATTTTACGATTTCACAGAAACAATTTGTATTCCTCTCTTGTAGAGGTTGTAAAAGTTGACTGTTTGCAGGATTGCGATCGTACGAATTTGTCCAGGTGTATCTGATAAGCAGACAGAACTAACAGTGCCTAATCAAAGGTACTTTGTCTGCGGCCATCTTTGTACATGGTTGCAAAGTTCAATGTTCTGATGCCCAACAAAATCCGAACTGCCTCGTGAATATAACTTTCTTTTTTATAAGTCTACGGTTTAAAAGAATTAATTCAAATAGTCTGTCTACGTATATATTTTTCTAACATTATTTTATGTCTCTCTGATGTTCTTTAGTCTTAGTTCTGAAGTCATTAAGACTTAAATAGAAATATTGTGCGTCTGAGGCATTGTATACATATAAAAAGCAAAATGTTAAACGCTTCATTTATTGCAAGCGTAATCCTTTCAGAAGCTTAGGAATATATTTACTTTTTTAAGTATTTCATTCATTTCATTGCAATGGTAATTGTCATACAATTAAAGCTTCAATAAATCTTTACACACTCTTTGTAATTAAATTTAGAAAAATGATCAAATATGCTTTAACTTAAAGATTAAATTATTACTAGTTATGAAATGACGCAAAATACTACACCGGATTGTTTGATAGTTTTTTAACAGTATGATTTTCTATATTTCAGGTAAAAAATATCAATCAATGAACAGCTGGCGGCATTCCATTGCTGGACACAGGCCTCCCCTAAGAAGCACCGTCTAACCCGTAAAAAAATAGCAATTTGCTAATCTTATCGATACACCTTAGTTTTCATGCAGGCGTATAGCAATTTAGGAGCACTACTGTAACATTATTTAACAGTGACTCTGTAGTTTTATCATTACACCACTCACGAAACGGTTAAGATATTTATAGTGTTTTTCCCATATATATCCTACTGATAGGTACGGGCCTCGGCCTAATGGACTTTAACTACTCACGCTTCTATGCAAATTGGCGGAATCACCAAATACGAATTAAATACCATTCGGCCATGCATATATCTGTCCTTATATGATAATCGAACACGCGATCATTGACTTCAAAAGCGGTAACTTTACCACTGGCCCAGTTAGGTCGTATTTATTAATGCTATGTCAACAAAATACCCTAATATGGAATAAACTCTAACATGGAAATCAACGAAAATAATTGATTTTCTATTATTCTTGTTTTTAAATAAATTCATGCCACGCTGCAGACGAATACTTTGTCAAGAATGGCCTATTATTTGTCTGTTAAATGGGCCGGCTCGCCCGGGGAAGTACCACATTTACGCAGAAAACATGCGTCTGAGTGGTAGGTTAACTACCGCACTTCGTCCAGTAAGCTCACCCGAAAGAGCTCCGGAGGCCCCTTTCCCTTAACAACACTTTCCTTAAAGACCGGCATAAATGTCTATGGACGGCGTTGGTTGGTTTTCATCAGATGACACGTCTGCTTGTTTGCCTTCCTATCTCATAAAAAAGGTCTAAATAATAATAAAATAATCCATAGCAATATTAGAATCCGTTCAGCATTGTAAGCGAGAATAAATTTAAGAAAAATATTGTTTCTAAATTATTCTTATTTAATAAATGCAAGCAATAAATAAGCAAACATCAGCAAAGTTTGTACATTGTAGCTCAGTGAAGATACAGTGCAAAATGCATAACATGAATATTGATTTCGCCTTTGAACAGAAATATGATATTATTATGTTTCGAAGTAACTATACAAAGTACATTTAAAACAAACGTCTCGACCAGTTTAAGTCTAGACAAAGGGAGTCTAGTTGTAAGGTTTGCTGCCAATTGCACACCCGAGAATATCCCACAACTTCTTCTCTATTTAAATATTTCCTTGCAATTAATTTAATTTAGTTAACAAAGGAGCGCTTGGAAGTTCCCTTATTCACAATTAGTAAGACATAGCAGAAATCTTAACATCCAGTAAGTTCTTGGTCGCGAGCGACAAGCATTTTCTTTCTCTTCATTTTTAACATTTTTTATATATTTTCAGCGGATAGACACACCTCATTTGAAGTTTAAAAACAAATCCAAAACTTTTATAGTTTTTCAACTAAGAATACTATTGTATTCTGAAAAGAGCTCTGTCATTTATTTGCTGTTTTAAAATTTCTAAAGCCTTTCTTTCTTAAGTGTATTTTCTTGTAGATTTTCTTGTAGGGATAGGTAAGACCACAGCCTACACCTGATACATACGATCTAGGCCCACTTTCATTGCTCATCTACACTCATCACTCTCAAATAATTTATAGGCATATTTATTTCAAATCGACGACCGATTGGCTCAGTGGCGGGGCCCTCCGCCCGCGGAGTTAATGGTCGCGGGTTCGATTCCTGCATTAACCCTCACAATCCGCATTTCCTTTCCTGCCCCTTCCTTTCTTCTCTATCCTTTCCCTCCCTCTCCGCCAATCCACGGTCTGCCGTGCCAATGGATGCGTGGCTAGGGGCGAGCCTAGTCGCAAGCGTGCCAATCGTCCCGGGACCGGGCTCCCCCGGGTACTATGGTGCCTTACCTCAGCATGCAGGGCTTTGCTGGGGCTGACCTCCATCCTCCCTTGCAGCTCGTGGGATTCACTAAGACGAATTAATATACCTAATTTGTCGAAAAATGACGGCGACGTGGTTCGCCACCCGTCACGTCCTGATTCTCACGAGGGCAAAAAGCGACCAATGACGAGCCGTTTCGCTGCGATGGATGGCAGCGGATGGAGCTCTGTGGTCTCTGCCAACCCCTGCGGGGGATAGGGGTGAATATATAAAAAAAAAAATATTTCAAATCTTTGTCCCACCAACTCACATTGAACGATTGAACAAGCGTGGTGGGTTAATGTACAGATTTGGGGAGTCTCGTGTTTAGCAGTGAGTCAGTCATATATACATATATACAGTTATTATAAGAATTCTAAACTTTAAAAGACGGAAGATATACGAGACATACGACGTCTACAAAGACCGTCAATAAATTTGAAAATCAATAGAATCGGTGCAGATATTTTACGATTCTCCCTGTCCTGTTCCCGCATTGCATAGTCCGTTTTAAAAGATACGGGATTATAATGGTGGGTGCACAAGATAAGTTTGTCGTGAAAACAAGCAAGCTATATGAGTGCTGCGCCCTAGGCGGTTGCCGATATCGGTGAATTTACAGCGCAGTAAACCGTAAATACATTGCCGCTAAGCCCACGGCTAGCCATTGATCTTTTATGCAGCATGCCCCTTTTGTTTTGCCGCAATTACGATTCTGAAAGGAACGATGATGGTATTAACAATTTCATTTTTCATTGGTCATTTAAATGACTATAAATTTATAAAGCATTCCCATACAATAGAAAAAAACCTTGTCAATAACAGCTGCAATTAATAACATAAATGACATACAAAGTACGCAATCAGGGAACATCTATAGGTCCTACAAATAATTGCTCAAGCTGGATATAATTATTTTCGGCAGCATAATATAATTCTGCTCAGCAGAGTGTAAAAAAACAAATACTTCACAATATCTGCATATCAACGTAAAAAAGCGCAAATGCTGTAAATGACACAGATATGAAAAAAAAATATTACATATTCGGATGAAAGAAAAATACTGCGGTCATTGATCTGAGTCTTACAGCTCTACAACAATAATTTTGTACAACGTTAAAACTCTTGAAAAATGTTTTCAAAAATCTTAAAAGTTTTTTTTTGGCTCTGGTAGTAAGTTTTTATTTTGCGGTACATTACGTTTTCGCTTTTTGCGTCGATATATAAAACAGTGGTAGAGTTATAGGGTACTTAATTAAGAGCTTGCTCAACTGGGGAAGTACCTTTTCCAAACAGCGGTATTCTACGAAACACCCCAAGAAATATGCACAAAAAACAGCAGCTAGAATTTCGGATCTTTATCTGGAGGCCTAGGATCTTTATAGGAGGGATAGCTGCTGTTCCTATCCTTTACTTCCTTATTGCTCTCCCCATTAATACTTCCTTGTTCTTCCGTTATTCATATCCTTACCCTAAAGCAGGCAACGAATCTACAGTGCCCTTAGTATTACTGTTGTTCATGGATGGCATTACACGACTCGAATATTCGTTTACCCAGCTCTGCCATTAAAAAAACAACAATAATACAATCTACTTCTTCAACTGGTGTTGTTAACTACAACATATTAGTACTGAAACATTATAAAAAGAATAATCTGTCATCTATCTACCTCTGTAATGAATTCCGTCGACTCTCGAACAATTGGGACCCTTCTTAATACCAGTTTTATTGTCGAGACATAAATGCCAGGGTGCTTATTATTTTCCCGTCGTAAAACAAGAAAATAATATTGTAACAATAATCGCATCCCCTCTAATCTCGATGCGACGGATTCTCACAATAACACATTTTATTACGCATTGTAGTTCAGGTTTTTATACAACGTATAACCGCACGCGGTTGTTTTATTGCCGACTGAATACTAGACGTTGACGCTGGAGCATAATACACATTTCAACTAATCCGATGGGTTTATTATACCCAGGAACGGGACGTTACAAAGCCATAAATTTGAGATGGGTTCAACTAAAATAGTAGATTGAAATACGTCATAAAATAACCAAACAAAAAGTAACCCATCTTTTAATATATGTTCAAGTCTGTCTTAAAATTATTTAGATACATCACCTATCTAAGTAACAAACTAATATCGCGATCCCTCTACCGTGGTTGAGGATTGCGGTAACAACCTTTATTTGTGAGAGGACCTATTACGAATCACGAAGTGTATAATAGCTGTATTGATAATTGACGATAATCAATATGCTATGGATTTAAATACTTAACTATTACGCTAAGAGTTTATCTTATCATCTAAGCTATCACTGCTCTGAACGATCGTTTTGATGAAACTGAATAATTTACCTAAATATAATAAATAGTTTTCTCTAAAATAAATTAATAAAACTATTAATCATAATAGATATGCATATATACTTACAAGTAATATTCAACAGCATACATATAATTCTTTTACATACTTGCATATATAATATATTGCGTTCCACAATATCGTAAAGGTTAAATGTCGTCGTTCTTTTAAAATGGAGGTAAGACAAACATATTCTATCCTATATGAGAAGATAGCGTTAATGTAATTGAGATGTTGTTGAAATAAAATAAACTTTAAGTAAGCCGTATAAAGAGTGTATTCGAGGATCATCATCAGATTTCGGACCCAATATTATCTTCTTCACATCCAAATAAATGAGAAAAAACTGGGGTCCGACGGACAAACTTTTTAATTTGTAATTACAGGACAGCGTCCAAGCTTTAAGCATCATTAACTTTTTCGTAATGTCTGTATGGGGTTCTGTGCTATTGCAGAGAGAGGAAACGCAAATTTTATTGCACGTCTAAATTAGAGTAAGAGGCATTTTCGAATTACAGGAATAAAATAAAATATACATTGAATGAACGCACGCCCCGAGAAAAGAACAATACATTAAGAGGAAGTTAAATCTAATTATATTTTTCCTAGGTTTTTAATTGTTACGTATTGAATTAGTATACCTTTTCTATAGTAATCATTTCTATAGTAAGCATTTCTTCTATGTGAATGCAACAAAACTTATCACTTTAAACATTATTAATTATATAGTTTTGACCATTGACCTGATTGATAATTTTATTGGCGCTGTGGTGAAGCTGACGCTTTCAGACTCAATGGTCATAGGTTTGATTCCATCATTGTGATAAAAGTACTCCGTACTTTTATCACAATGATATTGTATATTGCTGTTGTATATTGTCTATTAGTATTAATTCTCAGTCTGGTTGCCCCGCAAATTCGCCTTGGACTAGCGGAATAGTTCCATTCCTCCAGAAAAAAAAAAATACTTTTCTTTTAAAACAAATTTCTATATATTACTTTACGGATAAAAATATAAAATATCGATATTTTTTTTTAAATTGCTCACTTCGTACATAATCTCTTGAGTCGTTTTGAAACCTCCATTTTCGCTTTGTAGCTTTACCGAAGGTGAATGTTCACACTTGAAATCTCATAACACCATGTTTAACTGGGAGGTTCTTGACAAGTCAGATATCTCGAAGTGCGTCGTTAGCAGATCTTGTGCCTGACAATTTTATTGCAACCTCCGCCAAGGCTATTGAGGGAGTTCGAGGACTCTTCACACCTCCCTTACGCTAGTTATCAAATTTTTTGATGTTCGCATGGCCTTTTTGTCCACTTCAAAGTCTGTTTTTCTATATATTTACCTCCATGATTTTTTTGTAATGTGTACGAAGTGGAACTAATTGACCGTTTTTTTAAATTTAATAATGCTACAAATATATTCTATTTTAGCATTTTTACATTACTTTTAGCATATGCCATTTAATTTTTCAAAATTATAAATATCAATTTTAAAAAAACTGTCAGCACAAATTTCTACTGCCCTGTTCTTAAAAAAATATGTCGATACTCTTACAGCATTCATTCAAGTTTCAGAAATAAAAATATTTTTATATATATGTATGTAAGGTATTTTTACATCTATTTACAAAATGTCTAAAGTTTATAAAAATAAATGTGTTACTTTTATTTGCTGTTAAAAAAAAATTCATGAGAAATAAACCTTGACATTAAAAACATGTTCAATGGACAACTGTTAAGAGATCAGCTGCTGTTGAATGCTTTCTTTGCAAACGCAAGAAATTCCTCGAACTCTTCCCTGCTTAGATCGCCGCCTTACTTAGGCAGATAAGGCGACGATCTAAGCAGAGGAGATAACAGAAACTGGATAAGAGATTGGCATAAGTAGTACGACTTGGAACAGGCACTTGTCTACAAATGGCACTAAATTGATGATGATGGCAATTTTAGAAATATAGCTAATACATAAAAATATATTATTATATTAAAATAAATAACAAAATTATTTCAGAAAGAAAATCGCGTTCGCAAGTGCAAATTGTGTATTATTGTAAAGGTAATAATAACATATATACATACATTAACAGCTATCTTATGTATTATAAAAGCCTATATATGTTCCATTGTTAGGCAAAGGTCTCCTACTTACAAGGAGAAGGGTTGGAGCATATCCACCATATTGCTCCACTGCAGGTTAAAATCGAATAGAAAATAAAGACTTTTATAAATATATTTTGTTATAAATATAATAAAAAACTAAGGATTAATAAGGGTTCTGGCTAAATGTAAATAATACCTATTTGTAATCAATCAATGTTTTAGTGTAACAGCATTAATGAATATTTTTGTTCTTATTATTTTACGTTCACTATTAGATATCATTATTTTTATATTTTTCATGGTATTCTTACTTCTTTGATGGCAATTAGCTAACCATTATGCCAGTGTCAACTAAAATAATATCAGGAATTTTAAAATGTAAATTAAACTTTTCACCATACGTCATGATACAATTGAATGGCCGTTCTACTAAAATTTGAATGCACTTATGCAGTCAAGTTAATAAGATACTATACACGCATTTATTTCATTTCACTTTACTTATTAATTAAACTATATAACTAATAATAATTTGACATTTGAAAAATGATTTAAAAACTCAACGTCACTGATGCAATTTTGGCGGAAAGAGTCTGGTATATTTATAATCTGTTTATTTCCTATTTCGTTATGTTATTTCCTTTTTATACTATATGCCTATATTTTTTATATTTTTTTATTTTTTATTACGTGCGTACTATTTAATGGAGTATTAAATATTATTATATATTGTTTTCTTTATTTCGAATGTGTGCAGTGTATTTGCAACAAGAAATATTCGACCATATTTATATTTATATTGTTATAGGTTGAATAATCTTAATTGAAAAGCAGTATTTAAGGTTGAAAACTAAATTCTGCTACCGGATACCCTTTAAATTTGCTAGGTTTATTTAAAACAGACATCATTTAAAACAAGTATTTAAAATTAGTATTTCTTTCTATCACGATACGCGCTCGTATACAATCTTTTTGATATAATTATAATCAGTCTAAACTTTGTCTGTTACCAAATTTAATGAAACAAAGATAACTTCATAACTTTTTGTTAAAAATCATAAATTAATAAATAATTTTAACAGAAGAAATTAATAGAAACTATAATCATTACCATAGACAATAAATGTCAAGAATTAACTAACGGCAACAGGAATAATATCAAACAAATACCTCTAGCAAAAACAGACGCTGACGTCGTGAATGAAATGAACAAACGCGAGCAAACTAAGCAGGTCTGAAATAATTTGCTCGGTTCGAATAAACCCTTCTTCGTGAATTAAAGCACTTCCTTTATGTTGAAGACTCGCGACAGACGTCAACTGCATTGTTTTGTGGCCCTCGGAATGATTAACGCGGAATTGTTCCATCGCACCATGAAAACACGCCCGTTGTAAGAACAAATCGCTATAAATTTAATATGAATAACAAATTAACAATACAACATATTTATATACAGGAAAACAATATAAGTCGATATGTAATGTTTGAAGCATGTGTTGTTACAGCACATATATGGTATGTCCATAGGTCCCACTGTGAGGCACATGGGCCCATTTCTAGTGGAATTACATTAGCGCACCGCAGCGCTAGTTCTACCTGAATTCAGACACAGAATAAATCATGATGATGCGTCTTAGCCAAATTCAGCTACAGCGACTGCACACAGCAGTCAACTGTGAAGGATCTATTATAGTGCGTAAATGCTCGCGCACGCACAAACGCACTCTTTCGTCTGACCCCTCTTTGCCCAATGAAACGGAGGACCGTTACGACTGGACAGGAATCAAATGCAAAATATCACAATAAATACGTATAGCCCATATATGTATTTATCCTAATGCGGCAATAGTACCGGATCAAATCAGAAAGCGATAGTTTCGCCATTGAGCTAATTAAATCGTGAAATAAGAAATTTGAAAAAAACTTATACTTGAAAAATATTTATGAACACAAATACAATTATGTTCATTAAATAATAAAAAATAATAATATCCGTCGAAATTAACAGTAAAATTAGACTTAAAATAGGTTTAATAATGTATAAACTAGATTACTTTGTTTTATTAAAATACTAAGGAGTTACGCTTATTATCCTCAGATTTCACGTTCTAGTTATTATATATGTATACCACATTTTCCTAACTCAAGCATTTATTAGTTTACTTTAGTGTTAATAAAATAGAATTTCTTGAATCTAAACTATTCTGACGTGTTTTTAGAAATTATCATATGACAAGATTTACCAAAGAAAAAAAGTATGTATCAAGAAACAGAGATCTTCACAACAATTTCGATAATCATTATAATAAAGAACTCTAGAATAATGTTTAAGAAAATAATAATTCTAATTTTAACAATAATAAAAGTAAATGAGAGCTTTTAAAGTTCTAGAGTAGAAGCTTTGGCTCAATGTATACATACGTAAGCTGCAGTATTCATACTGCATTAAAAAGTCCATAAAATTAATGACTGAGGCTTAAAGTTTCCCAAAGCTGACCAACGGGTGGGTGGAATGTCTGGAACGCCAGCTATGCAGGAAAAAGTTAATAACGCCTGACGCCACCCGCGCCGCTCTGTTGTAATTATAAATTTATACGCCTGCACAATTCCCCCTATTTATTTATTTTTTGTAATAAGCTAAACAACAATGTTTTTTAAATGGTTATTTCACATATAAAAATTAGGATATGAACCGTACTCACACCCTAAAACCTCTATGAATGATCGGATACAGAGAGAATGACTGATCGAAATAAAATAATGAATCTCCATGTTACCCATACAAAAATATGCTCATTATCTATAATAAATATTATATATTTATAAAAGATTAAATAGACGTTTGTTCTACTTATGAAACAGCTGGGCCGAACGTTAAGTAGGGAGGGGTCTTTGTAGTCGGTAATAATGAGTCATTCCTACAAATATAATATTTACTAGATGTATACTTACGCAATGCTTAAGAGTAAAATAGCCTTCATATAATATAAATAAGTCAATTTTTACTCAATCAAGAATTACAAAAACCGTGAGAGTTTTAAACAAGTCAAAGTATTGAAAGGAATGTTATGAATTATGTCTAATACACGTATAATTTTAAATTAATTTATTAAGTTACAAACATCATACATTATTGAAAAAGTGACAATATTAATATTTTGAAAAACGCAATGACTAATGAATTCTGGTCAAGTGAAATGGTGATCTGCACCACACGGTGCACAGGAAAGCTGGCAGAAACTAGACACGTGAAACCAAAGATCGGGCTAGATCGCTCGTTATAGGAGAGGCCTGTTGATGATGTCATTAGTGATAATGATGTGATATCAGATTTATTCATATTTTTCAATTACAGATATGTACATGAGATAGCAGGAAAATGGATTTTTTTCTCCATCTACGATGGAAATATATACCTCGTAATCACCAACAAACTCATGGGTTAACAAGTCGTTGGCAAATTCCAGCGATATAATGAGATCGGAGACAGTGTATGTACGCTGAAAGAAAAGTTTCATAACTTAGTAATATCAACATAATAGATTATAGAATCATCTATTTTTAAAGAAAATTCAATGTTTTTAAATATTACTAGAAGTCTTTTTACCCGTTCCCACAAAACTTATGATGCTTGTACTCATGACGTACAGACTCATGACGTACAGATCGTAAACTCGAGCTTTGCCAACTGACCTACTGCTGCTTATAATAATATAAATTGCTATAAAAAAAATTTTTGGGTAAAATTTTAAAATTAAATTCTAAATAGGGAATTTCATTTCATTTATCATATATCATTTCGCTAACAATTTTAACCACTATTTTGTATTGACCGAATCTTCTTAACGGAAAAGAAACGGCGAAAGAAACTCCGCCGATAAAAGATAAGTTTTAGATTTTCTACATTTGTCTTATGTAGGTACCTAATTGGTTCAGTTACAAATCTACCACCTTTGGAATCCATGAACAAACTCGAATGTCCATTTGACAGAAATGGAGAGGTCCCGTTCCTAACAGTGGGACACATAAATCTTGAAAAAAAAACTTTTTCATCCTTTGTACCACATAAAAAAAACTTACCGCAGGTATGGGACACTCGGTTCTATTCAAAGAAATAGCCAAAGGATACCAAGGTGCATCTTCCTTCTTCAAGTTAGAACATATGTCTCCCTCCATAGCAAATGTAAATTCTTTGCCAACGTCCAAAATTTTCCATATTTCTACATTTACCTAAAACAATACAAACATAACGACAGAAGAGCATTAAATAAGTTCCACTAATTTATTTCTATGTTCCGCTATATTACTTTAATTTGGAATAGAATGCCTACAAAAAAGTGAAGTTACAGATAACCACGTTGAACTTAAAGTGCACACATTTCTAGTGTGTGCTAAGGGCAAAAATATGATTGTCCCATTAGATTTTTATTATAAAAAATTATGATTATATATAAAATTATCATAGTAAGGCTATGAGAACTAGAATTATTTACTTTTAATTCACACTTAAGACGACTTTTAATGGAAATGATGATTCTCTCAACCAGTATTCCATGTCAACGTTGCTGGAATCGTTTGACTATAGGCACCACAATCACGTTTTAACAATCACTGCGACCTTTACCTGCATGTTTTGCACCTTGCTAACTCAAATATAAAGTTTTAACGACAGTAGAAAAAGTTTCATCCCCACCATCTGGATGAGTGGCGATCTACCACGGTGTGCTTTTCTCGAAACTTCTTTCCACGCACCACCACTCTATGGAACCTTCGGCGGTCTTTTCGAACCGATATGACATTGGCATCTTTAAAAAACAAGCATATACGTACCGAAAAGGCCGGAAACGCTTCCGTGATTCCTGTGGTGTCGCGGTTGTTTATGGACGGCATTGATTGCTTTCCATCAGGCGGCACGCTTGCTCGTTTGCCCTCCTGTCCCATTAAAAAAAAAGTTGGATCATTGCACAGGTGATATTATTTTTTGTGTCAAATAGCGTTAATAGTTGTAAGGCTTTCTTCTTCTTCTTCTAAAAATACTCGTGATCAGAAGACTCATAAATTGCGCACCGGAAAGAATAACAATGACAAGTCGGTGACGAAGGGCCTAAGGAAAAATCCTATTGCCTTAGAAAATTATAATTCGCAACGATGTATCTCGATTATCTCAATAATTACAACTAATCATGTTAAATTTTAATAGTTACCTTATTTTTAGAAAGTGATTCACAAGAGCTGAAATTTCTTACCTGGTAACCCTCTTCAATACTATGATTTATAATCATATCCCCATTTAAACCTATGCTTGCATCATCTTTATCATCAACTAAGCCTAATTTCAAATTTAGTTCCATATGTTCGTTGTAAAAGTCTGGACAACTTTTTAAATCTTCAGCAAACTCAGCAGTATATGTAACCTACGGAAAAGTACAAATATTTATAATGATTTCAGCTTAGTATACTTTTTGGGTTTTCTAAGAAATACTGCTTTCCTAACTTCCAACAATATTATATTTTCTCGTGTCATCTCCTTATTATTTGAAATTATTGCATCTATTTCTCTAGAAGAAAGTGTGGAATGTTAAATATTAATGATTAATAAATAAAATCGTTTTAAACTTATGAAGAAATTAATATATACTTTAAAGTAAATTAAAGTTGCACTGGGCTGGTCACGTTTGTCGGAGATCCGACAATCAGTGGAGCAAACGAGTGCTGGAGTGGAGACCGCGTCTCGGTAAACGTAGTGTGGGACGCCCCCCGGTAAGATGGTGCGACGATCTGCACAGGGTGGCCGGCAGAAACTGGATGCGTGTAGCCGAAGATCGGGCTAGGTGGCGCTCCATAGGGTAGCCCTAGGCTGTTGATTGATACTTCAACATTAGCTTTTCCTAATTTACCGTACATAACGCCGTACGGTTCGAATCGTAAAAAACGAAATCTCAGCAATGCGACTAGATTCATAGATATTGTGGGGACATGTAGCATCTCTTAACATCTTTAAACATTAGCGTACGGAGTTTTGAAATAATTCCTGCTCTAAATTCCAGCAACGATTAACTCGACACAAACAAAATTTTCATACTCACTACTTATTTTTAATTTTTGCCCGTCCGCTGCCCATTTTACACAGTTTTTTCCACCACCTTATCAAAAAACAAACCTATACCTTTAAGGAACATACTTATACCTGTTACTACTTTGACTTATGGTGAAACTTCTGAAATACCCCCGAAAGCCTCTGATATCTATAAAATACATGATTTGCTTTCCACCAGACGACACACTTACTCGTTTGCCACTGTTTGTCACGAATAAAGCTTGGGAAGAAATGTTTTTATCTTTAAAAGATTCTTCATTTATTTTTATATATAATATTTTTTTCTTTTACACCACTTACTTCTCCATTTATTCCTAGTTGGAAACATATTAAAGATATAGTAAATACTTTAAGAGAAATATATGTCATATCGAAATAATTCACAGCTCAGTTTGAAAACAAATACCATTATTCAGTGTAATTGAAAATGTTATATACCTAAGTGAGCTGATGTTAATCTCCATTGTTCGAAAAAATAAAAGGTTTAGTTGCAGCCAATGCATTATCAATATACAGTCCGTGCATGTTTTCATTTCAACTAAAACTAACACAACTTAAACATGCTATGTGATTTGCTATCTCTGAGGTTATCAGCGATGTTTGCCACGAGTTACATATATATATATATATATATATATATATATATATATATATATATATATATATATATATATATATATATATATATATATATATATATATATATATATATATATATATATATATATATATATATATAATATTTTTTTTTAATTTCATATTTTATAAAATATAAGAACGATGGTACCAAAGCGGAAGATATATTTCCCACAAATATAACATCAAGTATTGATTCGACCAATATACAAAGTAAGCCTCCAATATTTTCATACTAAACAAATAAATGGGGTACGCACAGAGAGTATATCATTTCCAATATAGTAGTTTTATGTAAATGGCGCCTACTTTTAAACTGTCGTAATTTTTACATTCCGATCGGCGTTTCCCCTCGTATTGTTATCTAAAGGAATAAATGAATGTACTCACATCTTTGATTTACAACTTGTTTACATTCCAGTTTGAAAAACTCTTCTCTTTAATAATACATTACATACTAAAAATGTGGTTAGTAGTATACATACTTCTTTACAAAAAAACGAGCATCTTACAGTCATTGGCTTTATTATGGAAAATATTAATATTTTTTTAACGCTTAAATCCTAAAATCGGTGTTTTAGTCAATCTCAACCAAAATCCGTTTGAAAATATACACAGATATTTTTATGGGTATAATGAAACAACAAAGACATTAAAAAAGATAAAATTAATAACGAGTATGAACTCCCCTTGCAGCAATTACGGTGTGTAATCGTCTTGTCATGCTTTCCACCAGGCTTTTGATGGTGTCTTGTGGAATATGTACCTAATCAGTCGAGATCACACGTTTTAGCTTCCTGGTGTTTTGTCGAGGTGGTTCGTCAGATGGTACTCGCCTTTTTAGGAGTTCCCAGACGTGCTCAATGTGCTTAAGGTCAGGGCTCCGTGCTGGCTAGTCCAAACGACGAATACCGACCTCTTGCATATAAGCATCTACGTCGCTAAAACGGTGGACCCGAGTATTATCTCCTGAAATTCCCTATCTTGAATACCTAGTGTTCAAGACAGGAAATTTCTACCAAACCTAAATCAAGAAATCCGGTGCTAGCGGAATAACTTGGGGCCCGTGCCCGTGCGGGTCGTCGACTATCTATATCAGCCGCTAAAAGCCTCCTCCTCGCATTCCATAGGCTAATTTACTTCGTCGTACCCCTTCAAGGTTTCTTTTGAGGTCTTTGTAACTGCCTGAGTCACTAAAACGTCACGGTTGTCTCGTAGTTGTGTACAACGTTTTCTTCCTTGCCTTATCTGTACTCTCTGTCTCTTGGTATTGAGTCTAGTTTTTTGTAAGGTTGAACGACTCACGTTAAACGGCTGTGAGATGTAACATTGGCTACACCTCTCTTCCAGCAGTGCTATAATTTTACTAGATCTTTTTGCTTTTTTTGCCATTACAATAGACTCAAAGATATATGTTTTAAGTCACAATAAGGAAACACAATAAAAGATATAAATTATTCTACTTAAAATAACAAAAAGTTAGTTTTAGTTGCCTGATATTTTACAACAAAGCCGCGAAAAGTAATTAAAAAGTTACAAAAAAGGGGATTATTTTTTTTAAAAAACAAAAACTTCGAATTTGGAATTCACTTTTTTTAGGCTATTTAAACCACTTTAGAAATAAATTATTAACAATAATGTAGAGAAATCTAAACTCTCTCCAAAGTACTGAAAAAATGAGCTTGTCGATAATTGACCTGTCAATATTCGAACAAAATTTATAATTCAATACAAAAGTCAAATAGTAATTGTTCATTAGAAAATTTCAGTTTGGATACAAGGATATTGGAAAACAAAATAAATAACTTTTTTTTACATACAATACAAAAGCTTCATTTAATAATAAATAAAAAAGTAATAAAAACTATAAAAAATTTAATAATAAATAAAAAAGTAATAAAAACTATAAAAAATTTAATAATAAATAAAAAAGTTAAAAAAAGCTAAAATAAAACCGTTTAACTTCTTTTAAATAATTTTATTTTCTATTTTTTAGTTTGTTTTTGTCACTGAGTAGGTATGATACTCAATAAAACCAATCGAATGAGCCCAAACGCGGGATTTCTAGTAACGGTAGAAGAGTTTCACTCTCAACACTCTTGGTAACAAATTGAAATTATCGTTATGTTATATATAAACCCAAAATTTCATAAGAATCAGTTTAGTGGAAGTAATTAAAAAAACCTTCATAAGATTTTAAAAAAATAATCAAAATAATAAATGGAGTCAAGCTTAATAACCTGAACTAACTAGACATTACTAGATCTCAATGTTTCTGTAATCCAGTCTAAGTAATAAGGGACAGAAGTATAAACACTGGGCCACCCATCTATTCCACATTCATAAACAAAGGAATCGATACCGATTACTTCCCAAATACCATTTAACCCAGCTCGCATAAGGGGACCTCCCGAATCGCCCAAGCATCCACTTTTTCCAAACTCGCCACCAACGCAAATTTGGCCATTAGTTATACTCATTCCGAGAGTTTGATATTTCATGGCGCATTGAGATGTATTAAATATATTTCTATGTAACTTCAGTTTAACTGGGCTTCCATTTTCTGCAAACCATTAAACATCAATACTAAATTTTATTAAGAACATAAAAGAACAATATGTTACAATCGTGTAAGACTTATAAAGTCCCACACGATTGTGTACAACCTATATAGTATTTGTTCCACTGTTGGTTTCGGAACCTTCCCATTTTTGGAGTAATAGATATGAATCCACCATGCTTGTTCAAGGCGGATTGGTGGGATATCCCAGTTTAAAATAAATACCTGCCATTCATATTTAGTCTAATGTGGGAATCGAACCCACATCCGTTGACTCCGAAAGTCAATTAGGTCGTTGCAGTATCCAGTACTGATATCCGTTTAATCATTAATTTATTTATTAATGTTTAAATGGACATCAGCATAAATTATCCAATTAGTTATTATAATAATATGCATCGATTAATATACATCACATGAAACTTATTACACCCACAAGTTTGTAACATTTATGTGGTCTGATTTTTTTTAGAATGGCAAAATCATTAGAAAACATACCAAATAAGGATTTTCCCCAACCAGCAACGAATGTAGTCATTTTGACATCCAAGTTCAGCCCGCTTTGTGGTAAGCAGATCGGTTGAATAAACCCTGTTATCATTACAAAGTATAATAATCATACTTCAATAAAATGTATTATTGTTTCACAATAAAATATGATTATAATAATTGTAAACACCTATTATTTAAAATGTACTTACAATTGTAAACAACTCTCTTAGCAAGCCTCACTAAAGTAATATCATATTTTCTCTTTCTACTTTTAACAGAATATCCAGGGTGGAAGAAAGCGGAGTGAACGGATATTTCTTGATAAGGACCAGCACATATATCGTCCAAGCAATCCATTTCTGTTTCAATATTATATTCACCCAACCGTACACTGACCCTTAAAATAAAGGTATAATTCATTACAATAAAGTGACGGTTCACGCTTGTTTAATTTCTTGGAAAAGGGTTTCTCGCAATCTTTAGAGTATATTTGCTATTTCGTTCCCGACACAAAATAAGGCCTTCAAATTTCTTCCTATGGGTATCGTAAGAGCAAACAATTAAATATGGGTATAGCTCCGGAGTGGGTAGCAGCTCCCAGTAATATCAAATCTGCGATCCCCAAGTAGACAGCTATGCGCTATGTCGGGGGTGTGGGGTTATTATGGTAGCACTTATCATTTGTGAGTGCAGCAAATGTCCAGAAGGTAACTGTATTTATTGACATAATATATGGCCCTACGGAACCCAACACGGATTAATAGATAAAGATGTACTACCACCAATGTGCTGTTCACTTCGCCTGTTGTTCCTTTGCCACAAATCTTGAGGGATATTCTTTTAACATATGTAGAAAATATTTTATGAATAAAAATTATTATTTGTATATTCGTTACTGATACGTACGCGTTTCGCTCATCTGATTGCAACAAAGTTCATAAAGTATTAAGTAGTACTTGAATGTTCCATCAAGCTTACGAGATATGGACGACAGTGTTTGTATTCATATAACGTGCGTTCCATAGAATTTAGTCCACACACGTTGACCTCCCGTGTATATCACAACTTTTTTCTCATATTAATTTACTTTTAATAAATGACTTACAAACTCCCGCAGAGCGTTTCGATGTGTCCAACAACGCAATGAGCAGCAGTCAGTACATAGCGCTTGTTTATCAAAGCACCACCGCATTGGTATGTGATTTTTTCATTTGCTGTATATCAAAACATATAATTTAATATTATTTCTACTATTTTTGTATCATTTCCACGACCTAATTGGATCAGTGGCGGAATTACCACTTTCGTAGTCGATGGTTGCAGGGTAAAGTCCCGCATCGAAATAAATATACATATGTATATTCTACTGGTTTTCATTCCGAGTCTCTTCTTCCGAATCAAAAAGTGCCCCGCTAATCTAACTTAGACCAAAGAGGTTATTAATATCCATTCTTTAAGAAGAAGAGAGACCCTTGCCCAGTCGTGGGACATATATGACAGGCAGAAAAAAAAATTAATTCTACTAAAAAAATTAAATCATTATTGATTATCAGTAATCTTAAAAAAATATTTCGCATAACTTGTCTGAAGCCTATAACCTAAATATATATAATATTTAACTTATCAACTTAAAATTTCTCACAAAAGTTATTTATATCAAATTTTGAAATGTATAAATAAAAGTTATTTATTTAATTTGCTCATAATTTTCAAAAAAGTAATTAAAATATTACGTTTTTTGTAACCTAATAACACCACCCATGAAAACTCATCTAAATCGGTGATTCCTCCGCCATAAATTCTATCACCATTTTTATTTATTCCACATACGGTACGAGATTCAGGCGATGAATCTTCCTGAAACACCGGATCTATATCTTTACTGTCTATTGCAAATGTATGTACCTGCAATAAACAAAAGCATTTAATTATTTCATATTTTAGAACTAGAAATTGTGTTTGATATGAAATTCTATTTATGCTTATTAGTATTAAATCAAAAAAAAAACAGTTCAACTAGTTGACCTTTCTTTTCAATTTTTGCTAAATAGAAAATTAGACAATTTAAATAACATTAAATTTCATATAAATTACATATATTATTGTTATATTCGTTGATATATGTGTAATGAAGCAACACAATGCTTAATTAAAAAATATTAAAAATGTCAAAACTTTTTGGCAGATTTTTATCTGCATTATAATAAGTACGGAAAATTAACTCACTTTCACAGATACTGACTTAGTAGTTTTAATAATACGCTTCGTCATGTATGTACACATCATAAACGCGCAAACAATTAAAACAAAGACTTATTATTTTTTCTAACTATTATATTATATATGAAGCCAATTACCGTCGTATTTCTGTTGATCTGGGTGGGCAAAGGTCCACAACAAACTTTAGGAACTGTACCATCAAAGCCGCATTGAGAGTTTTTCAAAAAAGTTATAATATCACGACGTAACGACTGCTGTTGTATCGCAAGTAACAATTGCCGGCAGTGGTATAAAGAAATGCATTGACTGTAGACCCCTAGAGGTGTGGTACATGACTCTGAAACTAATTTATAATAATTCTTTACTTTTTTTTTATGGGATAGGAGGGCAAACGAGCAAGCGTGTCGCCTGATGGAAAGCAATCAACGCCGCCCATGGACAACCGCGACACCGCAGGAGTCGCGGAAGCGTTGCCTGCCTTTTAGGTATGTATAGGCTTGTTTTTTGAAGGTTCCAATGTCGTAGCGGTTCGGAAAGACTGCTGAGGGTAGCTGATTCCACAAACTGGTGGTGCGTGGAAAGAAGTTACGGGAGAAACGCACCGTAGACGATCGCCACTCATCCAGATGGTGGGGATGAAATTTACTCTTGAAACACCAAATTAGTCCATAGAATGAGATCCGGTGACCTGGGTTTCCTGGTATAATGACGAAAGGGCTTATTAATTTATTAGGGAAGGAATCAGTAAGAAGCTCTATGGTTTCTAGCAACGTGAGACGTGGCGCCATCTTGTTGATATTGTGTGCGTGAAGTGAAGGCAAGATCTTCTCTCAATATTGTCAGAAAATAATCAGCGTTTACAGATTGCAGTTTTCTCATTTTTTCCTGCACTAATCCAGAAGTGGTCTGCTGCAGAATAATGATGAGTAATTTATAATTGAATTTAAAGTTACATCTAATGTTCAAACCGTATATTATTTTATGAGCGGAAAATATCACAAAAATAACGTAACTAAATATGATTATTACAACAAGGAAAAATACAATTTAATATAATATATTTGTTCATTATGGGGATATAAGTTTAGGGTAAATGTTATTCTACAAATACTTCGAAAATAAATATGAATAACCTTTACAACGTAATAGTTTATAATTTTAAATAGTTTAAACTATAGAGCGTTCATGACTAACTGTGTATGAAGACATTGTTTTGCACATTTTATATACGAATTGATTTATAAACAAACCCATATGTAATCAATTTAAAAATAAGGATTTGTAACTAGATTATATTGTTGTTTCTGAAATAATCTCTATTCTTATTTTAAAATAAAGACTTTTTGTGATAATAAAATAACACTATAAGAATATATTACATATTCTTATATAAAAATTAAACTTACCCACAAAACTCCATAAAAGTGAAAATCCGTAAACAACAAAAGAATATAGATAGTTCATAATAAGGCGTTGAACACTCTTAGTTCACTCGAGACTATACGGTTTAGTAACATAACGGAGCGAATTAAATATATAAACTCGAAGGAAAAAAGCAAATCTTAAGATCCCCACAAAACTGGATTTATGGTACAGCGCCACTGCAGCTTAAGCGTTTGTATGGTCTGAATAATTCAACACAAAAATATACATAGTTTTTTCATATTCAATAAAAATGAAGTACTAATTTTCAATTGCTTACCAATGATAGTAACGTATATTGTGCATCAATCCATAGAGAGTACAGTAAATATTATTTATATAATTATAAATATTATGATTATTATATTTTCAGCACAATGAAATATGCTAATGATTTTATTGACAATGATCTCACACCTTGTCTCACACAGTGTACTATATATATACTATACATAGCATGACGATTGCTTTCTTGTAATAAACAAGGGTCATTTCCAGCGACAGACATATCTAGGTTATTCTTTAGTTATTGCTTGTCATGCTTATTAAGTAAGTCGCCAATTGACGTAAATACAGGTGTTAGGAAACCTAATGCAACCAGCATTCCCTTACACCTACCTGTATTTACACGATTAAGACCTATGAGCTTGAGTTGTCTTTACAGAGTATATAAAATAACTCATCCTGAAGAGAAACACGTATCGCAAACAATATGGATAAAGTGCGTTCTATTTAGTAGTTGAGTTGGTTTTTTGTAACGGACTACTGGCGGCCATCTTTTGAAACCAGACCCTACCTAGACCACCTTCCTGTGCGCTATTGTATACTAGACATACTCTCAAATACATTTTAACTTTGTGTGATGATATTGAAGACTTTTTCGCATACAACTTCATTTAATATACATGCATTGCTTCATTAATATTTATGTGCTGACCTTATTCTGCAACGTAAAAACCAGTCACATGGAAATATCAATGAGACACGGGGCAAAAGTCAGGAAATGTGTTGTAAGTAGTTTGGGTATATTTTGTGCCAAAAAATATGCAATATTTACAATATAGTTTTTATTATTATGAATTGGTCACAATTATGCTGTATTCGATTACAATTAGCCTTCACTGTCTAAGACTCAAAGATGTATTTTTATGTTATATATAATTTTTTAATAAACAATTTAAAGTCAGTTTATAACGTAAAACTCTTAAAAGCACAATAAATAAAAGCTTATTACGAAACTTATTAACGACCAAAATTAAAAAGAATGATAAAAAATTCATTCTGTGGTTTGAAATTATTAAACAGAAAATGTCGAGGGTAATATTTAATACTCAGATAGGCATTCTAAAGGTTTAAATTTACGTTGCAACATACTATTAGGTACTCTGAATAAGATAACTACATGACTACTACGTTATTAAAAATGATTAAAATCGACAGTAATTGCTGTAATACAGTAATACAGCGCTATTCGCTCTAAAATATTATGTTGTTTTAATAGTCTTGATCCTGGCCTAATTTTACTATAAAGATATCTTTGTATACCAGATATACTCATATACTTCCCTAGGTATATGAATATAACTTGTATTTTATTCTTCTTCTTCCTCTGTGTACCTCTCCGACTAGCGAAGGTTGGCAGCTAATTCAGCACAACTTTCCCTGTTTTATTAAAATATATTAAAAAAACTCAATCCTGTTTATACATTTCATTTATAAATACTTAGCTATGACCCGGTAGGAGTTACAATACTATGTACAGAGAAGAGTTTATATTAACTATATCAATTAATCATAACATTAAAATGTTATGATTTATTGATTTACGTTAGACGTCAGAAACTAGCTATTTACTACCCCTGCATACTTTTATATCATGGTTCCTAACACATGAACTACTACGTAAATAACGGCACTTTAAATCAAGTATATTATAGTGGTCATTGCAATCGGTAATGCCGTCAGGGTTGGCACTACTTGGTAACATAATAATAAGAGAAACTAGGTAAGTCCGATCTTGAGTTACGATCTAGGTTCTGCCAGCTGCCCTGTGCCGATAATTTTTCTGTCTAGCCTCTAATTTCGTTTAGGGGGGTAATAGCTACCTAATGTGAATGTGTACTGTAAAGATATTAAAATAGTGTCTATTTATTCATGTACTATCCAAGAGTTTTTTTAAATAAACGGGGGCCAATATGAGCATGTTAAGCAACACCTGGTGTTAAGTTATGATCACCACTCATCGATTGTAACACAAAGAATATATGTACTATAGATGCGTTGCCTACATTAGAATAAAAAGGCAATAATGAAAGCGAAGTAATATAAGAGAATATGAATAGAACCTCCGGCAATCAACTTAGTTCTTTTTTTCTTTTCTTTGATGGCAATTGATCATAACTATTATTCCAGTGTCGAGTAAAATACAATAATATCAAATCTCTTGAAATGTCAGTCAGCTTATCACGTTATGTCTTGATAAAAAGTCATGATACACGCATTTATTTCATATCACTTATACGCCTTAATTGAACTATATTGTATAACATATACACCACCACAATTAAACAATATAACTGATAATAATATAAGATTATGGTAATTAAATGAAAACACAAAGTCACTGATGTAAGTTGGTGAGAAAAGTCTTGAACTCCATTTAATTGAGCAAAACCACTACTCTGAAGTTAATTTTTACGAAAGTACAGTACTTCCTCAGACGAGTATACTACATAAAAATCTTTGACATTTTGAGACAAATTTTTTAACATAATTTTTAGTTGCAGCGTGGATCATCCACATATACGTTATGGTGCAATTTTAGATATAATTTTCATTAAAACTATATCGTATTCTAAAACAATATTCAAATGCAAGACTCACGTTACTTTATAAGGGTAAATTATTTAATTATGCGCATAGAATTGTCAATGCCTCACTTAATTTGATTGTCGGTGACACCTATATGCAAATTATACGATGAGTTTAATTGAATATCTTTGTACTGCCGAGTGTGGGGATACACAATGGCTTTTGAGCTCCATTCCCTGTTTGATAATGTCATTAGAATTTATTACACATCTCTAATCTCATCTTATCACTTCATCATCAACGACTATGAAATGCCATAAGAGCAGATATTTTGTTTTTGGAGTCAACTTCAAAAATGAAGACTAGTAATTGTTTAACCATTCTAACTAAAGCTTAGTTAGAAAAAAGGAAAATGGGAAAACGAAAAAAGGGGAAAGGAAAAAGGAAAAAGGAAATGGTCCTTGTCAATAATTCGATGGAGAGTACGAACTTACAACCTACAGATAGTAAACCCAAGCCTTGTCAACTGATCTATTGCAAACTTAATATTTGTGTAGCCTTTAGATATTTACTTAGCGCTATGTCAATTGTTCCACGATACAACTGAGCATCCATGAATTTGTGATCCAGCTGACAGGAAACATGTTTGACCGAGCCGACAACGCACCACACTCACACCTCTATAACCTAAACCACGCTCGACCACCTGAGGGACGCCCGCTCCCACGCGAAATTATATCGCCGCCTAGCTCGCGCGACGGACCAACGTAAGAATAGGTCCTTTAGGCTGCCGGGAGCAGCAGCATCTAGGATTGGAGGACAGTCGCCTCTTTAAGTTGCTGCGCGAGCGGTGAGGTTCATCATTGATCCCACAGCCCTGTAAGTGTGGATGTGCCAGTATCGATACACCTTGTATGGGGTTATGAGTGCAAAGCACTTTTATATATTTATTATGTGTATAATGACATGCAAAATAGCGTAGCGCCAAGTGTTCGCTTTCTAAGCGAATAGTCCTCGCTATAATTGGCACATTTTTTTGTATGGCATATTTATATGTCTTACAAGTATTTATTCTGAATCTACGTATTTTCTCGTGCTACTTGTGTGATTGTAACCTTTACGCGTTCTAATTATAGCTCGATACCTAGGAACCTTAAGGTGATGTCGTGACTGTAAAACATTTCATTTTATTAATTTATTTAATTATCATGGATGGTGACAAAATGTACAGCATCTTTCACAGGATAAGGAGCATTTTTTTAATCATCAAGCGTTCAAGCATTATACAAATGTATTCACTGTATTAATTTTGTATCAAAAATGTCCAAGATAATAGACAACTATTCAACTTTTATTATCACTTTTGTAACAATTAAGCATAGGAAACTTATCAGTAAAGTGTAAATATACATATAATAATTATTCTAAACATTCCAGGCTGTTTAGTCAAGAAAAAATACTTGAACCATTTCGCGTCGTTTTATTTCAGTACTATTATGAAGAATACTATAATTTATTTTAATAAGTGCTAAATTGACTATACAGATCACGGAAAACGCTCTTACAGTTTGTATTTTAAATAAAGTATGCATGTAAATTAAACGAAATTGCTCCTGATACACAGTTCGATTTCAAAGATATTTAATACAAATATATAAAAAAAAATGCACGACCTCATTAAAAGCAAGTCGCTGATCTAAAAATTTTAGACATTGCTAGATCGGAGAGTCTCCCTTATCCAGTCTTGGTAACTAGCAACTGAAGTATAAACGCCAGGCCATCCATCTCTGCCACAGCCGTACCCGAAGGACACAATGGCTACCGATTCCCACACTCCGTTTGGTCGTTTCCTCATAAGCGGACCACCAGAATCGCCTCTGCAAGCATCTTGTGCGTACGTGCCTCCAGCACAAAGTTGTTTTTCTGTTAACAACGCTCCAAATCTTTGATATTTGGTGATACAATCATCTTTTTTAAATATTGGCATACGAAGTTTCAACTTTATTGGACTGCGGTTTCCTGAAAATATTTAATATTATTAACTTTTTTATTTAAGATTATTAAAATTTGTAAACAAACGGTAGACATACATATATTTCAATTTACCATCATTTTTGGGTGTCTTCCTTAAAGTTTATTATACCTTAAGATGCGTCATGGTGAGAGACGGAATGCGTGTCGTATACGTTCTCTAAAAGTGGTGACGCCTCATGTACACATAATATTGTTTTTAATACACCTAATAACGCTTTTCACAGATGTTAGCAAGGTAGTTATGGTACACACATCCAGATTCACTCAACCGCACTGTACAGATTGTCGCTTCACTTAACCGATGGGCATTTGCACAACATTTGCCAAATCACGATCTCGACACAAATGCTCGTCTATTAATTGTTATTTTTTATATATATTCACCCCTATCCCCCGCAGGGGTTGGCAGAGACCACAGAGCTTCATCCGCTACCATTCATCGCAGCGAAACGGCTCTCCATTGGTCGCTTTTCGCCCTCGTGAGAATCAGGACGTGACGGGTGGCGAACCACGTCGCCGTCATTTTTCAACAAATTAGGTATATTAAATTTGCTTTTTTGGTGAATCTCACGAGCCGCAAGGGAGGGTGGAGATCACCCCCAGCAGAGCCCTGCATGCTGAGGTAAGGCACAGTAGTACCCGGGGGAGCCCGATCCCGGGATGGATTAATAGTTCATTAAAACTATTTATAATAACCCTGAAGCGTTGTGTCGTACAGCTACATATATAATTAAAAAATAGAACGAAAATATTTATATACCTGCTAATGTTTTCCCCCAGCCAGCCACATAAACTTCGTGCCCAACTTCCAAGCGCAATCTAGTATCCACTAAACAAATGGGCTGTACGAAATCTGCAAGGGCCAAAACACAATATTAGTACATATACCTAATATAAATTAATAGTTTTATTGAAATGCAGGTTATTTAATTATCTAAGATTGGTTTAGGTACTCTAGTGTATTATATATTATAATGATAAAAAAACTTAAATTGATTCATACATTGTAGTGTTTCTTGATCATGTTACTGATTTATAAAACTAATGTAATTTGGTGTGAACAAATGTCATTATAATTATTTGTTACATGGTGCTTTAAATTATTATTATTTTTGGAACCAAGCGGGTTGAAGAAATACCAAACTATGTGTAATATTATATTATAAATCAATATTATTAGTTTTTTTGGATCCGAACAAATCGGCCGCCACAAGCAGTACCTGTTTATAACTTGACGTTTAATTTATTATCTCCGTATCATATGAAACTCCTAATTTTTTTAAAGTTTTTAAATAAATTTACTTACCATTGTATTTCGCTCTTCGCGCGAATCTCACGATAGCAATGTCATCTTCTCTGTTTTTTTTCGTATCAGTAAAACCAGGGTGAGCAAACGCAGAGTGTACAGGTATCTCTTGATATGGATCTGCACATTGTCCGTCCAAACAATCCGGTTCTGTTTGTGTGTCATATTCACCCAAGCGCACAGTAGCCCTTCCAGATAAATAATATTTTTTAAACTTCACATATTATCAAACGGCTCAGCAAATACCTATCTACTAATGATTTGACTGACTTACAGTTTTCCAACAGCAGTTTCTATTTCGCCAACAACACAATGTGCAGCAGTTAGTGCATAACGCTTATTTATCAATACTCCTCCACATTGATGGGTTATTGTGTTTTCAGCTAGTGAGAAAATAATAATAATTAATATATATGCATACATCTTCCTGAGGGATCAAGGTGAGAAAATTAAACAAGAAAAAAAAATAATTTAGTTGTTTTCAAAATATTTAACTATAATCAACAACCTCACATGGATTGTGATTTTTAAATTTCTTGTATAACGATAGGCTTTCTACAAAACTTCGCTGCCTTACAGTTAGCTTACTCTGAATATAAAAACGGTAAAAAAAATACTACTTGTCCTATATCCTAACAACACCATCCACGGAAATTCATCTAAATCTGTGATTTCTCCTCCATATATCCTGTCTCCATTAGAGTCTATACCACACTTGTCCTGTGGTGCTGGCAATGAATCTTCCTGCGATACTGGATCGACTTTACCGTCTAATATCGTTGTTTTGGTAGTCAATGGGTAGTTCTGCAAGAGACATGATTTTAAAAGTAACTGATTTTTAATAAAATAGATAAATATATTTTAATGGTTAATAGCAATAACATTAATATTCACCCGTTTAGCTCTTTAAAATATGTAATTTTCATATTCCATATATTGTAGTACAATAAATAACAATATCAGTAATTGATTTAAAATGCTATATGAGATGGTACTCTGGTGGTACTTGATATATAAAATAAATAATTAATATGTTAAATTATTAATGTGAATAAATAAATAAATACATAGATAATATATTAAACAGTGAATAAAGTAAATATGAGTAATCGTCGAGCATTGACCCGCTTGAGCTTGTGTGAGAGAGATCCGCCTGCGAACAGCGGCAAACAGACAGAGAACAGGTCTCCAATGATGACAATCGGTCAGTGAAACTTTTTGCTTACAAAATACATATTTTGTGTAACTAACTTAACTCTTGTCGTAAAGTTAATTTTCATATTTTCCTGTAAAAGGCGTAATTGGTGGTCAAGATGTCCGATACCATAACTGAATTTCGTCTCATCCGCAGTAATATTCGATACTGCGAATTCTTCCTACAATACCTTCAACCTGCGCGAATCATGTTTCAGGTTCTTCCGCCCAAAAGGGTGAGACGCGCATCTCCACTCTAAACAATTCAGACGAGGTAGCAGTAATTCGCTCCTAATTCTTATTTGCTATTGACATATTATCATTTTTAATTTTTTTATTGAGAGAAAAAAGAAATTGCTTAACGCTTGTAATTTGTACCGTATACTATTTTTTAATGATATTTCAAAGTATCCAGCAATTCGCGTTTTTTATTAAAACTATTTATAATATTTTCAAGAGTTAAATAACACATTAATATTTAATAATGATTTAAATTAGGTACCCGGCAATATTTGGTATTTTTATCAAAACTATTTATTATAAATTTTAAATCACAGACTTTACAATACGCACTGTAAGTCTAAATTTAAGTTTGTTCTACGTTAAGTTCAAGAATGGGTCACCACTTGTGGTTTGATGAAATAAAAATTTTTGTTTATAACCGGTAAGAAAATCTTAGTTCACTACTATCGTTACTTAATGACGCGTGCTTCAAATCACGTCGGGGTCACCGAAGGGTCACGTCAACCCACAGTACAATATAAATTGTTTTATTTTTGTGTGTCCATATTTGTATACGTTTTGTTTTGTATATAATCACATTGGTCCTGTGGTAATCGGTCACTAACAAATTTCCCGTTGATAAAATGAAATAAGTTTTGTTAGTTTGCAAAACTGTTTCTAGTGACATAGATGTATTCCATTTGCAGTATTTTGACAATATTTTTATTTATTCACCATCGCTATCATCAACAGGCTATATCCATAACTAATTGACACAGGCAAAATGCAGACAATCAAGGTCGATCTTCGGCTTCACACATCCGGTATCTGCAAGCGGCCATGCGCAGATCGTTGCTCAATTTTGCCACGAGACATGGCGCACTAAGTAAATAACCACGGAAAGTTACTTTAAAAGCTAATTTTTAATCTTATTATTTTTTTTAATTATATTTAACTCTAAAATTTAATTGATTATTTACAGTAGTAGTAGATGTTTCCTGAGGCAGATCTCCGCAGCAAACTTTAGGCGTATACCCATCGAAGCCACATTGTGATCGCCGAAGAAAACTGACTATTTCATTTCGTAGCGGCTTGAGTTGAAACGCTTGTAGTAATTGTTTGCAATCGTATAAGGAAATGCATTTGCTAGTGACCCCTAGTGGTGTGACGCATGTCTCTGAAACTAAATTTAAAATGTTTTAAATAAAAACAATAGCCACTGAACCAGTATTTCTTTTGACAAAATCTTTTGTTCTATCACATAAATGACTATTATACTGCCTGACTATAATTATGACTATTGCCAAATTTATTTAAGTCTTTAAATTAAGTGAAAATAATGGCCTAATTATGTAAAACACGTATTAAAAATCAATTAAAAATTAATAATGTCTTGTTTACATAAACACAACAATCTTTTTAATATAAAAAGATTACGTAAACCCATCATCGCAACAGTCCTTTGCTGGACATAGGCATAATCCCCACTTTTGTCGGGTGGATTGAGTGTAGCAAATCGGTTATTATTAAAAAGATAGACGCTGATGCCTATCTATGCCTATTTTTGCTATTATCGCCTCGTACGACACCTACAGGAAGAAATAGAATGCCTTATTCGAACGGGAACAGTACAGTAATGAAGCCTATCATTATTTTGTTTAATTATATGTTGTTCAATGTAAATATAAAATAATGCTGTTCTCAGTGCCACCTAGCGTATAAATTATAAAACCTACAAGGAAAATAATACAATATTATTAGTCAATTCCCAAACAAGTTTCCTCGTTTACTGCCAATTTGTTTCGGTTGTTGTGCATATGCTTTAGATATATACGTTATTTAAATCTTGTTTGTGTGACATATTAATAATTTAAAATTGTCAACTAACTAAAGTATACTACATAGTTTTACCTAGAAAAAGTATGTATGATAATAAATAATATTAATCTTATAAAAGGAAATATAATTTTATTATTAATAATTTAAGACAAAAAAGACTTACCCACGTAACTAGACAAAAACAATAATCCAAATGCAACTATATTGGAGTGCATTGTTAACTTTAATATGTATCCTTTATAATAAATTCATTGAAATCAATGTCTAATATTTTTGTATAAAAATAAACCAGCAATGTTTAAAATTAAAACGCGACGAGATCCCGCGAATCGCCGCTTCACTACTGGATCTTAGAGGTCAACTACAGTACATTTATATATACATATCAAAGGTTGGTATTCGTACCGTTGGCATCGCTTAATACAATGTTATTTAAGAATTAAAAACTTAAGGCTTTAATATTATTTCAAAGAAAATAAATATTTTTTACGAAATTTCCGATGCAGAATGTAAGTAATGAAGGTATAAGTAATGCTAAGGTTGATGGATATATTAAACTTGTAACACTATTGGTATAATCAGATATTATTAAACATGAACAAGTTGCGTGGCTTTTTATCTCAGTCAGTATGGTGATGGCAGAATATTAGTCTTTTACTTACTGGGCAAAAATGTACACTGAACCATGGCCCTTTTGTTTGAATGCAAGCATTTTTCATTTTATTTATTTTTCATACTGATTAATACTTGTTTATGTTTTATGAAATTTTAATTTTTAAGCTAATTCCGTTTTTATTATATATATATATATATATATATATATATATATATATATATATATATATATATATATATATATATATATATATATATATATATATATATATATATATATATATATATATAGAGGACTATTTTGTTCGTTCTAATACATATATTCACAAACAATAAAATAATATTAATAAAAAACTAGAAAAACGAAAAATTCAAAAATGCAATTTTGTATTTCCAATTATATTCAATAGATGGCGGTCGTGGCACCTTAATCGTTCCTTCATATTAAGCGTGTTCGCGTTTCGGAAAGCCAGCAAGCATTATTGCATATTTACATACCGGCAAACAAAAAAATCGTTTTTATAATATACATTATTCATTAATTCTTTCATGTTTATAATATACATTATTCATTAATTCTTTCATGTTTATAATATACATTATTCATTTATTTGATTTATGATAAACTTTTATCTAATATCTAAAGTTCTAACCGTACACAATGCAACGAGTATTGGTCCCGATGAAGTTATAATCGCATAAATTGTAGGTGAAACGAAGCTCACCGGGTCATCTAGTTATCAATAAAACATATCACAAAAGGAATTTCAAGTATAATTTTGTAATCACATACCACGATCGCCTATAATAAACACTAGCTCTCTCTCGAGTCTTTAAAAACTAAAGACAAAACTAGTGTATATATTGTGTTGCTCATAAAATAAATTTTAATGGAAGCAAAATATATTAACAAGAATCATAGCTGAGCATTTTAATTTTTACTATATAAAAATATATTAATCATTAATTAATTAATTTTGGGTAGTTATAGAGTATATTTACTATTTGGTTTCCAGCATAGGTTTTCCATAATTTCTTCACTGTCCAATTTTGTCCAAAGAGAGGATAATGTCCAGCAGTGAACTATTACGGCTGGCTGGCTATTGATGTTGTTTATGATTTAATTTAGCGATTTAAGTATATTTTTATTTATGTGTAATTAAATATATAAATAAAAAAGCCTGTTATTTCTTACTTCTAAACAACTTACGGAAAAGCAAGATATTTTTAAACTTAATTTTATACTAAATTTTAAACACGAATCTCTCTACAAATGGAGGCCTCCTCCAACTTAATAAAAGTTAATTATATGTTAATTACTCTCTCTTATTTGGGTCTTAATGTAATTATATATCAAATGTAATTATGTAATACAGAGTGATATTTTATTTTCATTCTCGTATAATGTGTTATTACTGACTGTACTCAACAACGTATAAACCAACTATAGTATGATATTTATTTCAATCTGGTTTGTTTTCATGCGTCACCGATGGAATTACCATTTCGTATTAAAACTATAGAAGATAGTTACTTTGCTTTTTTAATTTTTAATGTACATTAACATTTGTTTCAAACATTAAGTATAATTTCGTGTATTACTGTTAAAATAATAATTTTGTTTAGCTATTCAATTTTAACCATAGATTATTAATAAAAAACAGAAGTGTTTAAAAAATATTAATTGAAATTTTTTGACCAAAACAAAATTGTTCATCTTTTTTCATCTTCCTTTCTAATTTAGTTAACGCTCATATGCCTGTATCAAGTTTTCAGACATCCGCTCTTCTTTTAATTTGTATAGCAAACCAAGCTCAAATCGGTTGTTGACATGTCGCCTCTAAAATTTTCAAAGCCCGCTCCTTCGTGTCTGAGGATAGTCTACGAGCCGCGATATCCAACGTCTGCAGACTTAAATGCTCCTTAATTAGCTCTTCCATTTCACCGTCTCACTTCTGAAAAATCAAATTCATTCACCATGCAGACCACTGATCTCGAGACATGTAGCACTTAACCCAGTTTGGTGGTCTCTGTGGACCAGAAGCTTTCAGTTGTCCTGCTCGATGAGGATAGTGGGGTTTTCCGTGTAATATATTAATTCCTCAGAAGAGGAACTCTTAAACATAGAAATGTTTAAGAGGTTTTGCGCATAGCTCTACAAACTAACTGTTTGTGGAGCTATGCGGAATGATCGAATCATCTGTCTGTGCGATTTTTTTAATGAATATTGTATTTGAACTTCCCTTTAATACCTATTCATAAGCTATATGAACCGTTATTATTTATACATGTCCCTCCGATACCCTACAGTTCTTGAATTTAACCCCGCGGTGCTATCTTAAGTGCCGTCACCTCTTTTATGAAACTTGTCGTAGATACGTGATCAAGAAGAGCGCTTGCATATACTTAAATGCGTTTCTTTGCACCTGACCAAATTAACTGACCTATCCTGCCTCGAATTATCTTGAACCTTAGCCCCGTATGACTGTCCGTACATAACGCCTTCCCTGTATAACAGGCCTACATCGCTTCGCTTTGCACGACGTCCATGAATGTCATGAATCTAAACATTGAAAAAACAGGTGATTATCTCTGACCGTATTCCATTTATCGCCAAAAGGCATTATTTTAAGACACTCACATTGCTCTGTGGAGTGACCATCGCGACAGATACCACAGCGCTTCTGCGACTGCGCTAGTTCATTGGCATATTATTAGCATTTGGCTGTCCCCCAGAGTCTTACGCGACACATCTGGGTTTCTCTGCGGTCCGGAATTCGAATTAGTGAACGTCCGCGGCCCAGTACATAACTAACTAACTTTATGGGCGCAGCGACCCAAAATGAATTTTGGCCTCTGAACAGATCTTATGCCCCCGTGCCCTGTCCTGCGCCACCTCCTGCCAGTTGCAGACTTGAAGGTTGCGCAAGTCATCCTCGATCATATCTCGGTACCTGGGGCGCCCCACAGGACGTCGTCCAGTTGAGCGACTCACACACGCTCTCTTGACTGCGCGATCCTTTTTTTATAATAAACTTCTCTGCGCCACTTGTCAGGACTGAGGGAATCGCTGAAGCATACTACCGCAGCCCCGACAGCGCTGTTCCTATTGACTGTGCGATCTTCTCCCATCCTCTCAACGGGGCCCAGCCAACGAAGTCGGTGTGCCTAACTCCTATTACATCCAAGGTATGGGTTTTGAGTGCAGATGCTCGATTTCGTAACTTTTTCGATTTGCCAACTGACATCATCACTTTTGGTTGGGCCCAGGATCTTTTGGAAAACTTCTCGTTCGGCAAGTAAAAGTTTCTTCTCTTCCTTTAGCGTTAGTGTCCAAGCCTCACAGCCATAAGTTCGAATAGGCTGAATAATCGTATTATAGATTCGGAGTTCCGTTTTTATACTGAGCAGCTTGGACACCAACACCTTGTGAAGACCTACGCTGCACCGCAAGGTGTTTTGTATGCGGATGTCTGTTGACTGTTGGTTTCAGTCACAGAGTAACTGTAAAATATTTTATTTAATTATAATGGGTGGTGACAAAATGCACAGCATCATTACACATATACTATAAAGAGCATTGTTTTGATTAGAAAATCTTAAAGGGTTTGGCAATATTTTTTTAAAAAAAATTATGCATTATACAACAGTATTCACTTTCCAAGACATTAAAGCATTCAAATTTCCAAGATAACAAATAACTATTCAACTTCACTTTTATAATAATGAAGCATAATAAAGTAATCAGTTAAAGTATATATAATCATATAATAAATATTCTAAAGGCCAGGCTGTAAAGTAAAAAAAATATAGGAGAGATTCCGCATCGTTTTATTTTAGTACAATAAAAAGATCTATTTTAACAAGGGCTAAATTGACTATACATATCTCAACTTAGAAAAGGCTCTTAAAGTTTATATTTTCAATGTGTACTTTACACATTTTATACAAATTAAACAAAACTGCTCCCGAAACGCATGTCAATTTCAAAGATATTTAATGCAAATATATAAAACATTTAACGATTTATTTAAAAAAATCACTGATCTAAAATTCTTAAATATTACTAGATCGGAGACTTTCTTATCCAGTCTTGGTAACTAGCAACTGAAGTATAAACGCCAGGCCATCCATCTCTGCCACAGTCGTACCCGAAGGACACAATAGCTATCGATTCCCACACTCCGTTTGGTCGCTTCCTCATAAGCGGACCACCAGAATCGCCACTGCAAGCATCTTGTGCATACGTGCCTCCAGCACAAAGTTGTTTTTCTGTTAAGCACGCTCCGAATCTTCGATATTTGGTGGAACAATCATCTTTATTAAATATTGATATCCGAAGTTTCATTTTTATTGGACTGGGGTACCCTCAAAATATTTAAATTTATTAACTTTATTAGATTATTAAGTTTTGTAAACTTCCAAGAAATTGGAGACATATATGCCGATTCATCATCATTTTTGGCTGTCTTTGACTTTAGATTTTTTTTTGCACCTGAAGACACCTCATGTTGAGTCGAAACGCGTATCGAGTAAGTTTTTGAAAAATGGTGTTGTGTATATACTGGTGCACACAATACTAATAAGGTATTGAATTGCCACCTATTCATCACCATAATCAACCGTATGCGCAAGTCCATATAGGACATAGGCCTCCTCTTAGGCGCGTCACACAAACCGATTTTTCAAATATCCAAATTCACTCAACCGCATTGTGCGGATCGTCACTTCACTTAACCAATGGGCATTTACACATTTGCCACTACTTATAATAGCCCTGAATGAAAATAATAGAATGAAATTATTTATATACCTGACCATGTTTTCCCCCAGCCAGCCACATAAACCTCATGCCCAACTTTCAAGGGCAACCTAGTATTCACTAAACAAATAGGCTGTACGAAATCTGCAAGGGCCAAAACACAATATTAGTAGTAGTATACTAAATATAAATCTTTTGTTATTTTTTTCTTAATACAAGTGTAACATATCTACCTAATATAAATCAATAAAATTTTATAAAAAATGCACGTTATTTATTATCTAAAATCGTTTTAATTACTCTAACAATAATAATAAAATTTTTGTGAATAATTTGGTTGTTTTGATTCATGCGTTGTAAATTTGTATGTTGATCATGTTACTGATTTTTAAAACTAATGTATTTTGGTGGGAACAAATGTCACTATTATTATATATTAGTAATATAGTTCTTTACACGAGAAAGAAAATTCTCAAATACAAAACTATGTTTAATATTATAAATCAATATTATTTTTATTTTTTCTTTTTGAATTCGAGCAAATCCGCCACCACAACCAGTACCTGTTTATAAACTGACGTTTAATTTATTATAACCCCGTAATGATTGACGAAATAATATTTACTTACCATTGTAGGTCGCTCTTTGGGCGAATCTCACGATAGCAATGTCATCTTCTCTGTTTTTTTCGTATCAGTAAAACCAAGGTGAATAAACGCAGAGTGAACAGGTATCTTTTTTTTAGCGATTATTGTACGATAGCTACAGGAAAAAATAATAGGTCCACTAACGCCGCGAATAAAATTTGTGCGGTTTACGGACCTAATGCGGTATTAATAAGAGTAGCACAAAAGTGGTTCAAGCGTTTCAAGTCTGGAAATTTTAGTGGGAAAGATGAGGTTTGCTCTGGATGCCCTGTCGCAGATTAAATCAGTGCCATGTTTGAAAAAGTGGAGCAAGATCGACATATACGACATTGCTGAAGAATTGGATGTTGATCATAAAACAGTTTTACGTCTTTTACGAAAGTCTGGGTACAAGAAAAAACTTGACATTTGGGTACCACATGATCTCACTGAGAGAAATCATGATAACGCCAGACCGCACTCATCTATAGCCACGCAGCAAAAATTGAGAGAGCTTGGCTGGAATGTGTTGATGCATCCTACGTATAGCCTTGACCTTGTTCCATCAGATTTCCAACTGTTTCGGTCATTGCAGTACTCTTTAGGAAGCATAAAGCTAACCTCAAAAGAACACTGTGAATTTCTACAGGAATGGGATCATGGCACTACCCACAAGATGGCAACAAGTCATCGATCAAAACGGCACATACATATTATAAATAAATAAAAATTATACCTAAAAAAAATATTTTCCTTTGTATGAACGAAAATACTTTTGCCCCGACCTAATAGAATGACCTTATTCGGTTGGAAGCAGTACACCAATGAAATCTATTAATATTTAATATAAAATAATGCCATCCAGTCTGTAAAAATAACTTATACCAGCTACAAGGAAAATAATACAATATTAGTCCATTCACAAACAAGTTTCCTTATATAGCGCCATTTTACAGACTACATTACATCTTTGACTACTAAATTTCGATATATAAGCTAAGCTGAAATTAGCTTTTTTGAAAGTGGAATAATAAAGGCTTTTCGCAAAATGTGAGGAAGTCCCAATGAATCCCAATGAAAAAATGATAAATGTACGTAAATGTGAGAAGAATACAATCAAATGTGAGCATAGTCCTACTGACATCATCAGCGCTAACCGTAGATTTGATAATAATTCTGAATCTCGAAGTCAGTAACTGGAGAAAATAGAAAAGACTCGCAAGTACCCAATGACATGGAAGTTATATCATTGATAGTAAAGAGAGGACTCAGGCAAAGTAGTTGACGTTGAGAAGTGCTAATTAAAGTCATCAAGTAACAAATTAGATGGAACAATATCGGATGGCGACTTACATTTCTCGAGCGATTTAAGGAACTTCCATATACCAGCCTGAGAAGAATTATATATACTTAATTTAAATGTTGTTTGTGTGAACTATAAACAACTAAAAATTTTTGACTAAATTATACTCAAACAAGTCGTATTATCCATAGTCTTATGTAGAAAAGATATGAATGACATGATCATGATGAATGATGAATTAACATTTAATAAAAGGTTATTTATTTTTAACTCATAAAATGAAGAATCATTTTATTATTGATACTTTAAGATAAAAAAGACTTACCCACGTAACTAGACAAAATCAAAAACACAAATAGAACTATATTAAAGTGCATTGTTAACTTTTAAACGAATACTTTATGGCAAATTCATTGAAAACACTGTCTGTTAAGTTTATTTAAAAAGAAAACCAGTAAAGTATAATAAAAAACGGCAAGATCCCACCATTCGGAGCTTCACTCCTGGATCTTAAGGGCTAACTACATTACATTTATATGTAGTTTTGTAGTTACCTCAAAGATTGGTATTCGTACCGTTCGCAGCGCTTAATATAATGTTATTCAATTAAATAATTAAAGGCGAGAGTTAATTTCAATGAAAATACCTATATATATTTTTTAAAATTCATAGACATATTGTAAAATGCAATACGTATAAGTAATGCTACGTTTGAATATGTTAAACTTGTAATACTAGTGTATGTGGTGTTATCCGATATTATTAAACATTTGCATACGAATAAATAACAAGCTCAAGTTTATTCGGAATATATGTATTATGTACTTCTAAGTTGCGTAGCGCTTTATTTCATTCAATCGGTGATTGCAGTATATTAATTTTTACTCACTGGGCAAAAATACACATGGTCTTATTGTATTCTGCAAAATTTATATACCTTTCTTTAATTTTTTTTCATATTGCTTAACATTTGTAAATGTTTTATATAATTTCAGTTTTTAAGCCATAATCTTTCTATTTTTAAAAGAAAATCTACTGTTAATATAGATTTAATTTTTTTATGGTATAGGAAGGCGAACGATCAGGCGTGTCACCTGATGAAAAGCAACCAACACCGCCAATAGACAACCGTAGCGCCACAGGCAGTGCAGATGAGAGGAGGGAGGGAGTTGGGGCTCCGGAACTCAACCGCTCACCGGACGAAACGCGTTAGCTAAGCTACCACTCCCTACGCTGGTTTTCTGCGGGTGTGTGGTACTTTCCCGGGCGAGTCAACCCATTCATACTACAGACAGATAATATGCCATTCTTGAAAAAGTATTCGTCTGCAGCATGGCTCTCCTAGTCTGTAATGTAAAATAAACTCATATATATATTATTATGATTTCATCAATTTATTCTTCCCTTAAAAATCGTTAATACTAACGAATTATCAATTTAGGTATTAGATACTAATAATATTTAATTCAATTTCAATTATCAACCAAACATGTTATTTGTTTATATTGCCTTGCTCATAAAATATTTTTTTTTCTATTACACATATATATATATATATATATATATATATATATATATATATATATATATATATATATATATGTATGTATGTATGTATATATTCACGCCTTTCCCACGCAGGGGTTGGCAGAGAGCTCCATCCGCTACCATTCATCTCAGCGAAACGGCTCTCCATTGGTCGCTTCTCGCCCTCGTGAGAATCAGAACGTGACGGGTGGCGAACCACGTCGTCGTCATTTTCAACAAATTAGGTATATTAAATCCCACGAGCCGCAAGGGAGGATTAAGGTCAGCCCCAGCAGAGCTCTGCATGTTGAGGTAAGGCACCATAGTACCCGGGGGAACCCAATCCCGGGATGGTTGGCATGCTTGCGACTAAAGTCGCCCTTAGTCACACATTCATTGGCACGGCAGACCGTGGATAGACGGAGACTAACGGAAAAATAGAGAAGAAAGGAAAGGGCAGGAACGGAACTGCGGATTGGGGGGGGGGGGGTTACCAGACTTGGAATAAAGCTCCATCCGCTGCCATCCATCGCAGCGAAACGGCTCGTCATTGGTCGGCTACTGAGGTTGCTGAGGTAAGGCACCATAGTACCCGGGGGAGCCCGATCCCGGGACGATCGGCACGCTTGCGACTAGGCTCGCCCCCAACCACACATCCATTGGCACGGCAGACCGTGGATTGGCGGAGAGGGAGGGAAAGGATAGAGAAGAAAGGAAGGGGCAGGAAAGGAAATGCGGATTGTGAGGGTTACCAGATTCGGAATAAACATTTATAAATCCATACATATATTTATTCTAATGCGGGGATCGAACCCGCAACCATTGACTCCGCGGGCGGAGGGCTCCACTAAGCCGAGACATTTTAATGAAAGCAAAACAATATTTAAGAAGAACCAAAGCTGAGCATTTTAATTTGTGATATATAAAAGTATATTACGTATTAATAAATTAATTGGGTATAGAGTATGTTTGCTATTTGGTTTTCAGCATAAGCAACCTAATTTTTCCACTGGTTAATTTTGTCCATAAAGAGGACAATGTCCATCAGTGAACTATTACGACTGGCTAATGACGTTGATTATGATTTAAGTAAAGGATAGTTTTATTTGCGATTTAAGGATATTTTTATTTATATGTAATTACTCTTTCTTATTTTTGTCTTAACGAAATTATATGTCAAGTGTAATCATGTAACACAGAGTGGTAATATTTTAATTTTATTCTCGTATGATGCGTTATTGTTGACTATACTCATCAATGTATAAACCAACTATAGTATGATATGTATTTTAATATGGTTTATTTTCATGCGTCACCAATGGAATTATCGCTTTGTTTCAAAACTACAGAAGAAACTAATTAGTGTAAAAATAATAATTTTGTTTAGGTATTCAATTTTTAACGTAGAATATGAAATAAAACACAAGCGTTTAAATTGCTGATTGAAATATTTTCTCTACTGCGATGACATTATCAAACTGAAAATGTTTATAAACAAATATTTCATTATCATCAGCTTACGGCAGTACACTGCTTTTCGAAATATGAAATCAGCTTCAGTTACGTGTATACTGAACGTCTTTCGTTTATCTCCTGAGTGAATAGTTTGTCGCATGATCTAACTGTAGTGGAGTTTTAATTATAAAAATGTTTGATATAGTGTTTCAGCAATGTAGGATGTAAGAAAGGAAAAATCACATAATTATAAACTAGAGTGCAATTGCAAAAAAACTGAAACTGCAACTCATCTACATACAACCGTCAAGTTTTACACGAAATAACTTTATTCATTCACTTCCTTGTAAATTGAAACCCTTTGTGGTTCTTTCCCTCCCTTTAGTAAGATACTATATTTGTTATATTCCTAAGATCTAAAGTCTGCAAGTTACGGGCAGCAGTTTAGCATTTGCGAGGTTTTTGGATCTCCAGTTGCCAATCCTCAAGAGAAGCATAGCTACTACAGACACACTAATACAGGTTTTAGATGAAGCCTATATTTATCCGAAGAATGCTATAGGTGTTAAAAACTATATAACCGTGAAAGAAAAAATATATTGTATCAATTGTGGGCTACCTTTTGAGAAAGTCAATCACTTCTATGACAGTCCATTTAAATCTACATCTATACCGAATAACGCCATTACTTGTTCGATAACGACTAGATAATAAAATGACACAGAAATTGGGGAGCCAAACGCAATTAGCTGACGAGACGTGAAAGTTAATGTCGTTAATCCTTAAGCGAATTGTGCGAGGAAATTGCGCCCTACTTGCAAACGAATTGCTTGATTGGGCACTGGGTCGCCTTGCGATAGTGATGGTCACATTTTGGGTACATAAAAATAATGCATCACATCAAAAAAGCTAGTTATATGGTGGATATGATTATTTATATTCATTTTCTCCTTTAATGAAATATTAAACCCCTTAGTGTATTTAAAATTGACATAGCATTTTTTATTTATTTATTTATTTAACTATGTTTTTGAATATTTGAACTTGGTAGTAATTTAGATTACACGATCCGGACGACGAAACGGCGTCATTCGGATCCACCCACGACACCAACATTCACACGCACCCCGGCTGTAGCCGAGCACGTAGAGTAGGGAACACTTCTACACAGGCCGCTTACACGAGATTCTCTCACGTACCCTGTCGGTTCTCACCCCCTAGACCTGACGGCCTATGGGACTAATAGGGACTATAGTTATTCCAGTCCAATCCTCCCCTACATGTTTAACGTAGCATCATGACGAATTTAAAATCGTCACACACACATATGTTGTACCTCCGACACGGCGTCGAGTCGATGGAGTCTGCGATTTGCGTAGATTCCCAATTACATTTTACTTGCCCCGGATTCGATAAAGCTGTGAAAGCCAATAGGCTACCAGCATTAATCGTTATATAGTTTCGAATCAAATCTAGTAATATATTTTTATAATATTTAAACATAGTTGACTTGATTTTAATACAACTTACTTTTCCCGGGTGGACCAATAAAATTTTACGTAGCTAAGACCCAAGAAAAACAAAAAAAAACATGAAAATAACATTATGCGATTACTCAGTGTTCCGTAGAGTGTACTTTATCTGAAGAAGCCTTGTATCAAGGCAACACGCATGACGTGTACATTGTGAAAAGTGGAGCATTGCTGACGGACGTTTTTTGGTAAGAGTTAAATTAGTTATTCTATAATTACTATATCCTTAAGGAAATACAAAATGTTATTCTTATGTTTTTGTTTGCTTCTCGCTGATCTTAGCTTAGTAAAATTGTGACTGTTCACATAATAATGTGAAACCAGTGTATATACGAATTTAAATTTAAATTCTTTATTTATTCAACATTGCATATTTCATTTATTAAATTTTAACCAGCCATTAACAATCTACTTTCTACCATAGCTTCATAAAGTGGTTCCTCTGAACGAAGAAGGAACTGCAATAATAAATCCGTAGGTATCCTCTTTTTTGTTACACAATAAACAAACATTTTATAGAGTTAGTCTCATGGAAAATCAACTATTAAAGGGAAAAAGTATTTATTGTTTCCATCCTAAAAATAAATACATAGAAATATAAAATTACATATAAAATCATAATATATAGAAAGTATTCAGCATCGTATCACAAAACTAAACATATAAAATTTTGAGCAAATGCTATCCCTGTAAGTGAAGCACGTATTCAATCGAATGCTTGGACGGAGTACGACTGCTGGATACTTACTCTCAAATCCGAACGATAATTTTGTTTTTTTTTCTTTTCCACGGCATTTTACTTTTCCACGGCAGCAATTAATTTTATTTCATATTTCTTATTTTCCATTATCATTACTCTATATTATTGTGAAAGTGATTTACAAATTAGTATGAAAGCATTTTTAAATGCATCACTTTCATTCACCGTTGCTTCATTTGCTGAACGTAGACTCTTCCAGGTAAGGGTATTTGAAACTCTCTAAAAAGTGTGTTAACCACGTATGATAATTTAGGTATATGTCATAAATTGGTCAGTCATAACTATTAAAATTAGTCATTTATGCGAACTATGATCATGTCTGAATTATTTGGACATATAATCATAGCAGTTAAAACCAAATAAACATATCTATGAATTATTGTAATTATTTAGTCGTACCCTTGAAAGGTTAAAGTTATTTACTTATAATTGCCATCTATCTAAATCTATGTGGTTTTCAGTCTATTTAAATTCAACTACATAATTTTAGTCTATTTATAAATTTGTTACGATATTTGTTAAATGTAGAATACGTTAAATTTTAATAATATAAATAGAAATATGTTGTATGTGCACAGATTTTGCCCAAGGTTTTTCAATAACCGAGATATTTTGAATAATGGGCCTCACTAAAATTGTAAAAATTCTACAACTCAAGCAATCATCACGATAAGGCACGTAGTTAAATCAAGCCTAAGTCACATTTTCTCCAACAATTTTCTAAAAATAATTAATAAACATTGACAGTTAAAATGTTTCTTGAGAAATAATAAAACCTGATGTAGCTTTGATAATATTCTCCCGAAGGGTCAGGCTAGCGCAGAGAAGCAATGATAAATTGGCGATCGAGAGCATTGGAGAGGTTGTGGCCTCTCGGACTGTCTCAAAAGCTTATTTAAATAATTCCGACGAGAAGAAACTCCTATACTATGGTTATTGGTTCATTATATATTTACATAAGTGTCAAAGGCGCATCGTTAGTAAAAGTTTACATAGGTTTCAGCTATCATTTGCTTTTAAGATAACCCAATACTTTTATGTTAAACTTAATAGGTGTATTTTTTCTCTTTTTACGTAAATACGACGGCCGATTGGCTCAGTGGCGGGGCCCTCCGCCCGCGGAGTCAATGGTCGCGGGTTCGATTCCCGCATCGGAATAAAAATTTATATGGATTTATAAATGTTTATTCCGCGTCTGGTAACCCCCCAATCCGCATTTCCTTTCCTGCCCCTTCCTTTCTTCTCTATCCTTTCCCTTCCTCTCCGCCAATCCAATTGGTCTGCCGTGCCAATGGATGCGTGGCTAGGGGCGAGCCTAGTCGAAAGCGTGCCGAGCCGTCCCAGGGTCGGGCTCCCCCGGGGACTATGGTGCCTTACCTCAGCATACAGGGCTCTGCTGGGGCTGACCCCCATCCTCCCTTGCGGCTCGTGGGATTCACTAAGACGAATTTAATATATAATTCGTCGAAAAATAACGGCGACGTGGTTCGCCACCCGTCACGTCCTGATTCTCACGAGGGCGAAAAGCGAGCAATGACGAGCTGTTTCGCTGCGATGAATGGCAGCGGAGCGGAGCTCTGTGGTCTCTGCCAACCCCTGCGGGGGATAGGCGTGAAAATATATATATAAATATATATATATTTAAATATATATATATATATATATATATATATATATATATATATATATATATATATGTAAATACACCGTACACAGAAGCCACTTCAAATTTTCGGATTCTTATAAGGAAAGTGAAGTGGCACGTATATACCTTACACTAAATCACCATGGGCTTTTACACTTGTAAAATAAAAAAAACCTTAGCAATATCTTATTTACATCTTAAGTATCTACTTCCTTCGACGTATCAAGACCTAAGATCTTCAAACTTAAAAAGAATAACTATTTTAATATAACGTTTGCCAGGGAAGCCGTTAATATGTATATGCAAAAGCTATGACTATATTGGTAGACGTACGATGTTACGTATAAACGTACGTATAGATTTTACATATCGTTATTAAATAATATTATAACCGTTTATGTTATAAACCTTTTTATTGAATAAGGAAATAATTAGCATGTGACTTTATCTGCAATAACTTTTGTATATGAATTATTTGTTTATAGATTGAGTAAATATATATATATATATATATATATATATATATATATATATATATATATATATATATATATATATATATATATATATATATATATATAGTGGAAAAAAATAAAATATTTGTTAACGTTGATGACGTCATTCTAATGAAACCGGCGAAACCACGATTAAGTTACTTATGTTAAGTTTCTAACACGAAAACAACTACCACTTAACATAAGTCAGTGAGGGTTTAGTACTGTCACGGTCGAGCAGGCACTTTCATACATGACTCAATAATTATATGATGATAGAGAATAGAAAGTACAGCAACTCAAAAAATAATATGAAAAAAAACAAATAATATTAAATCCTTGAATTTATTAGACACACTTTATTGACTAAAGGTATTTGCGATTTGTAGGTATATTGAATATAAAATGACGCGATAGTAGGTATTGAAATATCGTAAGAGATTCCGTTCGTACCTCAGGATCGGTAACGACCGGTGTCAGACGAGTTATCGATGGCTTCTAAATATTATTTATTGTCGTCTCTTGAGTGGCCGAGGCTCGTTTTCTTGAAGATTGCGCTATTTGCACAAATATCTGCGAAAACTTATGATTTATGAGGACTTTATATTCCTAAGCCTCTTATGTTTTGTTTGTATTGGGATCAGATAGGAAAGTATCGACTTTCGTTTTGAAATGCACATATATAATTGTTTTCATACTTTTATAATAACTATTATTGGTTCTTATGAGTCCATTGTTGGACTTAAATCTGAAAATTACCACTTGACAGTGGGTAAACTATTATATAACAATGTAGTGTATAAAAAAAGCACATAACGTGCTCACAAATATACTATGAAATTGATGGACTTTGTTAAAAGAGTTTGTTGTAATAATATTAATACTACTTTATTTGTATCTAAAGTAAAATTACAGCCTAAAGGGCCCGGCGACTATTACTCACGACTGCAACGCTAACACTAAAAACGTACAACGCACAACTGTCAAGAACTAAAATTCATTCCAAATTTAATTCTGTTCTGTCGACGCGAAGGAACCTATTAGAGTGACAATATCCTTTACAAAATATCATCAATTTAAGAAAAATATGGTAAACTAAATGTTATACATACTGTTAAAGACTCATACTAATAATAATGAGTTATAAATTTGAATTATCATCATACATTATATGCTGTACCATGTATGGATTATTTCGTTACAACCGCTTTAAAAATTGAAACGGTTAACTCATCAAACAAAGTAAATCCACAGTCGGTCAGTAAAAGAAACAACAACACATTTAGTCTTTTTAGACAGATTACTAAATAAACGGAGATTAATTATAATATTTCAGGTAATACAGATTTAAAATATTTTTAATCTAATTTTACGACAGTATTTATTTTTCTACTTTTTCATATACCAGACCTTTAGGAATTTTTTTTGCACAGCCCATATATGGCCCATTGTAGGGCACCAGGCTCCCCATTTCTAGAGGAACAAACATGAATCCACGCTTACGCGTGTCCATTGTGGATTGGCGGGTTTACCAGACTCACAATAATAGCTCTCCATCTTTTCATTCATATATATAGATGCACGTGTGTGTATTGTAAGGATAAATTGTGGCACCTTTCTATTATAACATTAGATAACGTTGGGCGCCAGTGCAACACCTACCTGGGTTTTGCAAATAAAACCAGAGTGTTACCAGTTTAAAGAAATATTTATTACAAAAAAAAAAAAGAATCAAGTAGGTGAGACACAAATTTGTAGGTCGTGGGTAAACGGCCGATCTGATTTTGCCACGTAAGCGGACTAACACTCCCCTGAGCTAGCTTATGCTCAAAGAAGAAAACCGCAGGTAGAACCCTGCAAGTTGACAGCGGTTTGCCCTCAGCGATTGTAAAGGATGCGCTGAGACACCTAAATGTCGATCCCTGAGCTAGCTAGCACTCAAAGAAATAAACCGCACGTAGAACCCTGCAGATACATTTGCACCGCAGGTAACATACTGGCGGAGGGCAGGTGGCACCCTGGATCACAGGTGACACCCTCCGTTACATTGTGCACCGTAGTAGAATCATTACCGCAGGTGGAATCAACCCCGCAGGTAAAAGCTGGCAGGTAGAACCCCGCAGATAAAATGTGCAGGTGAAATCTGGCAGGTAGAACCCCGCAGATAAAATGTGCAGGTGAAATCTGGCAGGTAGAACCCCGCAGATAAAATGTGCAGGTGAAATCTGGCAGGTAGAACCCCGCAGATAAAATGTGCAGGTGAAACCCCTAAAACGGGGTTTGATTCCTGCACTTATTTTTTAAATAAATACTGAGCGAGGGCGCTCTTAAGAGACGTCATGGTTCCCGTTGATATTTCCATAACGGACGAACCCTCACTCAGGTGGTGTAGTTCTTCGGCACCCGTCAGTAACTTCCATAAAAAAACCCGAGTGGCACACGAACAAGGCCGAAATAGCACGAAGGCGCGAGCGCCTCACCTACACCTACTTGAGTTTACAAATTCCTTTTCAAATTCCTTCAATCTGTCACCGCGTTGCTTTGAACACTTAACGTATGACAAGCAAAAAATGTTCGATGGCAGATCGTGTTTTTGTTATAGTAATTTATTAATTCTAATATTAGAATAAGTATTTAAATTTGAATACGAAATAGTGTACTAATACTAATATTTTTAACTTATACCTAAACTAACTAAAAATAAATCATTAAAACATGTAACCTTCCGTTACATTACCCGCCCACCTACAACAGGATTTTATCGCTCTGCAACGATAAAATCCGTATTCAGCTTCTGAACTATTGTCTACAAAACCTTTCCGAAAAACCCCTACCCGAAAAAACCTAATCGGAAAACCCATTATCATTTAAAATAAATTTTAAAGAGCACACGTAACAAATCAAAATAAAGACGAAACACCGTTCTATTACAACATTAGTTATTAAAACATGTTGCCTGGTTAACAGCCAAGAACATGATAATATAAGATAAAAAAATTAAATTAAAGAAATTACAAAATTAATTATTAAAACATGTTGCCTGGTTTACATCCAATAACATGATAATATGAGATAAAAAAATTAAATTAAAGAAATTACAAAATTAATTATTAAAACATGTTGTCTGGTTAACATCCAGTAACATGATAATATGAGACAAAACAAATTAAATTAAAGAAATTACAAAATTAATTGTTAAAACATGTTGCCTGGTTAACATCCAATAACATGATAATATGAGATAAAGCAAATTAAATCAAAGAAATTACAAAATTAATTATTAAAACATGTTTCCTGGTTAACATCCAATAACAGGAAAATACGAGGTAAAAAAAATTAAATTAAAAAAATTACGAAATTAATATGATTTCACAATTTTTTTTGACACAAACAGTAAATGTTAATATTACTGGAAACTTCTCAAATACAATACTTCTCAAATACATGAACACGCTTGTGACTGACTGTACATATAATAATAATATAGAGTATTTTATCAAATTCATTTTAATGCAAGAGACAAAAGTAATAAGTTTAAAATATAGTAAAAATACAATATGAAATAAAAAACGTAGAGCAACAACGATTTACACAAAAAAAATACACTTAACGCTCACGAACAATCTGCGACCACTTGTGTAACAAAATCAGACGATACCACGTAAAAGGGCGCCAGTGTGGCACCTTTCTATTATAACATTAGATAACGTTGGGCGCCAGTGCAACACCTACCTGGGTTTTGCAAATAAAACCAGAGTGTTACCAGTTTAAAGAAATATTTATTACAAAAAAAAAAAGAATCAAGTAGGTGAGACACAAATTTGTAGGTCGTGGGTAAACGGCCGATCTGATTTTGCCACGTAAGCGGACTAACACTCCCCTGAGCTAGCTTGTGCTCAAAGAAGAAAACCGCAGGTAGAACCCTGCAAGTTGACAGCGGTTTGCCCTCAGCGATTGTAAAGGATGCGCTGAGACACCTAAATGTCGATCCCTGAGCTAGCTAGCACTCAAAGAAATAAACCGCACGTAGAACCCTGCAGATACATTTGCACCGCAGGTAACATACTGGCGGAGGGCAGGTGGCACCCTGGATCACAGGTGACACCCTCCGTTACATTGTGCACCGTAGTAGAATCATTACCGCAGGTGGAATCAACCCCGCAGGTAAAAGCTGGCAGGTAGAACCCCGCAGATAAAATGTGCAGGTGAAATCTGGCAGGTAGAACCCCGCAGATAAAATGTGCAGGTGAAATCTGGCAGGTAGAACCCCGCAGATAAAATGTGCAGGTGAAATCTGGCAGGTAGAACCCCGCAGATAAAATGTGCAGGTGAAACCCCTAAAACGGGGTTTGATTCCTGCACTTATTTTTTAAATAAATACTGAGCGAGGGCGCTCTTAAGAGACGTCATGGTTCCCGTTGATATTTCCATAACGGACGAACCCTCACTCAGGTGGTGTAGTTCTTCGGCACCCGTCAGTAACTTCCATAAAAAAACCCGAGTGGCACACGAACAAGGCCGAAATAGCACGAAGGCGCGAGCGCCTCACCTACACCTACTTGAGTTTACAAATTCCTTTTCAAATTCCTTCAATCTGTCACCGCGTTGCTTTGAACACTTAACGTATGACAAGCAAAAAATGTTCGATGGCAGATCGTGTTTTTGTTATAGTAATTTATTAATTCTAATATTAGAATAAGTATTTAAATTTGAATACGAAATAGTGTACTAATACTAATATTTTTAACTTATACCTAAACTAACTAAAAATAAATCATTAAAACATGTAACCTTCCGTTACAAAATCCTGAAACTTTATCACACGTCAGCACGTCAGATAGATACCTAAGAAACAAATTAATAATTTAAAGACTTTTATATGTTAGTCACAGAAACAAACAATAAAATCAGAGTTGCAATATAATCAGTTAATATAAATAAATAGTTGTAACGGTGAAGGTAATGACTTTTAGGTCTGAACACTTTCATACTAAAAGCTTTTTTCGAGACACGCAGTATATTGATACAAACGATACCCGTCTGGGAATCGAACGCTGCCCATAAATTAACTGTAATAGGGGTTCACAATGAATGGTCGCAGGTTAAATGAGATCTTGCACATATTAATCACGACTAGCGAATTAGTGAACAAATTGTTCTCCACAACGTCACACACGCAATTTTTATAGTTACTCTCAACTCTCAACCATTTCAAAAATGGAATGATATTTGGTACCGTACAAATAAGTACATTTTTTTTATATAGTCACACTTATTCCCCTCAGGGGTTGGCAGAGACCACAGAGCTTCATCCACTACCATTGATCGCAGCGAAACGGCTCTCGATTGATCGCTTCTTGCCCTCGTGAGAATCAAGACGTGACGATCTACCGGGAGAGAAGGAGGAAAGGAATTGGCCTAAGCGATTAAATATCCCTACACTAGATCGAGTCGGTCTGGTGATGCAAGTCCTACTTTCTTTTAAGTATACTTTTGAATCATCAGTTATTTCCTTAATCTGCTACTGATTAAGAAAGTTTATTTTGGCAATAATGAAACTTATAATACCAGTTTTTAGTAGGAAATAGAATTCATTATTTAACGTCAATGTTTAACTAGATTGGCCCTGCAAATGGGCCGGTAATGATGTCGCCGATTGCGTACCCTACATTTCTATATATACAAAGATATACAGACGAGGCAGATATTACAAGCAATATCCAACGGCAATTTCTTTAATGCTTAAATAATTCTGAGATGAAATAATAAAAGTTAATAATTCTGTATTATATAAATATGTATGATTATTTTTATATTAATCTTATTTTACTTTTCATTCGTTCTTTTTTATTTTCTTTTCTTTAAGGATTCAGTTACGCTCCTTCAAATCCTTTTGTCGTACATACTCCAGAGTCTGAAGACAAGTCTTGGCCCAGAGTGCCCTATCTATCTCTCCGGAACGTGGACTATGACAATCCATTTGCTACTCAAGCTCAGAGTCAATCAAAAAGCTATGGAGCGAGACTTGCACGAAGTTTTTCTGGTGAATATAATTCGGCACGAAAAAGTCCGCCAGAAAACCAATATCACCGACAAAATCTTCCGAATTAGTAAACTGAAGTGGCGTGGTCACGTTTGTCAGATCCGACAATGGTTGGAGTAGACGGATGAGTGCTGGGGTGGAGACGACGTCTTGGCATAGTGATGGACGCCCCTCGGCTAGATGGTGCGAAAATCTGCGCAGGGCGGGTAGCAGAGACTGGATGCGTGAAGAAAAACATCGAGCTTGGTCTATATTACTTCTTATTTAAATAAAAATTGGAGCATAAGTGCCCTTAAAATTTTTTTGATAGTGTTATTGTTAAAGTTCTGTAATACTTATTAAAGCCATTTCCAACATACAGTAAATAAATAGACTGTAAGATAGATAATAAAAATTAAAACAATGTTTTGGGTTTTAGTATTTTGTGAAGGAAATGTGTTACAGTAAGACAGTTATTTTAACATCACAGACACACATTTTATTTTATTTATATATATTAAAGTGTTGATAAAACAATACTTGATAATAATAATTATAATATACTATAAATATAATCCCGCCAATCCACGGTCTGCCGTGCCAATGGATGCGTGGCTAGGGGCGTGCCTAGTCGTAAGCGTGCCGATCGTCCCGGGGTCGGGCTCCCCCGGAGACTATGGTGCCTTACCTCAGCATGCAGGGCTCTGCTGGGGCTGACCTACATCCTCCCTTGCGGCTCGTGGGATTCACTAAAGACGAATTTAATATACCTAATTTGTCGAAAATGACGGCGACGTGGTTCGCCACCCGTCACGTCCTGATTCTCACGAGGGCAAAAAGCGACCAATGACGAGCCGTTTCGCTGCGATGAATGGCAGCGGATGGAGCTTTGTGATCTCTGCCAACCCCTGCGGGGGATAGGCGTGAATATATATATATATATATATATATATATATATATATATATATATATATATATATATATATATATATATATATATATATATATATATATATATATATATATATATATATATATATATATAAATATAATGTTTTCTATAGGCATACAATGTTGTAACATTTTATCAATAAATCAATAACATTTAAAAATTTCAAAAATAAAAGATTCAAATTTCCTGATACAACAAGAACTGCCTTTGAAAAGCTAAAATGTGAAAGCTTCCCGCAAATAAACAAGTCCCCGGGCGTGCCCGGGACGAACGTCATTAATGAGATGGCGACTTCATTTAAAATAACATTTCGACCTTTCAAACCAATATCAATCCATCTACTTACTTCACTCATCGTAAACGCGAGGGTTATGGAGAAAAGATAAAAAACACAGAGAGAAAGTTTATTTAATATCGTGTGTCTCGGAGACATCAAAAGGAACATCTCGTAGGATATTGAAGTTTGATAGGAGTTTGGTGACGATCTTTACATGAACTCTTCACGAAACTGTACATGCATATCATTATTTTATATTCTCAACAACAATGGCGTTCTTAAAAGATTTAAACTTAAGAAATAAAGCCTTGCTTTATACAGCCAATATCTCAATTTTTATATTTTCTACTGCTGGGCACGGCATCTCTGGGCATATCCGAGATAGATTGGCTTATCGCGACTTGAAATAAATATCTGTAGGCCATACATATATTATATTTATCCCGATATTGAACCTGCGACCATTGACTTCAAAAGCTGCTCATCTACTCCAGCGGCTGTTCGATCTGCGACAAACGTGGCCTATTGGCTGGCCACGTTTGTCCAGTCCAGTCAGTCCAGTGTTGTCGTAGTAGCGGTTCGCCCAATAGTAAATAATCGCCGCCGCCCATGGTTTTCTACCACACCAAAGTCTTAGTAGATTGCTTTTACCTTGAGAGACATATATTTAATGGAAGGTGGTGAGATCCCAGTGTTTCCAGTATTGTACAAATGAGTAGGTTTCTAAATATGAATATCTCCTGCTAGGCCTCTACAGGCCGTCCAGTCCACTTTTCGTCGCCAGGAATCATATTCTGAAAAGATGGTTCTTCCTGGTTTCTTTTAATGAGCTGATCAATATCAAGCATACATTGCATCAGCTGGTGCTCATTCAAATCACGTGAAACCGTCACATCAGCACGACTGACATAGCCTTCAGCGTGGAGGTTTCTTAGAATGGTACTATGCGATACATTCACGACGTCCTCTATCTCACGCAGTGTAAAATATGGATTTTAGTCCTCCACAGACAATAGAGTGGCCCTGTCAGTTGTTACAAGCCGTCCGGAGCGCTCGTAATCTTTAAGGCTGAATTCTTCGTTTCTGAACCAGGCTAGGTTCACCACTTTTACGAGGCGATCGGTAACTGCAGATGTCCCGTAGACATTGCATATTTTTTTCCCTGATTGGGTTACCTTTCCCTTTTCGAAAGTAATACAACATAATATGCCGAAAGTTCTCATTTTGATCTTTCTTTTTACAATACACGAGGTCACAAAACTAAGTAGCGAAATTAAATAAATTTTACATTACAATGTAGCCACATGCGTACATTAAAACTAGCCGTCCCTGGCTTCCCCTCCACCTAAATATTTTCCATCTAATAGGCGTCAATTCCTACGTCCCAAAATACAAACGAACTTATGTAACAACCCAATAAATATTTATTATATATAATGACTAAATATATAATAAACTAAACATTTAAAAACTAAATACATAATAATATTGTTATGCCGAAGTGAATTTATAAAACAGTCACTATTCATGAAATATTGATGAACGAATTCAATTCCGCAAAAATTGCAATCGTTAGTGCAAACGTTGCGAATTTAAAAATCCCCAAATCAATGATGGGGCGCTTTATACGGGAGATAGGGATACGTCGATGGTCTCGTCAGAACGTATCAATTATTCCAGCCTCATCGTGCTTTTGCATCAAAACAAACGAATTACTTTCTATCCAATTACTCTAGACATCAGGTGCGACGAAGGCTACAATTAAAACGAGTTATTGCAAGAAGGGATGAGCCTCAGTTTGCTTATATATGTATCTTCTCTTTACTTTATAGTGACATAAAGAAAGCTAACACTGTAAAGTCTAACGTAAATAGCTTATACGGTCGTATATGCCCTGCCAGACATAAAAGGGAATTAATAAGGCCATTTCATGAAGCGATTCGGTAGACAGATAGTCTGTTGAGACAGAGTAAAGCTTGCAAGATATACACATCGATATTGAAAGTTATCGATTCTAAAACCCGAGTCCCGTTTTCACTTTATTGGATGCAGATTATCTGTGGACTGTGTGATACTCTGAAATATGTTTTACCTTGTTTAATGATCGGTACAGGAATAAATGATTATAAATGTTGACGTTAATGATGTGACCAGATTAAAAATATTATGTAAGCATTTAAAAACATAATTAAATGTATTCAAACTAGAATATCACACACACATCGTACGATTTTAATCTTGATTTATTAATATTTTTATACAGTTACGAATACTTCAAACTTGTTCAACTTTCCTTTTTTATGACTAAATTTTTTATTGGATAGAGAGACAAACGAGATAGCGTGTCATCTGATGGAAAGCTATCAACGCCACTTATAGACTCGTCTGCAACATTAAAGGCACTGCAGATGCGTCGCCGGCCTTTGTCGCATTGGTTCAGAAATACTGCTTAAGGTAGCGGGTAGGCTATAAGGTAGCTGATGCGTGAAAAAAAGTTACGACAAAACGCACTGCACTGGATCACCACAAAGAGGAAAATAAGAATACCGTGCTGCAGTTCAATACATCAATTTTTTTTAAAAAAAATATACTCAGTCGAAACTAGGTGTGCATATGCCGATTAAACGTGTAAAGTTTTTATTCAATACATCGATACATAGAAAGATATTTTGTAAATCGTAAATATTAAAGAAACGTATGTTAATCGATTAATCGAATCGTTCAACGGAATTTTCTCGACAACTTACATCAGTGACGTTGTGTTTTTATTTCATTTTTATAATCTTATAGTATTATCAGTAATATTATTTAATTATGGTGGCGTAAATATATAGAGTTCGATAGGTTCGAAGGTGTATAAGTGAAGTGATATGAAATAAATGCGTATATCGTGACTTTTAAAGTTGACTGAAAAAATCCATAGGTTTTAGTAAAAAAGCCACCATTTTACCAAGACGTAACCTGACAAGCTGACTAGTTGCATTTCAAAAGATTTGATATTATTGTATTTTACTTGACACTAGATTTAAAAAATCGTTCATCGATGTTTATGGTATTTTGATGGGCTTTTTCATAGAAAATATATGCAAATCAGCAAATGGGTTGAAGACGTGTTGAGGCTTCGAGTTGAAGTTAAAATAAATCCAGATTCACTTGCAAACTTTCGATTTATTACTTGTACATAGATTTACTAACACGGACACATTAAATTGTATAAATTGTAAACAATAGTTATATTGAAATTGCGCGGAACAAATATGATGCGTGTCGTCGCTATTCGAGCGGACGGAGAAGTGGGCGAGGCACTGGGTGTACAATGTTGCCACACTAAAAACAATGTGGTGTGTACAGACGCCACATCACCCCCTGGGTAGAAAATAAAGCTATATAAAAAAAGAATTTTTACAAAGTGCCTTAAACTAGAGACCTGCCTTAATAATATTTACAACTTATCACTAACTTATATATCTAGAACGTCGCGGAATCTAACTCTGCGACCGGAGCGAGTGATAACGGGGGCAGGAGGGAGAGGGGTGGTTGATGATGAAGATGATGGCTCAGGTGCACGATCCTCTATCGTAGTTTTTGCAAGAGACGCAGGATGCGAAGCAGGTGTTGACGCTGGTGCCATGGTGGAGGGAGACTGTTGCTCCACCTCCAGATGCGCTGGCTTGACGCGGTCAATGTTTACCTCGTGCTTCTTACCACCAATATCAACCGTTAGCGTCTTAGGATGTCGAGCCAGGATTTTGTACGGTCCTGTGTATGGTGCTTGAAGTGGCCGTCGCACTGTGTCGTCCCTCAGAAACACGTGAGTCGCCGAAGACAGGTCTTTGAAGACAAATGTCGTTGGCTGAGAGTGTCTCGAAGCGGGGACGGGATGTAGAGCGGCCATCTTCGCTCGTAGGTGGGCTACGAAATCGTGCGTGCCGTCAAGGTTGTTTTCGTCTGGCGCGGGTGTAAGGACGAACTCTCCGGGAAGCCGCAGGGGTTCGCCGTACACAATTTCTGCCGCAGAACATTGCAGGTCTTCTTTTACCGCTGTCCGGATGCCTAGCAGGACAAGTGGTAGAGCTTTGCTCCACGTCTCGGCGTGGCACATTAAAGCTGCTTTTAGCTGCCTGTGAAGACGCTCTACCATACCATTGGCTTGTGGATGGTAGCTTGTCGTCCGGATACGCCTCGTGGCGCAGACCTGCAACAGACGGGAGAACAATGTGGACTCGAACTGGCGCCCTCTATCGGTAGTGACGATGAGCGGGACACCAAAGCGCGAAATCCAACCATTAACGAAGGTGTCTGCAACTTCCTCTGCTGTGATACCTGACATCGGCCAGACCTCTGCCCACCGCGAGAATCTGTCGATCGCAGTAAGACAGTAGGTGAAGTTGTTCGATGACGGAAGTGGGCCGATGATATCCAAGTGGACATGCTGGAAACGTGCAGACGTGCTTGAAAAGTTACCAACCGGGGATGAAATGTGCCGAGAGACCTTACTGCGTTGGCACGCGATACAAGAGCGCGCCCAGGAGCTGCAATCCTTGCGTAGGAGAGGCCAGACGTAGCGATCAGCTACCAGGCGCGCGGTTGTACGCGCGCTAGGGTGGCTGAGGTTGTGGAGCCTCAGGAATGCATTTCGGCGGAATGATGCCGGCAGGTATGGTCTCGGCTTGCCCGTGGATGTGTCGCACGTAACCTGTATGTCGGTACCTGGAATGTAAACAAAAGCAAGTTTTAGTGAGGAATTGGTACGCAATTTTTCAAGCTCCTCATCGACAGCTTGAGCTTGCGCAAGAGCAGCGTAATCGTCCGTGAGAGATAGTGCCTCCACACGGGACAAAGCGTCAGCTACTATGTTGTCCTCACCCTTTATGTGCACAATGTCAGTCGTGAACTGGCTTATGAAGCTGAGCTGATTGAGTTGCGGTGGCGGAAGCTTCTCTCGCCGCTGTGTGAAAGCGTAAATCAAAGGCTTGTGATCTGTGTAGATCGTTACATGTTGTACTTCGAATATGTGCCTGAAGTTCTGTACGCTTTCATAGACAGCGAGAAGTTCCCTATAATATGTTGGCCACTCAGTCTGCTTTGAAGTCAGCTTCCGACTGAAGTATGCCAGCGGTTCCTAACTGACGCTGTTGAAGACAAGAGCCGATATGAGTGCCAGACGCATCAGTACAGAGACCCAGCCATGCGCTGCTGTCAGGATGGGACAGCATAGTGGCTGATGAGAGGCTCTTCTTGCAGGCGTCAAAACTCTGCTCCAGTTCCTTAGTAAGTCGCCGGGGAAAACAGCAGATATCTGAACCGGTATCAACGAGGTATTGCACGTTGGTGTACCGGTCCACTATAAAAAGTCGGCGACTAAGAGAGGGGGGCGATCGGTACTCGCCACTACCGACCGCTGTTCGCGTTTCCCGCTGCTGATGTAGACCAGTTGCAGGGCTGTGTGCACTTCTGAGCCTTGAGTGCAAACCGGTCATGGTACCAACATACCTGGTCATCTCGAGGGCGGGAGCGAGAGCGGTTGCGTGTGCGATGTCTACTGTGACTGCGGCCATGTGACTGATTTCTAAAACGGCCACTGTCACTTACTAAGGTGGCTAACATGCGGTTCAATTCGGCTACCTGTTGCTTAAGGTGTCTTACGTCGTTTTGCATAGGGGATTGCCTACCGTTATCACTTACAGCCATTTTTGTTTACAGAAAAGTTAGTTAATAAAGCTAATATAAACTACTTAGGTAAAATTAATTTTGGTTGAAATATTACACACAATGGCTTAACTTAAATGAGACTGTATAACAATAAAAAGATACAATTGATAACACAGGTGCGCACACTAAACTTAAAAAATTAAAATAGCTATGACTAAAATGTTCAGTACAGCACTATTTTAGTGGTTAAGTTGAAACCGCTTTCAGTCCAAAATGTTTTAAAATTCGAAAACAGAAAGTCAAAATTTAAAACGCGAACACGTAACACAATGCACCAAAAATAAGTATAGGTTTATCGCTCCGCAGTCTGTCTTTGTTCGTTCACTCACTTAACAATGGCCGCCCGGCCAAAGATGCGCTTGCGGTGCGGTTTGGGCGACTCGACAAGATGGCGTCCGACTATGTGTATAAATGCGAAAGTTTGTACAACCTCAAAGTCCACGTGTGATGCGATGTGTGGATGAGTGATGCGAATACCGGCTGGTCTTGCGGCCTCCGCAAGCTAAGGCTCCGTTCGTAGAACTCGATGCGTGTCCAGATCACGTCGGGGTCACCAATGAAGACGTGTTGAGGCTTCGAGTTGAAGTTAAAATAAATCCAGATTCACTTGCAAACTTTCGATTTATTACTTGTACATAGATTTACTAACACGGACACATTAAATTGTATAAATTGTAAACAATAGTTATATTGAAATTGCGCGGAACAAATATGATGCGTGTCGTCGCTATTCGAGCGGACGGAGAAGTGGACGAGGCACTGGGTGTACAATGTTGCCACACTAAAAACAATGTGGTGTGTACAGACGCCACAGGGTCCCCTGATCGTATGAAACTATCACAGCAGATGCGTTGTCTGATTTAAGGAAGATGTATGAAGAGTAGGGATAATATTATATATACTATAAGTATAAAGCATTTAATTTTATGTCATTGAATACATAGTACATAAAATATAGCTATTTTATAATATTATGTGGCCGACGACCAAGTTGGTTCCATGGCGAAGCTACCAGAGGTTCGATTTCCACATCAGGATAAGCATGTATGGCTTGTAGCTATTTATTCCGAGTGTGGGTGGTTACCCACAATCCACCGAGGAAAAATATGGTGGGTTGATGTCCATTCCTCAAAAAGTCAAGAGGCTCATGCCTCATGGGACTAATACGGGCTCTAAGAGAAATGCGTCCAAGAAATTAAGCAATTTAGTAATATTACAACAATAAGAAATTAAGCAATATTATATATTATTTAAATATATTTCAATGGCCTTACTTATCCATGCTATAAAAATAAAATAACTTGAAAGTTTAACGTCCATACGAAACGTCAGTAAATTCGAATACTTTAATTCGACCATCAAACTTTTGGGCACTCCAATATCCATTTGAAAAATACACATTTTATACCTTAGAGCTGCATAAGATAATTTGGTCGGGCGAAAAGGGTGCGTTTATGCCTTTAGTATAATGGCTTTCATCGCTCCTAAAATCTAAGGTGGCATTACAATTACGACCAGAAGTAAGGGTTATATTCTAATGTCAGCTTTATGTTAGTCCTTCCTGATATTAGCTATAAAGTTGCGTTTATACTATTTAGACAATGGCGTAATATAACTGCTTCGCGGTTAGTTTTAAGCGTTGGTTGTAACAGTTTACAATCGCAATAATAATTTAATTCTGGTTAGAAATTACGACTGGGGATCAAAACAAGATTATAATGTTTGCTATAGAAGCTCATTTGCCATTAACATAAATGCTTCAACTTTAAATAACTGTTATTTGATTTTAAAATGTAATCAATGATACTTGGTCATTGTTATCGACATGTGTTAATAGTAATTTATATAATTTAATATTTTAAGATTAAATGTCAATAAAATTTAATATTTAACAAGACAATTATTAAGCTTATCTATTCCAAATAAATGAATTTGGAATAGAAAAGCTCCTGATCTTGAATAAACATAAATTTTAATTGCTATTTATTCGAAATTCAGAGATATAATATATTAATTTTCATAATTTTCATCGATTATATTGACCTACTTTGATTACAAAGCTTCATGATCATGACTGCGACAGTCTACCGCTGGACAAATATTAATTTTTCATGGAAAGATTAAAGAACTCTGAATTTAAGAAGTCTCTTTCTTCTATAGGTTAATTTTGCGATAATATGATCTTAAATAATAAGGACTGATATAAATTAATAATTTAGAAAGAAAGAAAAATCATTATCGATATTCATATTAATAGGCTAACGCCTGATGAAATATGTATAGCAACAAGCGGCATACAAGTAACAGAGAATGATGTCATCTCACAGGGGTTGCAATACGACGTAATACATTAAGTACTGCGCACCCTAAGTTGCAGAAATGAGTCAACGGGTCAAGCTATATGCGTAATATTCGAATGTTTGATTTACCAATTGACAGCTGCATGTACTGCGCACTTTTAAAATAATGCATATTTACTTATTTGTTGTGTGTGGATCTTAACGTAAAGTGTTTACGAAACAATTAAGGTTATGTTTAGTTAAGACACTGTCAGTTTAGTATTTGTTGCTATACATTTATTTCCAAGCTTCTAAAAATCAATTTGTATGTGTATGGAGTGGCGTCATGTGGCCAATAAGTTGCTGACTGGGAACAACGTTAAAAGTTAAAATTATTTAATTATATGTAAAGATGACCTAATTACTTTTAATTGTATGAAATATATCGAATTCTGGACCCGGAATTCGATAAAGCTGTTAAAGCCAATAGGCTACCAGCATGAAACATCTTCGAATCAAATGTATGGAATATATGTATATACATATGGCCTACAGGTATTTATTCCGAATATGAGTGCCTCACCTATCCGTTTTTGGCAAACATGATAGATCAATGTCCATTCTCGAAATGAAGAGTCTCCGTGCCCAGCAGTTGAAGTAAGCTGTAAAAACAGATTGATAAATTAAAAAATGAAAAAAATAATTGTACGAGCAGTTATTGGAAGCCAGAGGTCCAATCCCTTTTATTTTCCATTAACATTCCCTTATCTTAACAACGCAAATACCATTGTCTTCTAATTTAGAGTGCCAGTTCAGTTATTGTCAGTAGTCAGATGAAAATATTTAACAAAATCTATTTCCCGTAACTTCACTACCGTCAGTCATTTTATAGTTTTCCGATTATATAAAACTGTAGTATAATATATTATATTTAAATTTTAAGATAATTTTACTCACGTACGTACTCACGAAATGACCACGACTATTCCGCGAAGAGTGTACGACTGAAGAAGAGGACATAAAAATGTTTTGTGTGATTCCCTGCATAGAATATAGCAACTCAGTGTCTTCCTGTACGACAAGGGGAAAAAATACATATGAATAAAGCGTCTATCTAAAAAAGTTAAAAATCTATCTAAAACCAATTTATGGTCACTAATTCACCCTTTAATCGTCTAAATTACGGCCATCTTTTAATTTCGAGAGCCCAGTCAATGTCTTAAGTAATAGTGGGACTATTACTTAAGACAATTAATTATTTAAGCTGCAATAACTCAGTTGGCTTATTTTAAAAAATACGGCCGTATTAATTGATTGTACCTACGTAATATATTTAATACGTTATATATTAAAAGAAGAAATTTTTCTGCATGAAAATTAAATTCACTAATAAAAACGTGAAACAAATAGGAAAATTGGCTATAAGTAGCCATGCAACCTATGATACAAGTTCATTCTGCTTGAATAGAACCACAGGCGTCGCATTGAAAAAGTATTTCATGTTTTATACGCAGACATCGTGTAGAGACGCAATCACACAGATTAAAGGTCCTTTGAAAGTAACCAAGATAACCGTTCAGTAAAGCCACGAGACTGGCTTGTAAAAGCTTGCCTTAATATAGCCAACACATTGTGAGGTAAATTATTTCTAAAGCATTGATTAATTTCACACAAGAACGTAAATTGAGATCATAAAATCTCATTTTGAAATTAAAAACTTGAATGAAAAGTATGAAAAAAAATCAAAGCGCATTTTTAATCAACGAAAAAGCATTTTTATTAAATATTAGATTATTGCCTCATTCACAGTGAACGTAGAACCAATTTCGCTATAGTACCCAATATGTTATGAGAGTACATAAGACATAAAATGTCCTTAATGTGCTAATATTTTTTTATGGGATAGGAAGGCAAACGAGCAGACGTGTCATCTGATAGAAAGCAATCAACGCCGCCCATAGACTTCCGCTTAGCCATAGGCAGTGCGAAGCGTTGCGGACCTTTTAAGAAATTGTCATTATAGGAGTGGGAATGGGAGGAGGAGGGGGAGGGCTAGAGGGAGGGTGTTGGGCCTCCGGAACACGGCCGTTCACCGTTCGAAGCGTGGTAGATAAGCTACCACTCAGAATGTTTCGGAAATGAAAGTATTTAACCATAACGTAAAATTGTCATATAGCATCTTTTTTATTTAAGATTCTCCATATTTTATTAAATTACATTCTCTTTAGGAGTTTTGTATAACACTTATCTGGCATCACAGTCAGTCAAGCACTTTGACATTTGACTTTGATGTCCACTGCTAGACATAGGCCACAACCAAGGCGCATCACCTAGCCCGATTTTCAGCTACACGCATCCCGTCTCTGCCAGCCATCTGCGCAAGGTGGCTGGCAGAGACGGACATCGCTTCATCTAGCACCGAGGCATCCCACACTACGCTTGCCAAGACCCGGTCTTCACTCCAGCACTCAAATGAAGCGAAAATCTGAGTAGAGAAATTGGGAGAAATAACAAATGTGCATCCTACTAAATGAGATACTTGCTCATAAAGCAAATCTCCTCCATCGCTTAGTCGATACCTCAAACTAACTTTTAGTTAATCCATGCGTATCTTTTTAAATACAAAAAAGATATGGCACTTGAATTCTAGAAGCCATTAATGTTATGTATCGTAATATTTTTCAAGTTATGTGTAAATAGTACTTGACCAATACAAGTTTGTATTATTATATTGATAATAATTGATATATCTGGGCTACGACTTCGACGATATGTTAAAAAACACGAAACCTGTGCAGTATTTCGTAATCATCATCAATAATCTAAATATTTCACACTTAGGCTTTCCGGTCTCCTCGGGTTGATGAATTTGCACATAAACGCTACTTTGGACTAGTGGATTAGCGATCGGGCAGACACTCTAACATAGTAACACTGTTGTTTTTCCTATCAGCCTATCAGCATGGTTATTCCACGATAAAACAATTCTTAAAAGTTTAGAATATAATTTTTAAAACTAGTATAGTTTAATTCATCAATTAATATTTCTCCTAGTTCTTACATCCTTGGAAACGCGTGATTAAAAGTGTGAACTATCAAAACATTTCGACGTCCCCTCCAAGTGACAAACGTTTGAGGGTGCAAACTTGTTAGAAAAGTGAAAAGAACTCGTTTAGAAAATGTTAAGAGTATCCCGGGTGAGGCTCGAGTGAGTCCGGACAAAGTACAGTTAGCGAAATAATCAAATGATATACGTTTTAAAGCAATGATACTAAGAATTGTTGCTAAATATGACTGTTTTAATCATTTCTTATCAATATGAAGTATCTAATAAATTATTTAAATTGCATACAATATACATTCAATATATAATAAATTACAATATAAGTAAATTTTGGTTTGCTAAAAAATTTTATTTATTTAAATTATTTCAATCTTTTACGTGGTGCATTCCGTTAAAAATCCAACGTGTCTCTGTAACTCGTCTATTAGTAATCTGATTATCATAAAATTACGAACAGGCTGGCGCTAAAACAGACTGGTGACGAGAAATAATGGTGCGATATCTAGCTTTGTTGTCTTCAATAGACCTACACAGCTTAGTAACTAGAGCCAATGTTTCTGCCTATTGGAGGTCTAAATGCATCTATTAATTCTTAAATCTTGAAAATTTAAAAGAATTTATTTTATAATTGAAAACATTAAAATATATATTTGGTTAAGTGTACAGTCCCTTTTTGTTTAAATTTGCATTTTAGCTCCGATTGCTCCCAACTCCTGGGTTCGTCGAACCAACGGTCATAGACTGTGATTTATTTTGCCTCAACATAGCACTAAATGGATTTAGTTCCTTAATATTGGGGCGATAACTTTCTCGTCACTGAGTTCATACTTAAATTTTTTATGTACATCAACGTCTAGACGGCGTCAGCTTATAGGCGTGTAATGGCGGAAATTAGTTAAAGTTCTAAAGGTATAGATTTTTGTGCATCCCGAAAGGATTGTATAATTTAACGTAAGCTTTTAATAGCTTAGCGGCGACGTGAAATCTGATAAGTTAAATAATTTTTCTGAATAATTCAAAATATTGTCGATAAAATATCACTAAAAATAACTAGCAGTTGCATTATACCACATTTTATTTAACTCTTATGAGTATTAACTTATGTTAATACTTTGGAATTTGGTCGTTGCTCTATTTCGGTGGTGACTGTACAAGCCATCTTGTTAATAAGAACATTGAATTATATCAAAACTTAAAAGGCTAAAGTGGCAATAAGCTGGTCACGTTTGTCGACAAGCATTTACAATCGCTGGAGTAGACGAATGTTGAAGTGGAGCATCTTGGCAATTGTACTGTAAGCCGTTCTTCAGGAAGATGGTGCAACGATCTGTATTGAGCGGTTGGCATAAACTAGATATGTAAAGCCAAAAATCGGGCCAGATAGCGCCTCTTGGTTGGTTATTGGTGCATTTGGAATGCCGTAGGCAGATGATGATGATGAAAGCTTAAAAGAACTCTAATATATAAGAATACAATAACAGTTCCTATTTGATTTTGCCACTTGCCCCTGTCATTTATTCCTTTAAATGTACTTCAAAGCGATGATATTTTTATTAATACCAGTGTTGAACGTTCCATTTGAAGAAGGAGAAAACGATTATTTATACAAGAATTTGAGTGAGACAAAGAGGCAACAAAGACAAAAATGCTATTCGTGTACTTCTGAATTACACGCGAGACATGCCCGTTGTCCATTGTCATTAGTTTGTTATTGAAATTTAAATAAGTCACGACGACACACACTCAATTTATATCTTATTTTTAATGCCCAAGACACGATTTCGTCGCATGATCTTTATACCGTGAAGCTGCGAGTTGCGATAGGTTTTCTTGCACGATTTAAACTGTGATCTGAGAGATAATACTCGTATTTCGTAGCCCAAATAAGCGTCAACTACTAATACTATGTTAGACGTTTGTCATGCCTTTTGATAGACGAGTATATACGTGTATCAGATATTCAGTTTTAATACATTCATCTTTATGAAACATTCATTCAATTTCTGAATGCAAATTTATTAAATACAATTTGTGACAATTTTGATCCTTTATTATTATTAATCATCTAATAATAATAAGTTTGAAAAACCAATTTTTTGTTTCAGGAATAAATGAATTTTTTTTAAGGGATAGAAAGGCAAACGAGCAGGCGTGTCACCTGATGGAAAGCAATCAACGCCGCCCATAGATTTCCACATCATAAGCAGTGCGGAAGCGTTGCCGACCTTTAATGAAAATGTTATTATGGGAGTGGGAATGGGAGGGGGAAGGATAGAGAGAGGGAGAAGGAGAAGGGTGCTGGGCCTCCGAAATTCGACCGCTCACCGTACAAAGCGCGGTAGATAAGCTACCACTCAGACGCCAGTTTTCTGCGGAAGTGTGGTACTTCCTCGGGCCATTCGTACTACAGACAAATATTATGCCATTTTTGACAAAGGATTCGTCTACAGCGTGGCTTTACCACTATTATACTTTCATTGATCTCACCTTGTATATTTTCATTTTTTGTGTCGTGGACTAATTAATATATAGACATGCAGGCCGTACAATAAATTATTATATCACTAGTCTTTCTTTTGAAAATGGATCATTTATTCCTATTTGGACATCTAATCTTTTATAGAATATTTATCATGTCACTCTGGAGTAGTTTAGAAAACTATGTAATTCTCTTTGGGATAAGTAACAGTGTATGTTTTTTAGAGATATAGAGGCAAACGAGTAAGCGTTTCGCCAGATTGGAAGCAATGTACACAAACGTTATATAATACACAAAGCAATAATAATATCAGTTGAAATTAAAGATTCATATTTTTGATCCTTTGTTATTCTATTAAAAAAACTACATAGATGGCTACATATGAATTAAATAAATAAAAAAGAATAAGGAAAATTAAATTTAAAATTATCACTTCGAAAGGATAATTTTGTAGGAAATTAAATTTTTTAAACAGCGAAGTTATCGCACTATTCGACTTTGTTAATTTCATATTTGTAAAAATCCATAAACATTTCACATTAATAAAGGTTTCCGCTACTCCGAGATTACAGGAATACTCTCTCAGTAAATATATATAGAAATAAAGAACCAGAAAACGAGTTTAACAATTTTTTCGAACTAATTATTAACGAATATCTGTATTTCTCACTAATTTCTTTATCCAATTCCGCAAAGTTTTTTACAAAATGTTTCAACTGTGTATATACATAGGTAGGTTAAGTTGAGTGATAGTGAGGTGGTTTCCTTGTCTGTAACAAATTAACATGTAGGTATGCAATTAATAAATTCTTATGTAGTTTTAAATGAACTGCATAAATCACTTACAAATTTACTTATTTAAAAAAAATAGTTAAATTGGAAGATTTCTGTAGATCTATTGGGATATCATAAATTAATTAATTAAACTTAACCCTTCGTAATAGAATTAAGAAATCGCATTCGCCTGATGAATGTGACTTCTTTTACCATACACTTATTTTTAATGCATTGATTGTTTTAACATTATTAAAAAGTACTATTTAATATTTTTCCTATAACTATTGTATTTAATATTAATATAATAATTCCACAACTTACAGTAATTTATCTCTCTCTAACCTATTGTATAAAATGATTTTTTCCGGGTAGATCATTAATTTCAGAACAAGATTTCACAGGAGGATTAATTATAACAAATCAGAACAAAATTTTAACACGATATTCCTCTTTGTTTCAGAAAACAAGAAACAAAAGTAAACACATGATATTGTAAAAAATCTGATAAATTAACTGCCACCGTTTTTAATTGTGCAAAATTTTAGTTAAGTAACAAAAAAGTACATACATATATCACTAGTTAACTACAATATTAATTTTAACCGAAGGTTGTTCGATAAAAAGAAGTCTACAAACTAAAGTTCAATGACCTCCTTGATATAGGATTTCGAAAAAGTTACTAATTCGAACCTTTCTTCTACCACCTAATTCTGGAGTAAACAAAGAATAAGTTCTCGGTAATAATATTAGTTGATCGCTCACAATAAACAACGGACCATAAAACTTCGCTGGCTGACATACATACTTCTTATTTTTCTTCGAAACCGATCCCAGAATGCGATTACTACATTTAACCGTAAAAGCTGGTCTATTAATTAGTAACCATGTTCGAAACGACTCCTGGGTGCGTGACATCATACGCCGAATTTCGACAACACCTCTTTGTCTTCCAACTTGACAGATGCGGTGTAAATCTTTGCTTCTGACAGGCGTGGCGTATAAATCTGAACTGTGAAAATATTATTTTTGGGTGTGTTTCTTTGTGTGCTCGCAATGAGAGGGAGCATAACTGATCATTACGTCACCGTTGAGCTCTTTCGACCGCGATGTGCTGAATGATGAAATGGATTCGCGGCCGCATTTATTTGTTCAGCCATAAGATAAATAAATATTCACCAGAGAAATTTGAGTGTTGTATGAGACAAATAAACGAAGATGCTTTAATAATGTAATGGTAATGCTGTTGACGGGCGGTCGTTGACGGTTAATCGAGTTGAAAGAATGATGCTATGGTTTGATTACCTGCAATATTGTAATCTCCTTGAGTATAATATTTATGAAGATTTCAACACAAAGGCAATTTATATTAAATAAATTTTTAAATATAAATTAACCAATGCAGCCTACACACTCCATAAAGTGGTGGTACCACCCCAATCCCCACTCTTTTTTATCCTAATCCCTACTTTTTATACTAATCCTTAATCTGGTTGTTTGCGTAGTTGCCATATACGACTCAATCTGTCTCTCCACAACATCCTGGGGACGTCGCGCTATGTTTTTGAGAGCATCCGCAAATTTGTGGAACAGTTGACTTGTAAGATATTCGATCAAGCCAGCAGTGGGCCACACTCCTATCTCAACCGGTTTGCACTCCTTCACGCACGTCCACCCGAGGGATGTTCGCCTGCGACGTACCTGACTAAGGAATAGGCTGAAACCTATTCGTCAGGTATGTCGTCCATCTAGATGACGCGTAGTCGATTAGGACGACTCAAAAACCGCTGGAAACAGTGGCACCGATGACTGGAGGCGGTCGCCTGCTTCGTTTGATACCTGAGTAGTAGGGATTCATCCCCGCCACTCTCACCGCAGCAAAAAGATGGGAAGTCCACTTTGCTAGTCTTATTTTTTGTATTCTCTTTCAAAATATTTCTAAGTTCCTTAGTTCTAATACTAAAGTGATTTCATTCCCACCATCCAGAAGAATGGCGATCCAGTACTGTGTGTTTTTTCCAAAAAAAATTCATGAACCACCGCTCTGAGGAACTAGCTACATTCGGTGGTATTTCCAAATCGATACGACATTGAAACTTTCAAAAAATAAATCTATACATTTTTTTAAGGCCGGCAACCCTTCTGTAATGCCTATAGCAGTGTGCATGGCTCTGAGCAGCATTGATTGCTTTCCATCAGGCGTCACGCTTGCTCGTTTGCAGTAATCTATAGATCAACTTAACAGCTTCATTATAGCCTGCAACATAAGTAATTGCAATGAAATCATTTTAATTAATATTAGGTTGATGTTGCCGTATTATACAATCTTTTGACAACATCATAAGTTAGTTCTTCAAAAAAATATTAAATGTGAAAATATTTTTTGTTTATATTATGTTTGGCTATAAAAAAACTCTATTTTCCTTTAGTTATTAATATTTCATAAGCAGGTGTAGGATATCTTTGACTTTTCGTATACACATAAGTAACATTTTGGTGTGGCAACTATCCTCATAAGTTATCCAAACTTACCACAAGGGTCCTCAGTACTTAATGCTCGTAGTGTTTTATTTACATGACAATCATTATATTGTTTTTGGTGTACAGTAAAGAATATATCTATTTATCTATCTATATAAATAACGTCCTTAACTAATTACAATAATGACATTAAAATATAAGTGGAAATACTTTATTACAAGAAGCTGCAACGTCTTCGACGAAGACTCGTGTCCTGGGGCGGTTATGTCACAAACAGGAATAGAATCGAGCGCCCCACTGAGTAGAGACGAGGTGTTTCCAATTTACAGACGACGTCTGTAACGCGTAAGATTTACAATCGGCGCTAATTTAAAAAGATCTCCGATGACATAAGGATCTATATTCGTAAATCTTATTCGATTCGATCTCGAGTGTTTATTTTACGAGTCGGATTTTAATATTCGGTGTGTAGAGTTTTATTTAAAGCTGAATGTTGTTTACTAATGTTGTTTGCCTGGTATATAAAAATATTTTAGGCTCTCCATATTTTCAAAAATGTTTTAACGTATTCGAGGACCAAATGGCGCAATGGTTAAATGTTTACTTTCTGAGCTTAAGATTGTGGGTTCGATTCCTACATAAATATTTGTATGAATTTTATTATTGAGTTTACTCCCTATTATTTGTGTGTTTATACTGAAATACACATTTCTTATATTATCTTTTATTTTTTATATTTATAGTATAATATTACAAAGTAACAATATTATTAATATAAAATTGAATTATAGAAATAATATTATTATTTAAGTCATTTCTCTCACAGGGGGATGTAAAATGCTAAAAAGGTTTTGGCATCTAAGGAGATCTTATGATTCACGTGGTGGATATTATTATTCAGTTTCCTAAAGAATAATAAAGTATATACTAAATATAAAAAAACCCACAGCACGTGAGCTTTTTCTGTATTAGTTTTTAATTAAATGCATTATACTCAAATTATAAAATAACCAATCAATCGCAAAGCAATATTAATAATGGCTAGACGCTATGATAAATTATTAAGTTTAAATAATCATTAACCATATATATGGTCCAATTTATGTTTCTTACCCAACTGCCCCAGATCTTTCTGGGTATGTGTGCATATATTTCTTGGGCGCATTCTATAGCCTAAACGGCTCCATAGATTTTTACATATGAGTTATCATTAGATTTATCTTGACTGTAAAATAGGCTATATAATTTAAATATGGCACCAGTGAATTGAGAAACAAAGGGGGAGAGTAAAAAAAATTTGATACTCTAATAATATGGTAATGTATTGTCATACTTTTATGATGCTGTTTAACACAAAAAAAAACTAAAAATAAGAAGCTACCTATCAATTCTTTTTTCTATTAATTTAATTTTTGACGCTATCGGGTTTTATGTTTTCCTAATAATATTTACATTTTTTTTTTATTCATACTGACCGTATACTATATTAACATTGCCTTCATTAAACACTTGTTCCACAATATGTTATACATTGGTTTATTATTGTAGTGCACTCAATTTATTATTTATTTATTTATTTTGACTTTATTGCATATTTTAAATAATATGTATGGTAGACCTAATCCCAAAAGCCATTCATTGCATAAAGAAGAAAAATTTAAATGCTGACGAGTATTTACCTATACGTTTGTTGCCATAATAACATTTCTTAATCGTATTCATGAAACGTAATCAAATTCAAGTAATATAACCATGTTAGTATAAAAGAAAACACAACCTTGGACGTTGCACACGGTCAATAGGGTTGTCACTGGTCCACTTTTAAATTAATTATTTATATTTTATTCAAAGGTTAAAAAAATGTTACAGTCAATATAGATTTCACATTTGATTTTTTCTCTACAGTATACCACGCTTGTCTAAAGCGGATTCGTCTCTCGGATTTGACTCATAAGGTGCTGTCAGTGATTAAATTGAAGAGTTTTGCCTTTCATTTTTAAGAATTTGTAGAAAAAAACATTGCTTTAAAATATTATATATAAATTGTATGAAAGGGTTTTTTATTTTTATTCTTGTTCGCACGTTACTATTTGCTATGACAATCTATTCTTAGATAAAAAAAAGGAAAATAAAAACATTTTGATGAAAATCTATGATGTGTGTGTATGTATATGTGTGTGTGTATGTGAGTAACACAGGACAAAACTGATGATCACTAACATGAGCTTTGTCATGATAATTTTTTAGTACTACGACATTCTAGTAATATTCTCTAATAGATACAACCCTAAGCAAATATATAAAAACGCCAACGCAAGACGCGCATCATTCACTTCGCTCAGACGAATCACGTATCCATGAAGACATTTAATTAGTATCAAACACGCGATCTTTGGCTCTTGGTATACTGTTACTTGAATATAAAAGAAGAGTGCCGCCCATCGGCGATGCTCGTAAAGTGGCTGCAATGTAAAAACCGTAAACCAAGGGAGAGTGCTGAGGCGAAAATATGATATTTGCGGTGAGCGTACCAAGAAAATAACCTCGATGGATAAAATGTAAACTGCTGTGTTTGGACGACCAGCAACTACACAAATATTTTTATAAAATTTCAATTTTTATATTATATATAGTACAACATATGTTAAATAATGTAAGATTTATAATTAGAATAATAAAGTTTATTATTTGACCAGTTTAAGTCGCTTGATTTTTATTGTATATATATCCTCCATTTAAAAATGATCAAGATTGTTTAGATACATGGATTATGATACAAAACCTCATGAAAGATAGACACAAAAAAGAGGACAAGAATAAATACAGAGAGAAAAAGTGCGAGAAAAATGTAATTTTTGCTATATAGTCTGCTTTTCACACGTCTTGAAGGTATTTAAAGTTTTGAAAAGCTCGATAAATAAAAAATGCACTAGATGTAAACCTCTTAAAATGTGAATCGTGGGTCCAATACTTGTATCGTAATAAATAGTCCCGCCTTGAGCAAGCATGATGCGTAAATGTCTTTCCTGCACAAAATAGAGGCCTCTTAGTCAGTAGTGGATATGGGCTGTAAAAATATTAAATTGTAAACTTATTATTCTACCACTTAGTATCGCTTGCTTTTTACCCTATAACCTATATTGCGAAATGAAATCACGCTGGTTTTTGCAAACTATGTAAATAAAATTACTGTAAGAATTTTCTATTAAAATTGCTAACAGAATCCAAGGCTTAATTTATTTGATATATAAAACTATTTTTTTATTATTATTCGTCTCCATAACTTAAATAAGTAAGCATGTTACTTGATTGTGAGTAAAAACTACATCGTATGGACACCCTCAACACACAGTCTACTGATGTGCCATCGGCCTCAGAGAAGTGTTAACTCATTTTTGAATAATTCAGGAATTTCTCCACTGCAGCACAAAGAGATTGTCTGGAAGAAATAAATTTAAATATCTTAAAAAATTCACATTGCTAGATCACCAATTATCCAGGTTAATGCCTAGTTTAAATTTCATGATACATACAAGATAATTACTTGTAATAATATATGACACATTTTTATTTTTTTATCTTCAGAGAATAATACCTTAATAAAAATTTGTACCTTTCTAGCGTGAATTATGGTACAAAGCCGTATATGATTTAATAATAAAAATATTTAAATGAGCTAGATATAATATACGCAGCTTTTTGATGTGACATCAAAAGGAAAACTGATCCCTTTTCCGGTCTGATACCTACCTTTTTTGTCATCGTCATAGATGAATTGAGATTTCGACTTTCGTATTGTATCCTACCCTCATAACTCTCCTCAATGGACTGGTATTTTATTGTACGAATACTTTTTCTAATTCAATCCTCTGATCCTCCTGTTCATTTATTTACTCGTTTCAAAGTAATTCGACGAAGAAAGAGGCAATGAGAAAAAATCCTTTTTTTTCCTATTAAAATTGTCCAAAAGGAACACTCGAGGGAACGCGATGCATTGTTACTCCACCTGTATATTCTTTAGCTAAGTTCAACATAAGTAAATCTTATTATGCCCGTCAATGGGCATCAAGTTACTTTAGGGACGGGTCTTATTTTGTATTTATAACTCTTCAGGGGAGTACTATTTGCACAAGCAAAACTGTTTACTATAAGCATACACTCGATTTATTAAATTTGAACCTAAACGTAAATATGGTATGGCAAGTTCATAAATTATTTGATCTTTAAAATACATAAAATATTTACAACATAGGAAGTACAAAGTAGCCCGATCCGAAAGTTCGGACTAGGTGGCGCTTCTTGGGGGAGACTTATGTCCAGCAGTGGACTGCTGCAGGCTGTTGATGATTGATGAAATACAAAGTAAGTTTCTAGTCGTATAGAAAGAATACAAAGGAGGAAGCATATATTTAGCAGTGAGATATAACGGTATGTGAATGGTAATGATGAAAATGAATCACGATGAAGTCTTGAAATACAATTATTTGTTAGCTAAAACCCTCAAGCTTGATGACCGAAACCTTAGCTCAATTTGCACACTTGTAAATGGGCTACTAAAACCACGGTGGTTTTCCCGTCTACTGAGCTGGCTCGGACTCCAGATATAAAGAAGATAATCACCGAAACAGGATGTAGGTAAACAGTCTATTTTCTAGCTATAGAATCCCCTGTTGATCTATTCGCTCCTACAAAAAGTTTGGATATCGTTTCAATAAGTATAAGGTTAGAAAGAGATTTATTTGATATTACGAAAATACACTCTAATAACTTATGCATAAATAACAATTAAAATCAAAATACTGAGTAGTATTAGAGCCATGGTAGCACAAATTATCCACCATGAATGGGGAAGTACCGCACAGAATATTGCCTTCAACTGACAGCATTTATCGTTTATCCTCATTTGATTAAATGTAACAATGTCAGATCAAAACTATTTCACGTGTCTTAGTATATCAGATACAGTGAACGGAAAAAATGCCCCAATAATAAAATGTGGCAAAACATGTATAAATTGGATTTTAAATTATTATAAATAAACAATTTTTAGTATTAGGTTTATATTAGATAAGTTTATATGTTAAAAAGTTTACTTGAAGGGAAAGATATTGTCTATGTTATGCGTGTGTGTAATTTATTGTTAAATACACACCGTATTTAACAATAAATTAATAATTAACGTACTCTCTTATTTCACTGGTCTCAACAGTCATGTTACCGCGTTTCGTACGGTGAGTGCAGGAATCCTGAGTTTCAATTCCTTTCCTCTTCTTTTATGAGATGTTTTTGAGCGGCGGTAGTCGCATAATTTTTCGCGAAATTGGTGATAGCCACTTGTTCGTATGCCTATCGCTTACATAAACAAGTCACACGGAAAATATTGAACAACATTTAATTCACTTATGCACCAATAACATGTTTACCAAGCAAAGAAACTTGTTGGAGATGAAATCTAGCTCTGTTTGTCATTTTTCATTTACATATAAATGTGTATACGATAAAAATAGTTGAGCAACACCAGAGACCTTTTAATTAACTTTTTTATATGTTTTTACGAAGTAACGAAAACACAAGGTGCAAAATGAATTGATGAAATTAACACAAGCTGTGAATTGAGGCTTGGTTTTTTAAGTGTTGAAAAAAATGAATCCCTAAATATAATCAAATATACATAATATGATAATGTAATACAATAGAATATCATTTATTAAAATAAAAAAATATGTCTATCTATATACACTATTAGAAAATAAACAAAGGTCGGCAATTGGTATGTTAGAAACCCTAAAGAGAATTATTTAAATATCTGTAAAATATTACTATGGGGAGTGTTGGGGGGGGGGGGATAATAAATATCTTTAACATCCCGAATGTCAACTTCGACAAATGACTATCGACTTCTGTGGCACTCTGTTAGATACTCAACAATAGAGATGTTTCGAATATGCGGCTACTATTGGGTATTCGGCTACTTTTTTTTGATATTCGGTAACATTCGGTCGCCGAATATTCGGTATTCGGCCAAATCATTATTAGTAGCATCTCTACTTAACGTGGCTCTGGCGACCGAATGAAAAACTGACGGTATAACGACTCACCTAACTAAAGTAAATGTGGCTATAACAGCCTTGAAGTCTAACTAACCTCTAAAAGTTAGAGCAGAAGGCAATGGGAAACCACTGGTACCATTTTTTCCATGAGATGTATCGAAATATAGAACACTTATTAAACAATCCATCACCACGATAACTCTGCCACGACCACCGCCGCAAATGATAAGAACATATTACTCAAACTTTTTATACATTGTTGGAAGCGGTTATCAATACAACCATAACCGTCCACTGCTACACATTGACCTCTCACACCGATGAGGGATGTTGTCATAATACCACGCTGGGAAAGCCACTACTGTCGTCTAACCATGCTAGTTGTTGTCGGTTGGCATTTGTCCCCTAAGTTTTCGCAAGTCACACGTTCGGAGCAAAACGGAGTAATTCTCGTTCCATGCTGGGAGTATGCATTGAACTATTTTTAGAATTTTATTTTTATTGATGTTAAAGTGGAACAATAAAAATTGATTAGATATCGTGATCAAACATGCATCATATTTTTGCAGAATTTATCATGATTATTATCAAAATAGTTGTCGGCACATTTGACGGACAGATTAAGGATCGCATCTATGCATCTACTGGCATTTACACTCATTTTCGCCCTATATAGCACCCACGGTAAGAACATAGTCTAACTTGGACTAAGAATAAGCTACATGACTACCTGCTTATATGAATATATTTTTTTACATAACTTTCACGGATTTTAACCCTCTATCTGATTTACAGTTTTGCCAATACAGCGCTTTTTGTATCATTTAGTGCACAATGTGTCATTCGACTTCCATCTTATAATATTGAAGTTTGTATAAAAAATATTTAAATTGGTAAAAAATTGCAAACAATAGAATAATAAATGATTATACATAAATAAATATAATAAAATGAGAATTTCATTTATATTTCGTAGGTCTGTACAACTGATATGATAGATATGGGGTAAGTCGTAAAGAGGAACGGATCGCAAACTGATTATGACTCCCCTTACATGCTCACATAGATTTTTAAGCACGGCGGAACTGTAGGGGTCTTTTATTTTCTCTGTTAAGTACACATTTACGACAAAACTCGTAAAACACGGATGGCTGAAAATTTTTGATATGTAACTTTTCTATTCAAATTCTTCGTTTACGAGGCAGCCCATTATAATTTTACCGACGTCATATTTTTTCTTGTCGCAGAGATTATGAACGGTGGTTGAAAAGAATTTTAATAGAAAAATATTATTGCATTTTAATCACTTCCTTATTTCTATTCCTCTGGCTTTGTAATTTAATTTTCACAAGGTGTTGCTGTTAAGGTTTGTTATGAAATTTAATATAAAATTAATTTATTCTCAATTTTTATATTTATAATTAATAATTTCCGTGATTCACAGCTTATCAAAGAGCAAAGGCTAAATCTAAAACAAAACATAAATTAGTTCTAAATCTTGATATAAAATAAAAAAGCTGTGTCGAATGTTTATGTAAATTGCTGATAAATTATAATACAAAATTAGATATTATTTATTTAAATAACGATGAAAAATAATTAATCCTAATTCTTTGCATTACAATAATTATAACACTATCTACTTTTTTTTATTTTACATTAATCAAATCAAGTAACAATAACATATTAATATTGTAGTAATAAGCTATGTTCATAAATGCTGTATCTCTTACGGTTAACGGTTAGCAGATTCTGAATCGAATATTGGTGTCTGCTATGAAAAAAGACGCTACTATCTATTATACACAATGTATTAGTCCTATAGCCTAAATGAAGTAATCCTATTTTGTACTGTAGAGCTAGGTTCAAATAATGCCTCATCATCACCATCAAAGCATTACAGCCGCGGGTGAGCTTTAGCTTGGATCAGTAATTTTTTCTAGTCGGATCTTAGTTTGGGTTTTTTCTCTTCAGCCCCTCACACCGATTGCCTTTAAGTCGTCCTCGACTCTGTCTAGCCATCTGAGCTTAGGCCATCCGCGGCTTCTACGACCATCTGGTTTGCCGTCAAGTAGGCATTTGGGAACTCTAGCCTCGTTTATCCGTATTACGTGCCCAGCCCAACAAAGGCGTCCAATTTTGATGGTTTTGATGACGTTCGGCTCATTGTACAGCTCGTAAAGCTCGTGGTTGTAAAGTCTCTCATTTTCCAACACAGGACCAAAGATACCCTTAAATTTTTTCTCTCAAGAAATTAAAATTTTCCTTCTTCTTCTTTGAGAGAAATAATACCTTATATATTAAATATTCATACATATAAACTCTTCATTGAATACATACATACGGTTTGAATGCTTTATTCCTACAACATTAATTATACATACCGATTATCGTTTTGATCATCATGCATCCTTTATCGTCGTCAAAAATTTTACATGAAAAATGTATGAAAATATGTATGAAAAGCAAGATCTGAAAAAAGTTATAAAGACTATGAATTAAATTTTTATTCGTTTACCTAACAAAACAAATGAATGCAACACGGTAAACTTTTCCGTTGGTGATAGAAAGTATATTTATATTTCTGTGTGATACATTTATGCGAGCGCTTCACACCTTGCGTTTGAGAACATCTTGAGCTGTCTTTAATAATTTAATAAGTACTCTTCTACTTCAATTAGGCTATGGACTTAAAATCTGCAAAACTATTCCAATTTTTGTAGTTAGTTTTATTTAAATTCCCACAATTGGAATATTGATACGGTGAATGAAAAACCAGTCATATATTATTTTATACGAGTTTAAAATAAATTAAATTTCTTTAAAATATTACACAACTAAAAGCTCTTGAAAACAAGTATATGTTATAAAAATGATGTTCTGGAACTAATAATGAGCGATAGAAAAATAAACAAATCCCGTTTTATTGCGGACACGAGTTGTGCTCAAAAACTTTGCTCTAATTTATAGTCATATGATGTCATAAGACTGCTGCTCGGTTCGATACGAATAAAAAACATACGATCAAAAACATGTGGCACGGCAGCGTGAGAACATAAAAACAACTCGATTTAAGATATAAACTGGATACACGAGCTTAAAAAGCAACATTTTCCCTCAAGACAAGCAATGCATCTGAAGTATCTT